>VWZT01008891.1:0-81411 GCA_013397055.1 Pachycephala philippinensis
TTTTCAGCTTTTTCTCAGGAGAGGGAAAGAGAGTTAAAATTCTTTGCTAGCTGAGAGACAAGAACTTTCCTTGGTCTGTTCTGCTCCGGTCCAGATCATCAGCACCGGCAGGCCCACACCACGGACTGGAGTGGCCACACCCCAGTTCTGGAGAGAGAACAGCCACACCTACAGAAGGACTTTGAATTTTACCAGGTTCTCTCCACAGCGAGAGGTTTTATTATTCAGCATTACTCTTTTCCCACGTGTTTGTTAAATAAATAGTTTTCTTTTCTTTCACTTTCCTCCAAGGAATACTTCTTTCCCAAACCCGGTGGGGGGAGGGGAGGCTGTAACCTGCCTTCTATCAGAGGACGTTCAGCTTCAGACCTTTCTCCAAAATTGGTCTCAAACTGGGACACGTGTCTATTTCACCTTCATATATTGCCTTCAATGTATTTGGATAGTTTCCACAAAAAGTATGTAAATTGAAGTATTCAATGTGTTGTATGGATGCAGTATCCCAGCATTTCCTGGAAAACTTAATTTGTGTTTTCCCATATTTTAGCCACAAAATAATAAACAAAAAAAACCAAACAAAACAATCCCCTTTCCCTGATTAACTCTTACCACTGTCCAATGGGCATCCCACATACTTTCCTTGCACTACGTGAAAACTTCCTTCCCTTTCTAGCCTGAAGTACTGAATCCAAACTCCTTGTCACAACCTATACAACCTAATGAGTTTTTTACTTACATTCTTTCAAACAACCAGGTATTCAAGACAGAACTTCTCCGTGTTGCAAAGTACTTTCCTCTCTAAGGAACTCCTAACACAGGTCTCTCTACCCAAATTCAGATTTCTAGGATTTCATATCAATGGATTATCTATTTGATAGACAAAGACAGAAAAATTACTTGCTGTTAGAAGCAGAAGTGACTACAAAGGTATCACAGTGAACATAGAGGTATCAGAGGGAGAAAACATGCTTAGTTTCTGACAAAGAGTATAACCATGTAAAACTTATTTTCTCTCAAACTAAGATGAAAATAATACACCAACCTTAGTAATTTAATCAAATATAATGTAATGTAATATAATGTCTTCCTGAAGCATCATCATTATAATTAAGAATACTCATGAAACATGGGAAGGTGTTTAGACATTCCTAAGTAAAATGGTGTGTTTCATGATCATATAATATTCAGTGAAGGAAGAATACAATATATCTTACTATAATACTAACACAGAGAAGAACCTTAATTTTAAACAGAGGAAATAAGCAAGCCATTTAAGAAGAAAATAAATAAGATAGGGACTAGAAGAAAAAGGATAAATGTTTCAGAATATTGTGGAATGCAAAAATACTAAACTGAAAACTCATATAACCTTAAATACAGAAGGTTTGAGAGAACCTGCAGCCCAGAATGTCCCTAAAACATGAATTGCAAGAATCTATACATTCTCATTTTATTGCATTCTTCCTTGCCTGAATATTTATGGAGAAAATTCAGGAACCTGAGATAGGACAAACTGCATGATTGTTCTCCATGATGGATTCCGAAGTCTGAGTCAGTGCTATATTATGTGGCTGATATTCCAGAGGAAATAGTTGTAAATCCAGAGAGACCTTGACAGGGTTGACAGGTGGGTCTGCACAACCTTATGAAGTTCAGCAAGTCCAAATGTCAGGTCCTGCACATGCATGAGGACAATCCCAAACATGGATACTGTCTGGGTCATGAGCAGATTGAGAGCAGCCCTGACGAGGAGGACTTGGAGGGGTTGGTGGATGAAGAACTGAAGGTGTGCTCACAGTTCAGAAAACCAAATGTGTCCTGGGCTGCATGCAAAGCAGTGTGGCCAGCAGGGTGAGGGGGGGGATCCCACCCCTCTGCAATGCATCCAGCTCTGAGGTTCCCAGGAGGATCTGGACTTGTTGAACTGAGTCCAGGGGAAGTCACAAAGATGATCAGATGTATGAAACACCACTCCTAAGANATGTCAGGTCCTGCACATGCATGAGGACAATCCCAAACATGGATACTGTCTGGGTCATGAGCAGATTGAGAGCAGCCCTNGGAGGATCTGGACTTGTTGAACTGAGTCCAGGGGAAGTCACAAAGATGATCAGATGTATGAAACACCACTCCTAAGAGGACAGGCTGAGAGGGTTGGGTTAGGCTCTGCATAGAAACAGTTCCCTTGATTTTATAGGAAACATACCTAGGTGCAGTGCTAATTATCAACATGTAAGGACTTCATTTAGTACACTTTTTAGACACTCATAAACTGGCTGCAATATTACAATAAATTGTTTCTTCAAATATAATAGATATTTTTGCAAAAAAAGTCTGGTATTCAACATTTCCTGATTTTGAAGATCATGATGGTGTATTTTCAGACGGCCTTTTTTTTTTTTTGCAATAGCAGATCAAGGCAGACTGAAAAGGCAGGCCTTGAAAGATATCAAAATTTCTAGTTGATTTTCATAGAATGAACTGAAGAAAATAATAGAAATACTTGATAAAATTTTTTATGGTCTTTGAAAAATCTTTAGAAGTAACTGTAGCAATGCTCAGTTTCCAGAAATATGCAAGTATATCTGGGCATTTAAGACTGTAAATCTAAAATTCCAGAAATGCAGTACAGGAAATCTAACTTCTCAATCCACTTTTCCTGGATAGCAAATTGCTCTCCATACTTTTTAAAAAAGAAGTTAATTACTTTTTCATAGTAAAAAGATTTGTCATCTGACCATAAGGTTACACAGTATATCTTTGACTGAGCAGTCATTACATTCTTGCGATTTAGACTAATGACATGTCTACTCTGGACTTAAATTGGTGCTTAAAGAGTACATAAAGTACTTCAGTTTTAAACACCTGAATAAATATTACTAAACCAAAGCATCGAGAAATACAGGTCAAGGTATTTGTGAATGAATAGGTAGACTATTACTGCAGAAGCTCCATGGAGTTAATTTTTTCCCAGATCTCAGCTGAGATCTGTCAACTTCTCTGAACACTCAACAGAACTCAAAAGTAAAAAGGCATCTGCAGTCTTCAGAAAATCCTCAGACCTAAATCCCTCAGAGATTTTCTGGTTTCTGAACTGCATGCACTGAATAATTTTTGAGATCTAACCTTGGCACTACTGAAATAAAGGTAGGAATTTCAAATGACTCTAGTTGTTGCAGTAGGATTGAACTCTTAAATTTTAGACCTCTTCTGTTTCATGTATTATTATGTAATCTGATAAAATGAATTAATTTTTCATCTATTTATAGCTTTTTGAAATATATAATGTATTTTTAAGATTTCTTGAGGCCTAACATTTAAAGACAGAAAATATATATTTGAATACTCTTTATATTTCCCAGTTTTTCAGTGGGGAATAAAAAGAAATCAGTCTAGGAAATCAGAGGCTTAATTTTATTAAGCCGTGATGTAGCCCTCTAAAAAGTGTTAAAAATGGTATTGATTTATTCATATTTGAACAAAGGAGCAAAACTCATACTAATGTGTACTGTGAAGCAACTAGGAAGTGCGGTGAAAGCTTAGGTACTTATCTCACCAAGTTAATTCCAGATAACCTATATTTAATATGAAGCACATTTGTATAGAACTCTCTTAAAATGCCTAAATGGGAATAAATCAGTTTATGACGTCACATTGCTTTTCATTTCTCTTATAAAAGCAAATATGAAAATGTAGCCTGATACATGAATAGTAATTTGTTTTTTTAGTCAAATATTACATGAATTCCTGTGAAAATACCTGTAGTTTTCCAAGGCTGTTTGGAAGTCAATCTAATTTTTGAAGTCACTACTCCAGAAGGACAGAAAGTGGATAGGAAACAGGATCCATTTGCATTAGGTACTGACACCATACAAAGAAGATTCCCATTCTGAGGGGCGTAGTCCCTGAACGAAAAGATCAGCTTAGATTTTGCAAAGAAAATTTAACCAGACGGAAATGAAGCAATCTTTCCAGGACCATATGTTGATATATACAGAGAACCATGATCCAAAAGTCCATCTTAGTTCATCATTCTACTGTTAATTCCCATACTATCCTCTCTATTCTGTTAATTAAAAACATCAGCTTGCTTATGCTTGAAGCTTTATTTAAAAAGTAACATATCACAGCCTTCCAGAGATCTAGATAAAGACATCCTGCTTTTCAGCTGATGGTGTCTAGATTCTTGGTGGCAGTTGTCACAGGGCTGCATATTGCTCAGTTTGTGTCTCTGAGGGAGACTAGGCAGAACTGATACACACAAAGGGGCTTATTCTTCCTTTATTTTAGAGTTAGCGTTTTCTTATCTGAAAATCATAGAGCTTACTCCTTCACCCCACCTTAAAAATAAACCTATCAAGACACATGCATTTGACACAAGGAAAGAGGAGAAGGTAGATACCTGCACTAGCAGAAATCAGAAAAGTATGTGTTTAATTTTAGAGTTTAAACCACAATATTATCAATTTGATACCATTAACAGTATGGTTAACTTTCTTCTTGCTAACCCAGAAGAAAGTATCTGTAACTCTCACTGGTTCCTGAAGAACTTGTAGATCTCTCCATCCTACAGCCTTAGCTGGGCTTTTAAATAAGCTTGTCATAATCAAAGGAAGCTACTGCTGTTCCTTGGTTCGTAGATAGGGGATCCAGAGTATTAACAGAAATTATTAAAGTGGCTCCATTATTTTTCATCTCAGAAGTGGATGAGCATGGAAGAAGAGAGCAGGTAAACAATGGCTGTGTGAGTTCTTCTGAGACCTCTACTGATGTAGTGACACTAAATTACACAGGAAAGAGCACAGACCTCCAAGAACACCCAGAGTTGGCCCTAATCAGGAGTTTAACTCCATAGAAAGGTTTGCAACAGCCTTGCTGGATTCATAGGTGAAAAAACATGTTTTACAGCCTAACAAAATCTAGGGCATCATTGCCTATCAAAATCTGGACTGTGGCCTTGTAGGCAGACAAATGTTATTTCCTTTTCTAGTAGTAACCCAGGTTCTGAACCAGTTCTGCAAGGACAAGGTTTTGGCAGATCTCTGTTCTCAGTGTTTGACTGGAGCTGGACTGGATGATCACTGCAGGTCCCTTCCAGCTGAACTATCCTGTTTTATTCTGTTCTGTTCCGTTCCACTCCTATCCTATCCTATCCTATCCTATCCTATCCTATCCTATCCTATCCTATCCTATCCTATCCTATCCTATCCTATCCTATCCTATCCTATCCTATCCTATCTAAATCAAAATAGTAATCTTCAACATGATTACCTAAAGAATATATTTATTTTTCATATAATTGTGAATTAGTGGAAGAGAGACACTATGGCACTTTTCAAATCAGTTTATTGATATGGGGCCCCAAGGCTGACATGAAAAACACTTGACTATGACTTTTCATTTAAGATTATTGACTGTTCTGCTCAGGTAACAGAGGTTTAGATAGCTTAGAAGATATCCTACTTTTTCCATACATGAGCAACTAGTACTGTCAAATATATTTAGGGTGACTTTTAGAGTAGCCCTAACTAGAGATCACAACATATTTTCAAAAGCTGCAGGATTAAAATAATTCTGTCTTGAAATAAAACGCAGGATCTATTAGGGAGCCACAAATGAGTAATTTGCACTTTGATACCAAATATATTGATCTGGAGAAGGGCTCATGTCAGAACCCTTCTAGATGGTTTAGCAAAGGAAAATTACGGCTTTCTACACTAGTTCTCAAATAGCAAACGGTAAAAAAGATTTTTCTGACTGTTTAGCCATATACTGTATTCCAAAAAGAAACTTTCTCTTAAAAATTTGAAAGAAAGCTTTTTTTTTTTTGTTTTCATGTACAGAGAAATGTTCCAAAGAAGGGTTGGGAACATTTCCATTAGTACATTATAAGAAAGAAACTACCGATACAGCTTGCATAATCTAATAGCATTTCACAAAGTATAAATGGCAGATACACATTATAATATTTTCAGGAATACACTCATGACACATTACGCAGTATTAACCATGTCATTATGGCTTCTTAAATTAAAATGTGCTTACCTTCCCCTGTATTTCCTACAAATTTTTCCTATACATACTACAAATTAACAGAATTGCCTTTATACTACATTCAGAAGTGCATTATTATTATCATATATAGCTGCTATATTGTTTAATTTTTCCTCTTGAGGTGTGATTCAGTACAGAGGATCATCATGTTAGGAACTGTCCATACTGGTGAAGACTAAACACAAACATTACCAATTACTTAATCATCAGTGTTTTGAATTCCTGGTGTTTTCTGTTACAGTGACTGCCTCCCAATTTATTTAAATCCCGCATGTGATTTGTACTGTACAGAAAATGAAGAATGTGAAATTCTACTTCATCTAAATCACTGTAAAGCTAGAACACATTATAACATGATCTTAAATATCTTCATATAACTATCACAAATGCTTACTGAAGTGATTGTCATTTTCTTGCATAAGAGAGAAAACAAAAAAGTAGCATTATAAAAAACTTTCAACATTTTATGCAAATATGAACGCTTCAATACAGAAGCAATTATAAGGTAGAATAAATTGAATAGATGACTTCTACTTTTGACAATTCAGTATTTCTGATTAAACTAAGTGCAACTGGTGTGACGGGAATAATAATTTTCCATACTTGAAAGCTGGTGTCCTGAGAAAACCTAGGTGTGAACAGCAAGGGAAGATCTTCATACTACTAGTTTATTGTGGTTACCCTAGGAGAATAAATTAAAACCAATTTTGTTGGGGGAGGGCAGAAGGTTCCCCAGCTGTTTAGAAAACACGTAATTACGTTAATTATGAAAAAAAACCACCCACTTTGTCTCAGGTTTTTATAGGATATACAAGAGAAGTGAAAAAGGATGTTTCTTGAGCTCCAAAAATCCATTTCTCCTGTCTGTGGGCTGCAGATTCATTATTCTTCTTTTACATATTTTATTCCACCAAATTACCTTATCTACGACAATGCAGATGCAACAGAAATAGAAAATCCAAGAAATACTATCTGCACCTTTTTCTGTATAATCATCATGCCATCACTTTTCCGAAAAAATGCTTACAAGGTTCTAAAAAGTCAGGGTATGACTCTCGGATGTATTTATCATTGTACAAAGGGATAAGAATTGTTCTTTTGGAAAACTACCTTTAAAATTAGCCTCTGGAAAACAAACAACTGATTATGGCAATTTCATGATAGAAGAGAAAAGTAAAAACACAAGGAAATCAAGACGAAACCTCCAGGCTTCCTGTAAATTTACTAGACCTTAGAAGAATAGTTCAGCTGCAACATTTAACGTAGTTTTGGAGGCTTCAGGAAGATGAGAGAAAAAGATTTCAAACACTCTGTACTGTATCTGAGTGACTCAGAAACCTGTTTGGTTTCAGTTGTGGACCATCTCGCACATAAAAACAAATCTAATGTCAGTGTTTAGTTTATTAATTCAGCACCCCATATAACCATACTTTCCAAGCAGTGCAATTCAAAACTGTTGGGTCTATCTCACATCACAATATCTTGTACTAAGAAAAAAAGCCAGAAAAAAATCTAGAACAATATTAGGCCCCAACACTGCCTAAAATATACATTTAATTATTAATCAAGGTTTTCCCTCATCACAGCCAGATGGGTCTTGTTAGTGAGCTTGCATTCTTTGATATTTGGCCTAGAAGGAATTTAAAGTTGAAAAACATAACAGTGAAGAGAGACAGGGACTGCTGCTCTCATTCCTTAGCTACTATAAAAAGCTGTACCGTCTTCTCGGAGGACAAGATGAAAATGGAGTGTGTATTAAAAAAAATTAAAAATTCATAATATAGCTGTCAATATCAGCCAGATATGGAAGTTATTGGCTGTGTAAAGACAAGAACTTGGCCTTGCTGGAAAAAGATTGACTCACTTATGAGTATTACTGTTGTAATATTATGGAAAAACTAGATTTTTCATTATTCAGATGTCCTTTTTGCCTCTCAAGTTCAGCTTAACACATTGTTAACAGGCATTTCCTTGTAAGACAGAGTAACTTCTTGTAAGAGGCAGTGATTCCACTCTTGCTGAATGTTAAGTATGTGATATGCCTGGTCTGCATTTTCAATGAGAGCAAATGGAGTGCATAAACCTAGACATTACTGCAGCTCTTGATAAGAAGACTGCCAACCTAAGAGCTACAGTCAACATCTTGCCCTTTACTATCTTTTCTGTAAAGGTTACTAACATCTCCTGGGACTTGTTTCAATGCAAGTGAACTGTTCAACATTTTCTGCAAGCTTGGTCATTTCTCTTCTAGTTACTTCACCATCTGAAGCAATGACAGGAGAAAGAGACACAGCAAAAATGGTTAAGGTGTAATTTAGCTTATGCCAATTAAAGAGCTACTCCTGACCAAGAAAATTATACAGAGAGCATATATGAGACAGGAATTAGTCTCATTAGTAAACCAGATGTATTAGGAGGGCTTCAAATCCAGCAATTTTTTAAATATCTGTATCCCTCAATGGCAGTACATAGTTATCTCCATAGTCAATCCACATGGTCAGTGATAAAGGCTGAAAAACTATTAAGGGTTTTTTTTCTTTTTTAAGTTACGTTAATTAAAAAAAAAAAAAAAAAGTTTGGATCTCTGTACAAGAGGTGAGAAAAATACAGGTATTTCTTATAAACTCTTAGAAAAAGTGTACATGCCACTGTCATTTCTGGTACACAACTTTTCTGCTAAATTCTGATAATTTATGTGAGGAAAATGGTGTATTTCCAGATCATGTTAGTCACTCCACTTGGTGCCCGAATGCAAGTTACCAATAAAACAGCATTATTTGGGAGAGTTTATACAAAGCCAGATAAATGCATATTCCCAGTATTAAAACATAGAAATAAAGGATTGGAAAGTTTATGTAGCTTGACAAAGGCTATGGGGAAATAGATCCAATAAATCTTAGGCACATCCTACAAGATAATCCTATCAGCTTTGCTTACTAAGCACAAAAGAGAGAAGGAAAAGAAGCACTCTAATGTTGTCCCAATTCAAAACCTATTGTGTGGCATTATATTCTCCTGGGTTTACCTCCTGCTGTCTCCAGTAACTACAAGAAACTAAGCTTTCTAGCAAGAGGTCTCCAAAAATGAGATTTTTTGACAAAGTATATTCAGTCTGGTATGAAAGTGTACAAATGTCTAAAGCTCTTTTTTTCTAGTGAGTAGGGCTACAGTTCTGTCTTTGTGAGGTCTACTGCCAATTGCAAGGCTTTAATCAGAGAATTGAAGGGAACAGTTACAGAGCTAAATAATGTAGAAATAACGCTACAAATTATATTCTCACTTTTTGATTTTTGAGTAGTTTCCACAAGGGATTTTATACTGTGTTCATTACTAGATGGACTGCCTCCATACTGCTTCTCTATGCAGAATCTGAGGAGAAATATTATGTAGATATGATGCAGAATGCAGTGTAACATGAGTGGCCAAGGAGTATTTTATCTTCCTGGCTATTTTCTGTTTCAGCACCATTGATCAAGATGAAAGAAAAAATCCTTTTTTGCGTTTAAAAAAAAAAATAAAAAATTTACGCATTGTAAAAGCTTAAATAAAAGCTGAATCCTCTCTTCGAAAACAGACATCATCCCGAATACCATTTTCCCAGTCCAGAGCACTGCTGGTCACCACAAATGCTGTTGTATTTTCCAGGAAAAGGAGGAAGAAGAGTACGACATAGAAGTGTATGCACGCCCATGTCCATTGACAACAGTGTACAAAAAAAGTTTATTTCATTATCTCTCTGTTACCACTTCCAATAATAGAATAAATACACTTACACATGAAGAAAGAATATTTTTATCAAGGCAAAAATCTGTCATGAATAATACACAGTTGTGTTTTGTTTAGGCTAAAAGAAACACATTTCTCTAAGAAGAAATCCTTCCTACAACCCCCAGTCATTCTTGTTCATTGCCTTGGAACCTTCTCCAAGTGGACTACTCTGTAAAGCAGCACTATGGCTTCATGCACTTCCACTTTCCCACATTTGAAAAGAAAAATGAATGTCTTTGTGTATTTTTAACGTCTTAAGAAAACAGTGATAAATTAAATGTATTCCACTCTGTTTTAACTGGGAGTCAGGTTTAATGCCATCTAGCACTCTCACTCAGGATGTTTTTCTACACTGCTTTAAATAATTTGGTCATGTCTACAGGGTCATGGTGATTTAAAAACACATCACCACATATTTCTGTATCCGGATGGATGCCATTTTCAGAGATGTTCTTTTAAACGATGGATTAGATTTATCCAAAATATTTCAAGGGAGCACCTAAGAAAGATTCACATAATCTTTGTCCATCTATGTTTTCCAGCATTTTAAGCACTTATCCAGTCCACCAAGTTTGTGTTGAAACTCAGCAAAACCCATTAGTATAGTGTAAAATAATTTATTTAAGTCATACGGTGTTTTTGTAAATACCGCTGTAGGCAGCTCTCACTTGACTGTTTTCATTTATGTAGGCCTACTTGTACTAAGGTCACTACAAACACTTTTGAACATTGTACAGGCAATGAAGAAAAAAAAAACAAAACTAAATGCATGTACTTGCAGAACCAGTAAAAAATCACAGTGGTCATTAAGCATAATTCTTTACTTTTCAGCTTCACACAATAACAAATATCAATTAACTCCCTATTGATAGTGTGTTGGATTCTACCTATAGATTAGTGTTTCATTATCTGCTGCTTATGAAAACCAAGGAATGCAATGCTGGGGTTCTCTATTGACTGAAGATGCCAGTAAGAAGAAATTCCACTACTGTACAAAAAGCATTGCTACATAGGGATCATGAATGTGTAGCCATAATGATAACATGTTGTAGAAGAGGTGCTTTCGGGGGAGCTTTATCATACTGCTTTCACAGATGCTCCATTCAGGTGGCAGATCATATCCTGTGACCTGGCTAACTGAGAAGGCTGAAACTCCTCTACGGTTAAATGACAAAAGTGTTGTTGCTGAAACAATTTACATTTATGAGTCTTGGAAAGAAAATTCTTTCTCCTCAATGTCAGGTATAAAATTATATATATACATATACTTCAGGGACTTCTGACTGAAATCAGAAGTCCTCACAAGAGTTGCTGGAACTATTTTATTTTTTTTTTTTCCTTTGGTAAGGCAGCTTTTATTTTAAAGAGATGTGTAAATACAACAGTAATATCTACAGGATATGTAACTATACCAGAGAGTTTACCTTGTACAACAGACTAGGTATGTTTCTGTAATGTGTACAAAGGTCCACAGACGGGCTGTGAAAGATTCTGTGATAAATCCCAATATCCTGTACTACATATGGGTACAAATGTTCTGTTCACTAAACAGCAACCTCTGTCACTAAACCACAAAATGATTGTGTGATGAGTATATGCCCTCATCTTGATTACCTGGCTTTAGACAGAAGTTTGGTCACATGATCCCTGGCCTGAATAAAAGACCCTCTTTGTCCTTCCATTACCAGTCCAGTATTTAGACACACTAATTGGACATAAAAAAAGTAAACAGTAAATTCATAAAACATGTGTGCAAGCAGCCTTTAACCCTATATAGAAATTACAGTTTCTCTTTCCCTTTAATTTAAACATGGTATGGTTTCAATGGTTCACAGATAATAATTTTGTTATAACTATACTAGAATAGTTACTAGTTCATTCAGAAGCCAACATTTATCAAAATTAGAAGAAATGGCATCAATTTATGGGGTCCTGGAAAAGGTCCTGCTAGAAAATTCATTATGTTATTTCTCCTTACCTCCTCACCTACTCCTTTTTTCAATCCAGCACAGAAAGCTTACTCTTGTCAATTTCTAGCCACAGGAGCTTTATTTCTCAAGCAACACTGAATATGACATGCACAATGTTCATTAATTTTTTTCTACATATTTTACTTATCTACTAAGAAGAAATATTACAGCGTAGTTTGGAAAAGATTCTTTTATTTTCTTTCCCAAATGTTAGGAAAAAAAGGCCTTAGAAAAGAATAAAATTCTGAATATACAATTTTGATATTTTCATCCTGACTAGAAGGTGATGGTTACTTATACTCTGATCTCATAGTAACATACATACTGTGCCATATAAAAAGACTGAAAGCAACTGATAATGGAAAAAATATGTCCAATGTACTTGAGTGCAATTTTATATATTCTTTTTTTAATCTGTAACTTAAAATCCTTCATATTCTAGGAGTATTTGGGTGAAAACAAATCTAATTTTAATGCAGGCATTATAAATAAGTCATCTATGGTACGGTAAAGGGTTTCATTTTTATAGCATGTTTTAATTTTTTATAAAATGAATGTGCACGATGTTGTAAGCTCCTTACAGATTTTATTGTATTTGCTCTTGCTGCTGCATCATGTTGCTATTCTAATTTTCACCTCTATAGGCAGGCAAAAAATGTTTATACAGAGTGTCTGCAAAGACTTCAGAATACCCTCGAAAGATATATACTCTTTAAACCATATAATGCAGAAATATTTTTTCTGGGAAACAAAATCTTATGGAAAAGCCTGTACAGCTCAGTATAGACAGCAAGAGGAGGGACCAACAGATCAAGCTCCCGCTCCAGTTTCTGTAGAAAAGGTGTGAAAAAACCAATTATTTCTCGCTGACGCTTTTCCTACATATATTTATTGCTGATTTTTTTTTTTTTTCTGGATTTTGTTGGTCTGCTCCCCAAGTACTTGCACAAAACAAAGGTTCCTAATGAGATCTTAAGCCTCCTTGTGACACAGCAACTCAGTACAGCCACTAAATCTGTGCACACACTACAAGCAAATATCAGCCTCAATTATCATATTACTTTCATTTTCCAAAAGACCAGCAATAGCTGTATCCTGAGATAAAAATGACATTGTCAATTAGTTGCAACATTTATTCAGAAAATCATGTGGTGTTTCCTCATGATAACTACTATCCAAGTAACTGTACTGAGACACCCATATCACAGGATCACATAAAAGACAGGGGTTTTATTTTGAAGAATACACACAATTTTCATTGCTTATATTTTTTTTATTATTATTCTATCTAAATTTTAATTGCTGCATGCTGATCAAAAAGAGCACAAGACAATGTGCCTTCAATGATCTCTGTTCTTTTTTTTTCTCTTTTTTCAGTTTTTGAATAAAATTCTTGTATGTGTCTGCTTTCAAAATAAGCCCCTTCCTAAATGAACTTCTGCCTGTAAAAGCAGGCTTGCCTTTTCACATTCTCTTGATTTCACCATCATTATCAATTTGATTAGAATAAACTTGGAATATAGAATTCTTCATATAATAGAGAAAAATTTGCCCTGTGACTGCTGAAGCCCATCTGAAACAAAATGAAGGTTGCTTTATCAGTACCAAAAAAGAAATAGGTTGGATAGGGAAGAAAATAAATTTGGACTTTCAGAGGATTTTTTTTCTAAAACACCTATAAGGAACACGCAAATGACAAGTGACTAGATAGTTAAACACACTTAAACACCAGCTGTAGGAGAGCCAAATTTCTTTTATAGCAAGAGTTAGGAAATAAGGTGAGAATGTGGTAATAAAAGTATCAATTCCCAGTCACCTGGAGTAATCCAGAAAAATCAGAAAACAATAACAAATGATGTTTGTTTTGAAATCATTAATATACCACTAAAGTTTACTGTGAACTCTGAAAATTATCACACTTTTCTTAGAAAGTATATGTACTTCCTAAGTGAAACTTAGAAAAGTATTTGTAGACTAATTCTCTTTTTCTCAAGGGTACACCAGATACACCAGATTTAGTATTTCAAATAAAACTTAATCAGAGGAAGTTAATATTGCACAAAACAATGTAAGATATACATCATATTTTCAAATATGAAAGATAACTACAGTACAGTTCCTTACAAGATTTTCAGACTTATGGAAGTCAGCAGCCTAACAGTTCCAGTATCCTTCAGTTCCAATTGCCCAGCCACATCTGCCCAGGCTCCTGGACAAGCTTCAAGAGATGAAGCTTCAGCTACCATCAAGTAGAAGCACTTTTGGGAGTCTTCCACCCTAGTTTTCCATTAGCTGCATTTTATCTTCACACACCAAGAGGACATGACAACCTCAACTTTCAGGGTGAATATTTTTAGAACAGTAAACATCTGGAGATCAGCATGACTCAGCTTTCCTCGTTTGAAAATTTGGTTAAATTTATTCTCTTGAGATCCTCTCAACTTCAGTAAAACCCTGTGTCTGAATTACTCTTTGGAGAGAATTATTCAGTTACTTCAATAACAACCATGATTGCAGAACAGATACATACGTGTTGGATGTATGCAAAACTCTAACTTTCAATACAGCTTTCAGCATAAAACTCCTGCTCATGTGATCTATCAATGTTGATTTGGTTTAGGTCCTAATAGTTTTTTGCCGTCTTAATGCTTAGCAGACTAATTCTGTCTTTCAGCTATCATGATACTTTACCAAGTGCCACTAGGCCATGCCCAAAAACCTTATGTAAAATATAAAATAAAATTGCCAGCAGTTTCCAAAACTGCACAGCACTATTGACAAACCACTATGAGCAAACTGTGCCTGCTTTCTGGCAGCAGTAATAAATCCAAGCACCCTGCTGCTTGCAGAGCTTTATCTGAATACACAATGCCAGTGCAGGCTGATCTCTTCAGGACGATGACAAGTACCTGGAGAGTTTTGCAATTAATATTATTATGTACTTTCTGCCAGGAATGCCCTTGAAACTATGAAATGTTCCCTGCTGTGTCTGGGAAGGAGAAAAACACTGAGAGACAAGGAAGAGGAGTTCATTTGATAACCAGGGTTGTCTTAAAATGTTAAATTGTGAAGAAGCAGAATCCTTTTGAAGGTAATTGAGCTAGTCATTAGCAGTACTTTAACTACAGCTGTTTTAGAGATTTGTGACTAGTGTAGGAAAATGCAAATACCCTTGATATATTCCTTATTTTTCCAAGCCTGTGGGACTAGGGGCTGCATTTGCATTAGAAATTTAATTCTTATCAGAATCTTGTAATTAAAAGTTTGGTACCACTCTATGAATTTTTGAATAAAGAAGCTACATTTTTATATCTTTTGATCTAAAACAGATCTAAATCCATCTTAAAGAGAACACCCAGTCACCTGACTCAACTGTGTTCTTATTTCTGGTGACACTGTGAAAAGCTCTCCATGACTATTTGACGTAAAGCGCTGGAGACCCTACCAAGTGTGCTGCTAATGTCAAATCTTTATGTAATGTTTCGACTCAAAGTAAAACAAAACCAAAACCAAAAGCAACCAAACAAAAATATCCCAACGCCCCAAAATGCCATAAATTGCACTATGTTTCTGCTAGACCATCCAATTGTATTCAGAGCCTGTCCTTAAAAATTCTTAAGTTTTTGTTGGAGACAAGGCTAAAAGTTAAGTTTAGTCTCCTGTATTAAATTAACTGAAACAAAGCAAATAAATCTAATTATTTGAAAATTACATAAAAATTTACATAAAACTCAGCTTTTATGAATATTTGCTATTTCTTACCAATGTTAAAAATACTGAGAACAAAGGTAAAACCAGATGGTTCTATATGAAAGCAGTAATTATTGCATCAGAACAATGGTTCATATCCTTACTCTGAAAATGGCAATACCAGCTGCTTTAATGAAAAGTACAATAAACGCAACAGTAGGCTGTTACTGCTTTTCTTGAATTGAAAACATTACAGAGCCAAGTAATTATTCTTTTTTCATCAGCAAATTCTCTGTAATAAACACATTCCCAAACTATAATAACTATTTTAAATGGCTGTGCATTTGAGCAAGAAAAAGTAATTATTCTTCAATAATATTTCACATTAGGCTTAGAAATACTCTAGTCGTTATTAAGTCTCAGAAAAAATGCACTTGAATGAACAAGGCATAGTGCCCATATTTTCCACAGGATGCCACAAATTTCTTGGCTATTCAGTTTTTGTGATATTATTTCTTTACATGCCTTTAACATATTTGGAGGCCACAAATGAAAGATTAGAAAAGTGGGACAAGACCACCTTTTCTCTATTAATTTCAGGCTAAAGTTCACATCACCACCATTTAAAATTAAACATTTTGAGTTAAACTTCTAAATCAGCAACATGATCTTCCAAGGGGCTGAGCTGGGGAACCCATCAATTATAGATAGAAGAATGTATCAATTAATTCTGCAATTGAGGCTTTTAAAAAACTCCAGCAACGGAGAGACAAAGAAATCTATCGTCCTCTCTAACAGAAAATAAAATCATCCTTTGTGTCTACGCAGTGTGACCTGGATATGGTCCCACTTCAGATGATCCAGTTCACTAGCTTTTTCCAGCTGTTTTTACATTATTGCATTCTGGTTTGAGGTTGCTATCTCTACAGCATTAATGTCTTTCACTAAAAGATACACAACAAGAGGTTTGCAACCCACCTGCTGAGACTATTTGCTCTGTCTGTGTGGACGTGCACATATGTGTGTGCATGGCTTGATGCTGACAGGCTGTTCGAAACCTAATCTGTGCAGGAGCTCAACTTCCTCACCTTTAAATATTCACTGGCTGTACAACACCCACAAAAATACTGTTTAACACCACAGAGCCCCCAGTCTGTAGCACTGTAAGCTGTGTGACTGCTTCCTGTGCAATAAGTGAATATTCAAGTCAAGTTTTAACCAAAAGCTGTTTTTTATCAAAATATTATTCATATGGGTAAACAGTAACTTAGTTGATATTTTAGCCCAGCTACATTTAAACTTTTTGTTGAAGGAAAGAGAGCAAGTTATACATACATTGCACATATAAGTCTCTGCATACACACAAATATTTATACTATAAACCTTAGTAGGCAATGCAGTAACAGATTCTTCCTCACAGTCCCCAGAGCAGAGGGACTTCTTATTTGAGCATTGCATGCAAGTATTCTGAATGCAATATGAAGGTGCTCTATCTAACTGTTGCACAGCACAGGAAAACATCTTCCCAATTTCACTTTGCCATTTTCTTTTCTAAATGATAAAGATAGCCACCATTTGAAGTGACATCAGTGAAAACTATACCCCAAGAGTGAAAAGACGCTTAAGGACACAAAATGCTTATATGCCACCCTAAAATGCCACCCTGTTAGAAAGAAACACGATTTCTCAGAACTTCCATAAAGAGTCTTGACCCTTCCTAGAGCTGCAGTTTCCCTATTGGTAAAACTGGTTGAAGATCAAGCTTTGAATTCAACTACTGCTCGACTAAACCAACCTTGTACAACAGTAATGTTACACACAAATAAATGCAAATAATTTTATGTATTCGGCTGGCACTTATCACTGATCTAGAAATTCAGGAAAATCTTCTTGGCCTTACCATAATGCAAAGTGAATTTTTATTAAGCCCTTTCAAGCGGAGGTGCACATATTGTTCTCTCAAGTGGTTTAACTCTGAAAATCATGTCCAGAATGTTTCCTAATAAGGGACACAAGTTTTTTTCTTTGAGAACTGAAGCCAGGTACTAGTTCTCTAACTTCTTACACATCAATGTCACCTGGTATCTCCCTTGTCTCTCCACCATAACAGGGGTACACACGCATTGATAATTCCAGATGATTCACTAGCCCTTACAATTCTGAATACATTAGCTTTGGCAGATGTACATTTGATGCATAATTCAATATAGAGTGTATAAAATATTAGGCATGACTAATCAATTGAAGTTGCATAAATTTTTCCAGTGAAATATTTTGTAATCCGCCACTTATAATGTGCACTTCACAGGCTGTCACACAGACTCTTGGTCTAGGTCTCACGTTGACAATTGAAGCAAAATGAATTTGCTCATTTTGCGTACAAACGCATACAGATACTCAGGCTCCCCTGTCTCTACACGTTTTTATGAGAATTGTCACTGCACAGACCCTCCCTCCCTGGTAGGCATTTCCCTACTATTTCAGAGATATGAATTACAGCACACAGCATTCAGTATGCCAGAAAAAGCAGAGCCTGAGGAAGGGTTACAAGCTTCCTGAAGGGAGCATCCTCAATGCAGCTGTGTAAAAACCATCGCATAACCTGTGCCATTCCCAGCCAGCACCTCACACGTGGGCCATCATCTAGCTACACAAACTGCAGTCCTGCTGTTGAGGCTGCATGTTTGATACAGAGTTTGTTGCTCAGGCCATGATTTAGTGTAATTTTGAACAGAAGCAGACATATTAAGGAGGTACATCTCAGAACAGATTTTTCCCAAAGTTATTGTTTCCTTGCTATTATTTTAAAGTTTGTGATACTGAATATTTCACGAAAAAAAATTTCATTATTAAGAAAAACTTTGACATTTGTGTGCTCAAGCACACAGGAAGATCTCTTATAAATCAGTGATAGCAAGATTAAATGACTGATTGCTTTTTAATTATCATTAACGTAAACATGGTAGGTTTCCCCACTGCAACACACACAAATGGATCAGTTCTGTTTAATGTCTCTATCAGCAAGCTGTATGAGGGGATTGAGTGCAGCCTCAGTCAGTTTGCAGATGACACCAAGTGAGGCAGAACTGTCAATCTGCTTGATGGTTCAAAGGCTATGCAGGGTGGTAAAAGTGAACTGCTCTGTAAACAACCAGTAATCCACAGATGTATCTTTGTAGAAATCCAAATTATATAAATTGTTTTTTAAAGACTCCCCTTTCACTCTGAAGAAGATTGTCGGTATACAATCTTCTTCAAGTTGGATAGTATAAACATATTAAAATTGCTCATCTTGTTTTCAGTTTTCAGTTATCCTTTTGCTTCTCCCCTCTATCTTCTTGTATTTAAAGGTTTGTGTCATGGAACTCAACGTATTTCCTAATTTTAAAACCTTCTTCTTTCTCATCTTCATTTTACGTAATATATACATACACAATAGTTGCCTCTGTTCTAAGCTATGATTAATTACTGCCACAGACAAAGCTTTTTTTTTTTTTTCTTTTCTGACTGACAGTACAGTTTCTCATCAAATTTAGCTTTAAGAACATATGAAACTTGCCCCATGCAATTATGTAATCAATCAATTACCCGAAAGAATCCTAATGAACTGAATTCTAGCATGGGTTGACTGTTTCTCATTCTGCTCTGAAGCATGAATGCACACTCATACAAAGCTAATGCCTGCTCCCCATTTCTTCCCTGTGGCCAGTGCCGTTCTACTCTGACAAGTGATTTTGCCCTTTACTGGGGCTAGATAACACGAAAAGTGAGTAATACAAACCCACGTCCTCAAAAAGACACCAGGAGTCTGACAGGAGGTAATTTTTCTTTTAGTAGATTGGTTGGGGAAGCTGAAGAAGAAGAAAGCTTTTCTAAGTGGAAGAAGGCTGTTTTGCTGCTTTCTAGTGTAAAAATTATGTTTTACGTCATGTGCACTTTAGTTAGCTAATTTTCGTTAATATTTTGAAACAGTTTAAAATCTCTTTACAGGTCAAAATTGAATCTAAGTATTTTGATTGAGCTTATTCAACTGTTGTTTGTATCCCGAATATCAATTAGTAAAGGAACTTACCCAATGCTTTTTGGGTTTTTTTCATATTTCAGCAATTCAGAGTATGTTTAAAGTTTGGAGAAGACATGTCAGTTTTTTGCTACCCTGGTGGTATAAGTTAAGACACATTTTGTAAAATTCTGCCTCACCTAGATATGACACACAGGAAAAATTATTTTCTCTTCTTGATACTGTATCTGCTTCCTACTGATTTCATTACAAACCTTGCTCACTTCTAATGGGGCACTATAGTTCTCGTATTAAGAAAATTTTCTCCCCACTACAGAACCTGAAATTTTTCTCTCAGGCTGTGCATTATATCATGAGAAAATGATAGAAAGGTACAAAATTTTGTTAAATAACCCTTTCCAGCTACCTGGTACCAGTTTATTTAGGGGGAAAACCACAAAAAACATAAAAACACAGCAACAAAACTGGCTCATTCCCAGAGGTCCAAGATGGACCTTGCAGGTACTGCCTGTACATGCTGTTTCACTGGCTGTATTTACAGAGACCTTCTCCCCAGCCAGTTACCTGCACTTTACTCTGCCCACTCAGCCTCTTGAGAGGTGGAAGATGCCGCCAGTGCAGTGGCTGAGCAGCACTCACATGCACACTTTGCTGGCTCATTCTAACAGCTATCATTCACCAAGGCAGCAGAAAGTCCAGCATGGTGATGCTCTAATGAAGGGTGAGATTGATGACAGCAATTTCAGCACAAGAACAGGCATGCTGCTTTTAGTGGCCTTCACAAGCAGGGCAAAGTAGTCATTTTAAGTTTTCATCTATGCTTATTCTCTTTTTTTCCTCCAAAAATATAGCAATTACTGAAAAATTAGTCAGAGAAACCTCACATTCTGGTTCCTAAAGAGTTCACTGGTTTGACTGTAGCATGACAAGGGAATGACACCTATGGCAGGGCAATACATAATAACCATCACTGTCTCTAATCACTATTAATTATATGCAGTCATTTTCAGACTTCCAACAAAACATATGCTGATGAATACAGCAGGATTTTACTCCTCCTCAACTTGCCAGTAATAAACGCATCGCCCGAATTAATCATGTTCTTGTTAGGCAATGAAAAAAAACAGTAGCTGTCAGTGAGCAAAGCCCCTGGTGTGCCAGAAACCATGTGCCACCTGAGCGTGCTGAAGCCCCCAGAGCTATCTTTGGCATCTGGTGTTTGAGATAAAACACAGAAACCTGCCTGGAAATTTTCATGTTTCAAGCCAATGTCTGATCCAATAAAACATTTTTGGGACTCCTGGGGCTGGACTGTGTTAGAAGCAGAGGGCACCAGGCATTATGAAGATAAGGAGAAGATACGAGAAGATATGGGTTTGCTGCACTGTAAGAAACCACTAACTGGGCCCACTGGGTCTGCATGGCACATACCAACCACATCATAAGCCAAGCTGAATATCAATATTTCTGTCCCACTTCCACAGTGACAAGAAATCAATAGTTATCCATGGTGGTTTTGGCTGGGATAGAGTTAATTTTCTTCATTCTAGTATGGGGCTGCGTGTTGGATCTGTGCTGGAAACAGGGTTGATAACACAGGGATGTTTTTGTTACTGCTGAGCAGGGCTTACACAGAGCCAAGGCCTTTGCTGCTCCTCACCCACCCCGCCAGTGAGGAGGCTGGGGGTGCACGGGGAGCTGGGAGGGGACACAGCTGGGACAGCTGAGCCCGGCTGACCCAAGGGATATCCCACAGCATACGGTGTCACACTCCACATTTAAAGCTGGGAGGAGAAGGAAGGAGGGGACATTCAAAGAGATGATGTATGTCTTCCCAAGTGGCTGTTGTGTGTGATGGAGTCCTGCTTTCCTGGACACCTAAGCACCTGCCTGCAGATGAGAAGTGGCAAATGAATTCTTTGTTCTGTGCAGCTTTTGCTTTATCTATTAAACTGCCTTTATCTCAACCTATGTGTTGTCTCACTTTTACCATTCTGAGTTTTCCCCCGTCCAACAGAGTAGTTTGAGTGAGTGGCCATGGGTTGCTTATCTGCTGGCTGGGGTTAAACTATGGCACTATCTATATGTAAGTGTAAAGTGTCTGGATGAAAAAGTTGCTAAAAATAACATAGCTTAACCAAACATAGTGTAGCATGTAGCATAACACCACAGTGTGAGGTGGGTTGACCTTGGCTGGATGACAGGTGTCCACCAAGCCCCTCTATTGTTCTTCGTGAGCTCGACAGGCAATAGAAAATTAGATGGAAAACAACTTGTAAGTTGAGATAAGACAGTTTACTAAAGCAAAAGTAGTCAGTTGTGCGTGCACAAAGAAAAAAATTATTTTGTTCTGTACTTCCCATCAGCAAGCAACATCTGGCCACTTCCCAGGAAGCAGGGCTTCAACACACACAGTGGTTGCTCTGGAAGGAAAATAACAAATATAAATATGTAAATAACAAATGCCCCTCTTTCTCCTCCTTTCCTTGATTTTTGTACCTGAGCTGATGTCATATGGTATGGAAAATCCCTTCCTTTAGTCAAATTGGGTCAGCTGACCTAGTTTTGTCACCTCCCATGATCTTGCCCGCTCCCAATCTACTGATGTGATGCAGGATGATAGAAACAGTGCTGACACTGCACCCAGCATTACCCAAAATACTGGTGTGTTATCAACACCTTTCCAGCTACCAGTGCAGAGCACAGCACTTTGAGGGCTGCTATAGGAAAGTGAACTCCATCTCAGCCAGACCCAATATACACTGCCACTTATACACTCCAATTTCTGCCTTTCCTTGTAGATGAGGGTTATCATAGTCATAAAATTGGGTTGGAAGGGACCTTTAAAGACCATGTAGTTCCAATTCCTCTTGCCATGGGCAGGGACACCTTTCATTACACCGACTTGTGCAGAATCCCATCCAGGCGGGCCTTGAATACTCCCANGCCTTGAATACTCCCAGGGATGAGGCATCCAGAACTTTTTTGGGCAAGTTCTTCAAGTGCCTCACCGCCATCACACTAAGATATCTTCCTAATATCTAATCTAAACTTGCCCTCTTTCAGCTTAAATTTGTTCCCCCTTGTGCTGTCGCTACATGCCCTTGTAAAAGGTTGCTTTTTGTCTTTCTTGGAGGCTGCCTTGAAATACTGAAGGCCACAATTAGGTAAACTGGGAGCCTTGTCTTCTCCAGGCTGAACAATCCCAGTTGTCTCAGCCTTTCCTCAGAGAAGTGTTCCATCCCTTTGAATTTCTTGACAGCCTCCTCTGGACTTGCTGCAACAGGTCCATGTCCTTCCTGTGCTGAGGACTGCGGACCCCAGAGCTGGATGCAGTGTTCCAGGTGGGGTCTCACCAGAGAAGAGCAGAGGGCAGAATCCCCTCCCTCCCCTGCTGCCCACGGGGCTTTGGATGCAGCCCAGGACACGTTTGGCTCTCTGGGCTGGGAGTGCCCACGGCTGGGTCATGTCCAGCTCCCACCCCCAGCACCCCCAAGGCCTTCTCACAGCACTGCTCTCCATCTGTTCATCCCCAGCCTGTGCTGGTACTGGGGGTTGCCCAACCCCAGGTACAACACCTTGCATCTGGTCTTGTGAACTTCATTAATGAAGATATTAAATAACACTGGTTCCAACACAGACTCCTGAACCACTTGTCACTGGTGTCCATCAGGACTCTGAACAGTGGGCCATTACCCTCTGGATGTGACTGTCCAACCACTTTCTTACCCACCTAACAGTCCAGATAAATGGCATCTGTAGCCCTTCTCATGTCCACTGATATAGTCACTACAACACAGACAGTCACTGGTGTTTCTGTCTGACACTAGGTTGGTCAGGCAGGACTTGCCCTTGGTAAAGCCATGCTGGCTGTCCCAAATCACATCCCTGTCCTCCACATGCCTTAGCACAGCTTCCAGCAGGATCTGTTCCATGATCTTACCATGCATAGAGGTGAGGCTGACAGGTCAGTAGTTCCCAGGATTCACCTTTCTACCCTTTTTAAAGATGATACAATGTTATTCCTATTCCAGTCACCTGGGATTTTACCTGACTGCCATGACTTTTCAAATATCATGGAGAGTGGCTTGGCAACATCAGCCAGTTCCCTATGGACTCTGGGATTCACCTCATCAAGTCCCACCGACTAATGTATGTTCAGTTTCCTCAGGTCATGAACCTCATCTTTCCACACAGTGGGAAGAACTTTGGTCCCCTTCCCCATCCTGCTGTCCATACACTCAAGAGGTGTGGGAACAGAGGTTGCCACTGAAGACAGAGGCATAGAAGTTGTTGAGTACCTCAGCCTTCTCATTTGTTATTACCAGTTCACTAGCCACAAGACAGTACAAAGCATAAAGCAATTTTTTTTTCTGTTATCTCTTAACAACACTCTCAGAATAGCATGTGCAAAATGTTATTCAAGACAGGAGACCTCCAAATATTTCTGTCTACAAGTGACGTTTGAACACATAGTTTTATCAAATGTGGTATAATGTAACCAATATTAAAATCCTGATGTTAAGAATGTCTCATGTTGGCTTCCATAATTTCATTTTCTATTCTCCTAATTACCTGGTAATGTAATTAGAAGTAAGGTACCATGACATTACTTGGAAAGAAATCAAATGACATTTAACATTTATTTATTATAATCACAATATACTTCACTTTCCAAAGAAGCCAAAATAATTGTTGGCAAGGTTGGAAATAGTTTATACCCTCAGTCCAATAAAGTATGTGAAGCTTGAAATCAAATGTCAAAGCTGAATTTTTCTCCACAGTATGCATCTCCAAATGATAATTTCTCAAAGGGATTATTAATGTTTAATCGTCTCTAGAAATAGTGCTCCCCAACTTACTCTTTAATATGCAAACTAACTTATGATCCTGCTGATATTTCCTAAGAAAATACATTGAACATTTCTGGCAAGACTTCAGAATGGTACCACTCAGCTGGGAAACTGTAACTGCTCAATGCCCATATAGGACCCAGAAATTCAGCTTAGTTGCAAGATATTCCTGCAAAATTATTAAGTACTGCTGCTATTTAAATAAGATAGAACCCCCATAATTAAGAATTTCAAGACCTGAAGTATATGCTTCATGAGGTTTATGCTCTTCACTGACAATTTTAGGCAGTCATCTTGCAAACCCATCCTACTAAGAATACTGTTGACTGCTGTGATGAAAATCAATTTCAATTCTCTTGTACTTCCCTAGGGATTAATCCTTGTACCAGGTTGTGACAGTAAAAAACAGAGAAGGCACAAGGAAAAGTGATCTTTTTAAACAAAAACAGGGGAGGCCATGAAAATTTGCTTTGAAGAAAAGAAAAAGACTTTTTAAAAAGCTTGTTTTGGGAAACTAGTCATGAAGAATACCATCTGCAATATTTAAACTTTTATTTTAAACTGTTTTGAAGCAGTCAACTTCCTCTGTATTCTTCCCCTAGATATTTTTGTACCTTCTTCTTTTCACTTTGTTAACAAATTATGTTTGGAAAATAAAGAGGAGGAGGACAAGACCATCTGAGATTTTTAAGAACAAAAGCTCTAAAGATGATACAACAAGAGGATAAGGATGTTATCTTCCACCACCTTGTTAGTGATTAGACAAATATTTGTGACAGCTGAAAAATCCTGAGCATCACATTTCCTTCTTTTTTTTTTTAACTTTGGTGGCATCTGGAATGACAGAATGTAACAGAGGACAGTCCAACACATGGATTTTGAGTCTCCTTCTGGAAGAATATGAGGCTCAGAGAACATGGGTTTCTAGCATATGAAAGACAGCATGAGTTTCTGCGCACTTTAGTCTCAATATGCAATACCAAATTCTCATGAAAGTAGGCCAAAGATGAAGTCTTTGTGTGTCAGCCTATTCCGAACCATTCCAGAAAGGGAAGCAGCCCTAGCAAAGTTCAGGGAAGATTCTGAAGCTCTTCTAAGTCACAGCAGCAGCTGTTATCTGGCCTGCAATTTTTATCATCCTCTTCTATATCCAAACCCACTTTCTTCCATAAGGACTTACAGAAAAATATTTGCAAAGATCTGTGGTGATTTTTCAGAAAGTACTAGAATCATTCATTTCCTGGAGACACTGAAGGTGCCAGAATGTTTGTTATTCAGACTGTTAAGCCAGTAACCCTTTTTCCTGATATGCTATATTTCCTAATATTCCCATCCTTGGGAAACTAGCTTGTGAGATGTGATATGAAGACATAAACCCTACCCAGTATATATAGATATGCACACACACATATATATATATATTCTCCTATTCTCCTTCATCATTCTCCTTCATCAAAGGGAAGCTTGGGTGCATCCTGGGATGCTGTTATGCAATATGGTGTAACTGCCATTGTCTAAACACGGCCTGTGGGAACAGAGCTGCCAAATGCATGGATCCTTAGAGATGTATGACATTTGGAAAGATGCCACATACAAATCTCAGAGACACTCACTGCTCTTCTAAAATGATAACCATCAGGGTTCTGATGAAGATTTGGACTGTCGTCCAAGTTAAAAAAAAAAAGTCAATTCAGTCTGTACAGAAAACAATAGCATCACAGATGAAGTCTTGTGTTCTTGCCTCACTCACAAGGAAAATATATTTACCTGGTAACAAACAGGAAGATTCAAACCTTCAGGGATATTAAAATATTTTTCTGAACAGCTGAGCTGCAGAGATGATCTCAGGACATAGCTGCTGGTCCTGACATAGTAGCTGCATTGCAGCTTTGGCTTACCTCAAAAGCATCTCCCACTGAGATAAATGATGCTAACTGATGCCAATAATACCACAGAGTATTGCCAACCAAAACTAAAACCCACAGGCCAAAGGCAGCATGTGTCACACACTGACAGTCATTAACTACTACTTTCTGTAACAACATTCCCCACTTCCATCTTGTTTACCTCTGATGCTTTACCCTCTTCACTGCAGCTAATAGAGCTGTGCTACAAGGAATTTATATTATCGCTTTTCCTTAGAATGCCAACACGCAATCTGGCAACATAAAAATGCTCATGTAAAAGAAGACATGTCCTTCCACTTCCCGTTCTCCATTTTTAGGGAGACAGCTATAAAGAAATGGCAGAATTGCAACTAGATCATTGCACCAGAGACTTAGAAATCTGAGACTGAACCCCCTCAAGTGGCAATTAAATTTTTTTTCAGAAATTCTGAATTCAGATAGTTGACTTTTTGGAGATTCCTACTAAATTTTAAGAATAAATAATTAGCTTCACTTGACATTTTTGTGATCAGTTTTTGTGCTAGCAGTAAGTATAGCACATCTGGTGTACTTCAACCACAGCCCAAGGCAGGCATTCTCAGGCTTGTGCAGACTAAATTTATTTAAAATCTCAGGCAGGAGCCTTATGAACATAATAGAGGCTACATATGAAATAACATATAATTACTATGACCTTATGGTCAGTGTAAGCATGAGAAGGATCATTCATTAGAGCTCCAATAAACGTGAACTGAGTGCTATGCTCATCAACTGGCAGCTGATTACACCTAATTAGACAATCCACTAAGCTGTAATGCCACTGATGAATGAACACACTGAGAAACAGAAGTTTAGCTTCTGAGATGTCTTTTGCTACTGCATGTCTACACCTTCGTTTTTGTTCCAGTTCCCATCCCAAATAATTGCCTGTGACACGGCACATAAACTAAGCACTTTTCTTTTCCAGAGCCTGAGGCTTCATTAAATTATTTTGGCACGCTACACAGCTTCTGTAAACTATGAAGTATGTAAGATTGCAGGTATGTGAAGCCCACACTTTTCATTGAGTAGGCTATTTCTCCTCACATTAGGTAAAAAGACCCACTTTCAGTTTTCCTTTGTTGATTTGGTAAAATATGTGGTACAAGACAATAAGAAAATACCCCTCCTTTTAGAAGACCTGTTCAACAGCATATTCACTGAGAGAAAAGTACTTCAGGCTCACATTCTATGGCACTACCCAAGAGTCAAGGCATCTTTTCCTCCTTTGTGGGCTGTAAGACTCATTTAATTCTTGCTTCCCTGTACAAGTAAAGAACTGAATGATCTGCTGGAAGTCATAATGGGGAGAAACGATACCATTCTACAGCATTTGCCTGAATCCAGTTTAGAGCTCCACAAATGGATCTGGTAATAACACCCCATGTATATGGCGAGAAATGGAAAAAAAATTCGAAACAAAACTTACATGAACCACAGCAGTAACTACTGAGAAAAAGCATTCTGGAAACAAGATTTGGAGATGGAAGAAAGCAGTAAAGGAGTTGCAGATGTCCTGCAAACTACCTGCGAAGAAGTTACTTAATAAGACAGTAGAAGCTCCCAGTGATGGGACAGGGTAAAATCTGCGTTTGAGGGCAGGAGTATAGAGAAATTGCAAGAAGCCTGAGCAAAATTTCTACCGGAGACAATGAGTGGAGAAGGAGGCAACATCTACATATGAGAAATGCAAAAGAACAAGTACAGGCCAGATAAAATGTTGGCAAAAACATGGGATTAAAGAGCTAGGAGGAGTAAAGACAAGCCTTTGGGAGAGAGCAGTTAACGTGGCCAAAAAAGGGAGGTCATGAAGGTGCTATGGTTGCTATGAAGATAAGGACCATAGACATGGTACTCTGACTTGGAAGAAGTCATTAAGTTCTCATTTCTTGTGTGAGACACAGCATTGCAAATGTACATGGCTGAGACAGCTTGGTTAAAATAGCTCTGAGAAATACTAAACAGCCGTTGCTGCCCTAAATTTCTAGAAGTGACAGGAAAATAGAAAAGAGAGCATGAATGAAGAATGCCTGCTGGGCAACAAATGACTCTCTTGAAGTCTACTCAAAAGAAGAAACACTGAAACAGGTGAGAGGGGTAAACACGGAGATGAAGGCAAGCACCAAAAACCACGGGAAGTATTAATGACCAAATCAGTGGAAAGAAGGGAAGGAAGCACCAGTAAGGTTGGGATTGGCACATCATAGGCATGACTGGTAAGAGAAGTGAAAAAAGCTAAAACGGTGAGAAAGAAAAAAAGGTAAGGTAGAACACAACCAAAAGGATTAACTTAGGAGTGCATATTAAAAAAAGTGAAAGTGGGGTTTCGCCAAAATATGTAAAGGAAGCAGTCTGCTGCCTCTTCTGCATTTGCCATGAAGAACACAGTTGTCGGAAAACAGCGTACAAAAAAGCAAACAGAAAATGGACAATGGTGGAGAAATCAATAGAGAATCTGCTGTCCAGTCCATTTGCAGACAATCAGACAACCTGAATGGCTGTACATCATTACAGCAGCAATAATGTTAATGGAACTTCCCCTTTGTGTCATTTAGTGAATGGAACAAGGATCGCAAATGCAGTCACAGCTGGCTAGGAGGAAGGCAACCTGAAAAGATAACTAGTACAAATAACTGAGAAAGTCTAGAGAAAAGGTAAATAATGCAGAAAACCTACTCCAGAAAATATATTTCTTGGAGGACTGAAAGTGATAATCCAGCTCTAAATTTAGTTTGGAAAGAATTTTATTAATTACCATCAACTCCCAGGAACTGGATTTTGAAGGTCCTTTTAAGTCAGGATATTGTATGATTATATGATAAGAACCATATGCAGACTTATTTAAGTAAATGTTGCATGGAAAGTGTTACTATGAGTGTTTCTTATACTCTGTCTCCAATATGACTTACTTGGCCATGAACTTTGCTCAGGTAATACAGTTCTTGCACTTTAGAGGTATACATTACTGAAGGACTGGTGACTGAGAACAGGCACACCATCCTGATAACAAAAACATTCACCAAAGTTACAAAAGAGACAAATTGTTTGAGAGCGGAGAAGGATGAATATGTCAAGAGTCAAGTGAAAGAATGTAAACCCAACACCCACCTGCCCAAAAAATTATTCTGAGATGATTTGCTGAAACTGGGCCTAGTTGTCCACTGTGTAAATAGAGATGAAAAAATATTGTAATTCTAATCAGAGTTTTGGACAGATAAATTATAAGCAACTCAAAAGACAGTTATGTCAAGAAGGTTTCTGGTTTCTCACTGAAATCATGGCATCATTACTTATTAACTGAAAAAATATTCTATTACTTTCTTTAGGTTAAGGAGATGGGGTGGCAAATTCTAATTGAATAAAGAAGCCCAGGGCTTTGATATGCAGCCCAGAAAACTGTGGAGATGGCTTAAATCACATGAGGAGAGACTGGTTTTGGGAGCAGCAACTTGGAAGCCACACTCAAGCTTTGCATCTTTAAAATTGAAAAATGCAAGTGCAAGCATTGCAATGCAAAAAATTCAAGCATATGTACAAAAATATTGCAGTAGATTTCTACAGAAGAATGTTTGTTTTAATTGTAAGATTAAATACCTGTAGAAAAGGAAGCCAAATGGAACAATCTTTTTTTGACACAGAGGAAAGGAATTCATACTAAAACATTTGTTCAAAATTATATGACAAAGTACTCCCTTTGAAATTTCACACAGCTCTCTAAATGCCCTTCCTATAACCATAAAATATTTTTGTTTGAGGTTATGAACGAGTAATTACCTATATGCTAAGTATTTCTTAAATGAAGAGAACTAATATGCCATAAAATGATTTCAAAGACAATTTCTGCTTGCCTGCTGAGTCTATTTCAAATCCATCAACTTTATTTCCACTTTTCCATAAAGTGTTTCTATACAACCTAAGTAAATAAACATGCTGATAGTTAACATCAAGTCAATTTTATGCAATTTACTGCAAATTACAGTAATCTTTTTGTATGCAAAAGTGAGAAAAAGAAAACGGCTCAAAAAATGCACACTTTTTCCCTTTTTTCACATTTTTATGATATCTTATTGTTACTGGAATTCAGTGTCTTGTTATAAGAAACATACTGCACTTAAATGAAGGACAAAGGAATTATGCCAAAAATTTGCTTATAACATATGGTGTGGAAAAAATTTTTCATCACTAACTAACAATAAACCAATAATGCACATACTAAGTTATAGAAATTAAAAACAATGCAAGGTAAATGCTCACTGTGTTTTCTGGCACAACCCCCAATTACAGAGGTGGCTTTAAGGTATTTCCATTATAATTTCACTTTTTTCTTTACTCATATAACTTCCCAGGGAGTACTTCTCTACTTGCTGTTGAACACATTTTTTTGGCAACCTTCCTTCAGAGAAAGAATGTATCAAATTCTTCCCGAAAATAAGTGTATTCTTAGCATTCAACGTGTTTCAATAAATCCTAAATTATCACCAAATCCCAATGTGTGGTTCTACACGACAAAAAAATACATTTATCCCTTTTTGCTCATGATTATATCTGAAGACAGGGGGCTGCACTGTTCAGTTTAAGAAAGACTCTGACACCCTTCCCAACTCATTGAAACACCATGCCATCCCTGGCCCCACAGGGATTTTGAGGGTGGTATCAAATGACTCTGTTTTCTCCCATCACTATATAAGGAAAAATTTTAAAATCAACATTTTTCCAGGTGAAACCAAATGCACCAAGGCCGCCTATCACTTGCCAAACCTGGTGTAGCTTTCAGTCAGCCCTGCTGTACAGATCAGACCCTGCTGCACTTGATCATCTCCCTTCTATCAGATCTTCACACAAGCCTTGACTATCACTCCAAAACTTTGTTCTAAACCAAAGGATAAGCCTAAAATTGTGTTCTCATTGGAAAATATTCTAATGGGTTTATGGTGGAAACTTCTGGAGTTTTCCTATGCGTAGAAACCTGAGTACCAAAGCAACTATACCAGTTTAAAACTTTTATCTGGGAAACCATTGCATATGGTTATATTATTAAAAAGCAAAATGTGTAATTCTCTTACAATATATTTACCCAAGTTTCTCAGTCATTTTCCATGTGAGATGACTGAGAAAACAGAGTGAATAGAATAGAAAACATAACAGGGGTTTGCCAATAATTAAAGCTTTTACTGAAAAAAGGCAATGGACTAATAAATGAACATTCTGAGAAAAAAATGTTGATCGCTGCCATCCCCCAAAATGGAGAACATGATTAAACTCAAGGGTTAAAGTCTACTTTAACACACAGCAAGAGCAAGATATTCAAAAGCTGACCTGGGCTATGAAGGACAGGCACTTCGTCCAACTTCCCAGCACAGTAAGAGCTGGACATCAGAAATATCTGTTCTGGCTGGAAATAAATCTTGCCTCTGTTGGAGGTAGGAGCTTGGGCTCCCATCTCATACTGAGGGAAGATCCAAAACTCCCTGTAAACTAGGCATGATGTAAGAGCTGTGATTTAGGACTCAAGAGCTCCCAATTTTGATGAACAAAACTTGTCACTAAGCCAGTTGTCAAGATTTGTCAAACATCAGCTCCCGATCAAACTTCTTCCATTCGTAAACCTTACAGGAACTTGGGGGATGGACACCACAGGATGGACTCTTTAAGGGAGAGGCTGGAATGTGTTTTATGCAGAATATTCTAAGGGTCTCATACTACTCTGTTTGCAATGGCCCACAAATCCTACATTCTATTCTCATTGCATGTAGGGAACCAGGAGAATAAGTAGGGTGCGTATTTTCAACCCTGGGCTTCTCTTGTCTGTGTAGACCCTTATGTCTACTTTGCCATTATCCATGAATTTGCATGGAAGAGTACAACTGCATGCCTTTGCCATCAGCAAATGAGAGAAGAATTGTGCAATGAAGCTGTAAATTATTAGAAATTTAAATAGTTATATAATTAAAAGCTGAGATGTTATCGTATAATTTAAATTAAGGCAAAATAAATTGTTAGCAACGATTAAATTGATGTGTATCTTAATATTTGACAATAAGGAAGACTCAAATAGTACGGTTGTAGCTCATCAGGAACATTAACCAAAAAAATAAATTTTGTAAATGTATTTTCTATAATGAAATAAAATTTTAGCCATTTCAAANAAAAAAGGCTTTACTGCCTTCCCCTATGAAATGAACCTGATAGTCATGAGGGAGACATGTCTGTTAGTGAAATAGTGCAATTGGCAAATACATGAGTTAATTTGTGGGGATGTACAAATACTCATTTTGAAAGTTAATTTGCTTCGTAAGCAATCATATGACAGATCAGACAATATTTTTGTGGCTGCTATATATATATATATTATATTCTAACCCAGAACATCTGCTAGTTACACAGTCTATCAATATAAATAGTTTCTCTCCAGCAAAATTCCTTTTAGTACTTTTTTGTAGTAAAAGGATCAGGGACAGAGGAAAACTGACAAGCACAAATTTGAACATAGAAGAGACTGACCCAAACTGACACAGTGTACTTTTAGTGTAGGTTACCTGAAAATATTTTGTCTCTAATTTGTAATTTAGTGAGCTGTAGTACCACAGGTTTTCCCATTGCAATAACAGATTTTTGGTAAGTAACTAAGTCATTATGGTTTTTTACATCACGTGGAACCAATGGATACAGCAGCAAATAGCATTGGCTAAGATGAGGCAGTAAGAGCAAGGAATACATTTTACTTTCATTTCTGGAAAGAAATAAAAGGATCTTTTCAGTGTATTTGAAAAAAAAAAAAGTGCATGACTTCTTTTTGGTTTGATAACCCTTATTTTCTTGTAAAAATGTCTTACATGATATATTTCTTAAGATGTACCTGGGCATTTCCCCTAACACTTTCCATTTCTCATCATATTTCTTAAACTTTTCTTTTCTTTTCTTTTCCCCTTTGAAAATTAACCATACCTGAACAGACCTAGAAAAATCATGGTCCAGTAGTGTAAAACAGATTTTTAATGCCATTGGAAACTCACAGAGACTTCTGAAAGACTCATTACAGGTTTACTATTCTGTCTTGGTTATAACCAACTATCTCTGCAGCTAGTTAGATGATGGCTAGTTGTTGAGTTAGAAGGCAGAGTAGCAGACTTGTCTTCTGTATCCTGGAAATACAACTGTGAAAAAAGTTACCAGCAGACAACAACTCCCTATGTTTGCTTACATATTTACAAAATTTTATGCCTTCATGCAGAGTAGGCACAATCTTTTTTTACAAAGTCTAATTATGAGATGAAAATAAGAAGATTTTGAATCTCTGCATATTTTCTAAATGTCTAAAAGGACAAAAAAAGCACATATTTTACATATGTTTCCATAGAAGACTTCTGTGTATGGATTCCTTCTTGCATAAAGTGCAATTTTAAAATGTTTAAAATTCATCTGCATTTGGGAGTCACAGTATTGCAGAAAAAGGCAGGACAATCTATAACTATGTTTAGATGCAAATATACTTCTGCCTGTATAATTACAAAGATGCACCCTGTATTGTCATGGACCTTCATTGTCACCTTCCCAGTTTTCATGTTCACGAACAGGAAACATATATCCTAGTTCCGTAGCCCTATGGGAGTCCATTTCTGCTCTCTGCCTCTTAGCAGGAGAACAGATGTCATTTCCTGCTGAAGCTGTTTCATTCTGCATGAAAAAGGAAACTGAATGCACTGCAGTCAGTCCAAGGAAATGAAATAATACCATCCAAAACTAGTAATGAAGAAGGCAGGATGATTTGTGTTCCAGCAATGGTGTCAGTCCTCTCTGTAACATATACAATAATCTTCAGGGCTGTGACACTTCTAAAATTCCTTTGGACCTCTTTGAAATAATTTTTCGGCCCCTCACTTTGGTACTCATAAAGGAGGACGGGTGAAGAACCAGACTGGGAAATGGAAAAATGCAGAACAAGAATATATATCCTAGTGCATGTTCTGAGTAAAGGAAAAAGATGTGGATGGTTTTAGCTGCATTTATTTCAGAAAATTGGTATGTGTTGCTTTATATTTTCTGTAGACTCCATGGTGAAGTCAGAATCAACCTGAAGCACCTGTGGGCACCCATAAAATCTGAGGCCATAAGGAAACTTCACCCTGAGAAACTGAGGTGGCCACAGAAAAGACATGCCCATAATTACATGGCCATTGAACATGAGTTTTGGGGATTGCAGTTTGATAATGAGGTGACTGAAATGCACATAGATTTTCCCTTCACACAAATCTCTCTTTAAACTCGAGACAAATCTTTTGGCTTTTAAGAAAACACCACTGTGAAAGAGACAGCAAAGACAAAGCTAATACTTCCTTCAGCCTTGTTATATGACAAAAACTCCAAAATTTCCCTCTTTTTGTTTTCTTCTAAAACAATAAAATAGTATAGGTAATATCCTTTGGAGCACATTAATTCTCCTGTGGGATTTTGCTCTGCAGAAAGCATTCTTTAAAATGTATCGACAAAGAACTACGAACTGCATTTAAGACCATTACTCAATTACTTTTTTTTCTCTGGCATTTCAGAGAGTCCATAAAACTAAGGGCAAAAATAGTTTCATTAAAAATGTTATAAAAAGTTAAATCGCACAGACCAAAGCATATTAAAGAAAGTCCTTTACAACCAGTTAAAGTTCAGCTAAGGCAATGCCTCTGGCAAAGCCTGCTCAAAGGATGCCATGTACCAATTACAACTGCAGCAAAGAAGGCAGCTCAATGCCATCTTCCTTTTATATTAAGAAACTGGCATCTAGGGGATCTTCTGACCCAATGTCTATCCTTTACTCAGGCATACTTACCTCTAATATATCTCTTTCTATGAGGATCAAGTTCCTCAAAGGAAGTCAGAGTTTTTTGTCTGCATTACCCTTATGAAAGGGCTATTGGAGTCATGGGGACAGTACTGCACAATCCAGTTGCCACACACAGCATGCCAGAGTCACGAAACTCAAAACAAATTTAAGACTCTGGAGTCTCCTGCATATATCTTTCATGGACATCAGAACAAACATCTGGTCCTAGGATTCAAGGGGGCATTCCAGTTCTTGCTGCCTACCTGATATACTTGTACTTAAACCCTGCCACGTGGGCCGCCTCTGTATGTCCCCCCCCTGCATGCTTGCTGTGCAGTCTTTTGTCATCTATTCACATCTCAGTAAGCCTGAAGCAGTCTGGGTTCACCAAGAGACAGAAAAACAAGAAATCGAGCACTAATTATTAACTGTTCCCTGCGCTGCACTTGAAAAGCCATCAACGGTTGTGTGATATTACATATTCAGCTTTGAAGCCTTGTGCGTTACCACCGTCAGATCCTCTGCTTAGGAGAAAGAAAACTACTGGGCAAAGCTTTTCCTGTTTTATAAGAAAAAATCAAAAGCTAAGCTAATTCTGGATAGGTAAAAGTACATTTAATCACAGAATCTAGTAAAAGTATTCAGTGGGGACAACTTCAAAGGATAGTCTGGGAGGAGATACAGAGCTGGAAAATGACACAATTGCAAATCCCACTATGTGATATTTCTACAGAAGGAACTGCAAGATACAATCAAGGATGGCAACTCAGCTAACTTAAAAAAACTGTCAATAATAGTGTAACTGTTCTGTAGAAAGAGAAGATTGGATTTAGAAACCTGATTAATCAACAGTGTCTTGAGATCTTTCCTCTAAGAGAAGTAATTAACACATGATCATGGTCATGGTGTAAGTTTCACAACTCATATCAGCCCATACTGCCCTTTTCATAGTAGAAAGGTCCCATGTTTCTTTGAGACTCCTCATGCCTGAAATATGCTACTAGATACATCTCCTTGTGGCTTTATTTGAAAGATGCTTGTATGTGTCCCCATCTTATGATGAGACCACTACCAAAATAAGCATACTTCCTTATTAGATGAACATGAAGTAGTACCTCATGAGACGAGAAACAGGACTTAATATTGGACCAGAAACTCTTTAAGATGAAGTATTAAAAGTTGAGAGAACTCGAAGCATAATATAAAAATTAAAAAAGACCCAGGAATAAATGGGACGAAAGACACAAACTTTAATACAAATGTTAGGTGTTTCACACACTGTCCAGAAATTTCATTTCCTTCCACTTCTCTATTTCAATCTATTCCAATGTCTCCTCCCACCAAACCCCTACTGACTGAAAATAACATCTGAAATTGCTGATTACTCTAGACACTTCTTAATTCAGACTTAAGGAAAAGTTTCCTTTTGTTTCTTAACGTCCATCGCATTGCTGAAAGCATTACCATGCTGTTTCTTATGCAGTCATTTCTATGTATTTTTTTTAATCTAAAATGAATATGGAACATTATTTATGCATAGACTTAGCATGATTGGTTAAAATGGAAACCAAACGAGACGCAATCAAACAAGCAAACAATCAAAGCTAGGTTTTTCCTTCCCTTCCTCCTGCTGCTGCTATTTACACAGTATCTTAAGCTCCCAATAATTAAAAATCATGGTTCAGTTACCTTTCCCCCTGTGAATAATTTATAAGCAAGTATAATTTCTTTGCTTCCTAGCCACTAAGTTTTATAAAAAGACACAGAACATTTTTTAAATTTATTTCTGTACAATGGCTTTTCAATTACCCTTTTTGGTTTCTTTGTGAGAAGAATGAGTCTGGGGAGGTCCTTGAAAACTGGAAGCTAGCCAATGTTATTCCAATTTACATGAAGAGCGAGAAGGAAGATCTAGGAAACTACAGACCTGGGAGTTTAACCTCAGCACCTGGAAAATAATGGAGAAGATGATACTGAATCCTGTTGAAAGGCATCTAAATGACAATGCAATCATCAGGCACTGCGAACATGGGTTCACAAAGCGAAAATTTAACCAACTGATATCCTTCTACATACCCGACTCGTGGATGAAGGGAAGGCGGTAGATGTAGTTTTTCTGGATTTTAGTAAGGCTTTTGACACTGTCCCCCACATCATCTTACCGGACAAGTTGTCCAGCTGTTGCAGGAGCAGGTTCATGATGCTGGGTGAAGAACTGGCTGAAAGACAGGCCCAAAGGGTTGTAGAGAAAGGGGCTGCTGACTGGTCACCAGTGGTGTTCCTCAGACCTCTATTCTAGGGCAAGTTCTTTTCAAGATTTTTATCACTGATCAAGATTCAGGAGTTGAATGCCCCATTAGCAATTATGCTGATGATACTAATCTGGGATGTGCTGTTGACTCTCTTGAGGGAAAACAGGCCTTGCAGAGTGATCTAGATAGACTGGAGCACTGGGCAATTATCAGTGGCGTGAAATTTGACACTGGATTCTGCACCTATGATGGAGTAACTCTGGTCACCAGTATGAACCAGGAGAAGAGTGGCTGGAGATCAGTCCTGCAGTGGAGATCTGGGAGTGCTGGCTGGCAGCAGGCTCACTGTGAGCCAGCAGTGTGCCTCGGCAGCCAAGAGGGCAAACTGCATTCTGGGGGCATCAAACACTGTTGAACCCGATGGTCAAGAGAGGTGATTATCCTGCTGTATTCAGCACTGGTGTGGCCTGAGTACTGTGTGCAGTGCTGGGCTGCACAGTTTATAAAAAGGATGTGAAGATTCCCAAATGTGTCCAAAGAAGGACAACAAAACTGTTGCTTCCATGAGGAGTGGCTGAGAACTCTGGGTTTGTCTAGTTTGGAGAAAAGGAGGCTGAGGGATCACCTCATTTCTCTCCACAGCTTTCTGAGGAGAAGTGGAGAGGGAGGTGTTAACCCCTTTTCCCTGGGATCCAGTGACAGGAGACATAGGAATGGCTCAATGCTGCATCAGGGGAGGTTCAGACTTGACATTAGGAGACATTTCTTTACAGAGAGCATGTTCAAACACTGGACCAGGCTTCCTACACGCTCAACAACCCACATCTGTCAGTGCTTAAGAGATGTTTGGACAATGACCCTGTTATGAGGCTTTCACATTTGCTCAGCCTTGAAGAGGTCAGGCAGTAGGATGGGATGATCATTGTAGGTCCCTTTCCACCAAACTATTCTACCCTTCTTTTCCTTTCCCAATACAAGTCTATGACTAACCACAATTCAGATCCTAGGATCAAGACAAAATGTCAAATCTCTCTATAAGTCACAATTGAGAACAAAAAACTGTGAAAAGGAGGTTAAAAAATTGTCAGTATTTCTTTCTTATTTTAAATAATTAGGAAATAATAGTCAACGTTTAGAACTATTCAGTAGCAAGTCTGCTTCCTTGAAAGCCAACAACCATTTACCATAGCCAAAGGCCCCACAAAAAAGCAGCTGCTGCCTACTTTTCAAATACCAGGTGGTTAGAAAAGGTCCTTCTTTCATGCCTGAGACCCTCTTTACCACTCTGCACCTCTAAAGGAAAAGAACACCATTACAATAAAATATTGCAGCCTTTTATATGCATTGACACATAAAACTGATTTCTTACCAGAATGCCTACTGAAGAAGAACTGATATTTACAGCTTATTACGTCCGGATTTGTATAATGGAAGAGAGAACCTACACATATCATTCTACTTTCTTATGATCTCAACAGCAGTATTCTTTTTCAATAATTTTAGACTTGAACTTGTTTCTAATGCATCCCAATCATGTCTCTTTCCAGCCATTCACCTTCTTCCCACACACAAACGATAACATCTAACATGCCCCCATTTTTTCTGGAAACCTAAATTTGGTTTAGATCAACAGCACAGTCTTGGCAAGATGGATTAAAAAAGACATACACCACACCTACATGGGAACACCAGAATTACTCTTCTACAAAAGTTTAACGCAAAAGCTGTCATCCAGCACAAACCAGACACATTTTGCAGTAGTATTCTGACCACAGTGCAACAATGCAGCCAGGGAGTGCTGGAAAGAAGAAAACATCCTGCTAATGGCTTGCCTTGAGATTTAGTAATGGCTGAGAGGAAGCAGGAAGTGGTGTTGACAGAAGGTTCAATCGGGAGCTATACTATAATAAACATTAATAGAAGCAATTATCGGGCTGATTGACTCTCAGATCGAAAGGGAAAAAATAATCTCTAGCCACTCTTGTCTTTCTCAGTGACAAGAGCCCAGCAGAAAATTCAGGGTTGGTGATTACAGATTAATTTTGTCTCTATGTTATGTGCATTCTCCTAGGAAAAAATACTTTTCGTTAAGTATCACATTAATATTTCTATGCTTTGCAAAATATTTATGGATTGCTCAATTTAAGCAGAAAATTTTATAAAACATGACATTTGTGTTTGCTAAGCAATAATTAATAATCAGTGATATTAGTGAATTGTGTCTAAATGCATTCTCATTAAATTCTACTGTGTATGCACCATGCAGTTACTAATTAACTGAAATTACAATTTTAATCTGAACAAACAAACATTCAGTCTAAAATAAGTCCTTGTGTGATCTACCTTTGCTACAGAATTGACTGAGTATGGCTCTGATAACAAAAAATGTTACTCACATTTTACAGCTAGTGTGAGCATGTCTACTAAAACACAATTCAGGAAAATGCAGGAACAAGATTGAAAAACCCCTTCCACTATTTGTCCTTTCTATTTTGCTTTAAAAAGTCTTGCTAGAAGACATTGCTTCACATCTTATATGTACTAGTTGATGCAAATAACGAATTCCACAAAACGTTTTTAAAAATCATTGCTTCATTTGCGTACTCCAAAATTATGGAAAATATTTGTGAGATAATCGTCCCATAACACTGTTAAATTCCTAATTCCTCAGTGCACAGAAGCACCTTCCGAAATGCTGATAGTTATCAGCTGATCATTGCACAGAAAGATGATATTACAGCTTTAAATTTACTTGGGACCTTGTGATTTAATAGATGGGGATGAAGAACTTGAAGAACTTGGTCCCCTTATCTTCAAGTGACACATATACATGCCATTTGAGCAGGGTATTTGTGAATACGAGGGTGGCATGGGAAGGACATTAGCATGTGTCTGTCTTGAGAACAGAAAAGTCTGGGCTTGCGTGGTCAAAACGCCTTCATAGTAAGGGAAGTCTTACTGATGCACTATCAACATGCAAAGCAGCTGATGATTATTAGTCCACAAAACAGGAAAGTGCCAGACACCATTTAATGAGTACATATGTAATCTCAGCTCCAACACTGGCCAACTACCCATCTTCAAAGATGTACTTCAGCAACTGCATAATATCTAAGGATTTCATTTTAAGCACAGATTATTCAGACAGAATGTTAGAAAATATGTTCAGAGCTTGGCATAAGTAAGCAATAGATTTTTATTTTCTCTCGGTGTAATGTTTAATTGCCTCTAAATTTGGAATTAATATTTATGTAACACTGTAAAACAACGTAATTATCACAACAACATCTTTATTGTACAATATTTTTACCTTATCTTTTGTTTTGTCTTGTAAAGACACTTACAAAGGGGTAAAGAGAGTAAAAATATCCAAGAACTACAAAAAAAAGCATTTTCCAATGAGCAAGGAATGATACCAAATATGTAAAGACCTACATTTTACACAGGTAATTTTTATGATCTGATGCAGTAAAAGAAAGCGCTGACATGAGAAAATAACGTTCTAGTGCTATTTTAAGTTCACTAAACCACCAGCATTTTAACTTAACAGAATTTATGCGCTCTCTATTAGTGAGAGTAAAATAACATCAATCCATACAGAACTATGAAGAAAGAAAGAGTATGCTTACATTTCTAGATTTAAATACATCAGAGTATCTTCTGACCATTACTTAAGCTTGTAAGTACTCTGTTAAATACTGATAAAATAATTGTCAACTTTTCATATTTTACGTATTTTACTGCTTTAGAAAGATTAATCTATATTGCCGGATTTTTAAACAAGTATTTGACTCAAATCATAATTACTGTATATTTGTTTCATATTCCATTAGATAACTTAATATGTCAATGAAACTTTCAGAATAAAGAAAAAAAATGAAAATATTCCAGATCCAGTACACTACAACACAATACTATGAAGAAAATTATACTGACTACTTAAGACATCAAAAATTCAAGAGAAAATGTGGATTTCTGATTATGGCGATAGAATGAGACTCACAAAATTCAAATTGAATACCCTGTTCCCTTTTAAACCCCTCTTAAAACATTATGCAATGCATTCATTTATTTTATGTGATAGCTTCTTTCTTTCTTTTAAGGTTCCTAGACTTTTCTTTGCTAGAAAAATTGATGGTGGAGATGAATTATTTGACTGTGTGACTTCCATATGGCAGAAATTGAAATAAAAAAAAATGTATTCTCAGCTTGCAGATATACATATGTGCCAAACGGTAGCATCCAGCATCTTGTAGAAGAGGTTGGCATGGGAACCACCTGTTCCTCCAAACCATATTGTATTTTCCATGAGAAACTTTCAGGCTTGCATCTTAACCCTGAACAGTAATCATGGCCTTTAAACCTCTTCAACCTAGTACACTAAAACAGATGCAGTAATATGGAGTACTACATAAAGTTATGAAATCATAAGTTTGCTAAGCTAATGCAGTCAGTTTGAACTTAAAATATGACAAATAAGGTTTTCGGAAAAAGTACTAGCTTGAGTGGGGATTGAATCACCTCATGCTTTCAAAGAAACAAACTAAAAACAAACACCCTCTTGGAACAGGCTACCCATGGAGATGGTGGAATCACCATTCCTGAAAGTGTTCAAAAAATATGTAGATGTGGTGCTTAGGGACACGGCTTAGTGATGGATATGAGAGGTTTAGGTTAATGGTTAGACTCACTGATCATGGAGGTTCTTTTTCATAAGAAACTACTGGAGAGGAGGACAAGGATGATGACAGGACCAGAGCATCTCTCTTACAAGGAAAGGCTGGGGGAACTGGGCCTGTTTAGCCTGGAGAAGGGATGTCTGAGAGGAAACCTTAACAATGTCAAGGAATGCCTTAAGGGTGGGTATCAAGAGGATGGTGCCAAGCCCTTTTCAGATGCCCAGCATGATGCCCAGTTGTAGTATAAGGGGCAAGGGGCACAAACTGAAACACAGGAAATTCTATTTAAATATGAGGAAAATCTTCTTTACTTTGAGGGTAACGGAGCACTGGAACAGGGTGCAAGGAGAGGTTGTGGAATCTTCTCCTCTGGAAATGTTCAAAACCGACCTGGATACAATGCTGTGGAATCTGCTATAGCTAAACCTGCTGTGCTAGGGGGGCTGGGCTGTGTGTTCTACAGAAGACCCTTTCAACCCAGCCACTGTGTGCTTCTGTGCTATTTCTGCTGCATTAACATCACCATAATTGCACCTATGCAACATGCTTTTCAACAGATACTGTTGAACTGATAATAGAAAGGTGGTCAGAGTGGACATCTTCTTCTGTGGAGGGGCTGGGGGCTCCTGTCTTTTGCGGGTCTGTCCAGCGGACACCTTTCGGATAGAAATCTCAGAAATTCTTTCTGATTACTAAATAAATGCAACTTTTAAAGTCACTGAATATTACATTTCCATAGTTCTGTAGCTACAACACATAGATTCTGGCATGTCACCTCCCTATATCATACATAGTAATAAGAGAAAGTCAGAGCTTCATTGAATCTGCAAAATATTAGTGTCTGCCCAGTGTTGAAAACTACAGCTACACAGTCATTTATGAAAATAAATTATTTCTTTTCCTGTTTATAAAGCAGACAAGAGACAATTTTCCTCAGGCTCAGGAATAAGGTGACATAGAATCAACGGATATATGATGTTTACTTATTAAATTGTAGAAACATTTATAGAAATTTGGAAAAGTTTTTATCACATGTAGGGCAATAAAGAAGCATTTAGAATTTGTTTTAGTCAAACGACTGCTTCCAGGAGAAACTAGTGATCTGTTTGAGTGAATTTTTTGATAGGATGCTGTTGTGTTTTATATCCCAACATACAGAGCCTTAGTCTAGGACCTCTTGTCTGTCACTGTGGCAAAACTGAGAAAAATTACTTTCATAGAAAGTTACTAAACTAAAATCTCTTCTATGAAATGAAAAGTTCTCTTCAGGCTTTTTCTTCACTTTCAGTTTCAAAATTTAAAAGCAAATTCAAAACTTTTACGACATGGTTGCACAATTAAAAATTAAATGCACATCATATGCATGTGTGTCTACAACAACACTTTACAACATGAAGAGAAGCAGCAGAGCTTAGCATGGTTTGAATGGAGTTGCTTTGAGTCAACCCTCCAAAAGTAATTTTCTTTTTTTCGTGTGGAAATATATACATATAGACCCCATATATAGGACATATGTATGTATGTGTATATATATATATATATATATATATATGTCCCTAGTATACTTTTATACTGTATGTATAAAAGTATATCTATTCTTAAAAAACACTACAGTCAAAGATTTTACCTGAGTGCTAATAATATATTGGGATTTTTTTTCAACTATTTATATTGGATATATTGGATAAACCTGCCCCCATATTCAATTTGGAACTCATGTCCTTTTCCAGCAATAAAGCCTTGAGTTTCCCAGCACACTTCTTGAAAAACAGTTACAGTTTTTTCCTCATGGAGCCTTACTGACTACACCCAACTGAGGATTTAACACACAATATTGAATCGTACTATAGACTTCAGTGGAGCTAGGTTGGCATCCTTCTTTTTCAATATCCCTGGACACATAATTGAAATAAAGACGTCTTATGAAACAAAAAATCCTGATACTCTCTGAAATCTGACCAGAAACTGCCCAGAAAATATTGTAAAAATCAGCAGCTTTTAGTACAACAAAGAGTGATTGCTGCATTTTCAATCACAAACATTTACATTAAACTACCCCTTGTGGAACTATTCCTATCAGTCCAAGTTATTTACACATATTATCAAAGTAATGAACTTTATATGAATATATTAAACCATTGCATTAATCAGTACAGCCACATTACCCGGCATAATTTAAAAACTCCAGGCATAATTGAAAGAATGCCACACCATCTGTCATTGCTGTAATTCTCACAATTAAATAGTCTTAGGTTCTACAAATTTTGGACACATTTTGATGACTAAAGGATTCTAGCTTTATTGAAAAAGCAAAGCAACAAACTGCTTTTCCAATCATTAACATATTTTACTGTCATTGAGATCTTATAGCAAGTCACATTTCTTTTCAATTCTGGCTTTCAATAAACTTTAGGTGCTCTTAAAGAGTCTCTAGTAAATAATTGGCTTTGAGTCCTGCTAGCTAAGCAAGACAGCTTAAAAGTCTTTGCCTTACACATCACAGTGTCAAATAGTACAGGACAAACAAAATCCTCTCAAATGAACTTAACTTTAATATTTTGAGACTATTTTATTGCTTGCTTCGTATATTTGTCTGCAGAGTTCTGTGGTTCACACCTTGAAAAACACTGGAGGTAGTGACACTCAGGTGGACTGAGTCTGCTCTGGCTTCATGACCAGCATGAGTAGCAGGTCACTGTGCCACAACGTGCAGGTGCAAAGCCTGGCAAAATTTAGCAATGGGAATTGTCACATCAGAAAAAAAAAAAAAACAAACCCAAACTGAAAAAAGTGCCGTACGTGCTATTAAAGCATTATCTGCCATCCACACCAAAAAAATTCATGTGCTTGCATCTCCCAGAAGATACTCTTAACGCATCTTCTTTTGACTGCAAAAATTCAACATGAGCTATACTACTTAACTGATCCATGGTTGGTCTGGAATCACCTTGAAATTATGTCCTTCCACACAATTTATCAAATAACAAGACTACTCCCCTAACACTGGTGCCTCAGGTACTATAACTCAGTGTTCCCATTTGTTTATTCTGCCCTCCATGCTTTTTTTTTTTGCTATGAGGTACTTTTTTTGTCCATGTGTCAATACTTTCAACCCCAAGAGTAGGTTTGCCAGTTTGGGTTCTCTTGTTTGCTCTTGGGTTCTGCTTGTTACCTGTGGGCATGTACCCTGTCTTTAGAAGCAACAAGTAGAAATGTGCAGGTTTCAGAAAGCTGGTGCAGTCACCCATAAGGAAATCATTTGATGTAAAGAGCAGCATATGAAAGACAAACCAACTTTCAGGTTTCCTGTCCAGCACTATCATAGCACTGTACCATAAAGCAAACTGAATTTAAAAGGAGATCAAAAAATTGAATTAGAGATTAAAAACTGCTACACTTTTTTGCTCTATCCCACTTTAAATGAAAGAATAAACACCAAGCAGTAATGAAACTGAAATAATGAAATCTGAAGAGAGGAACACAAACTACATATCAAACTTGCTATGGTCAGGCTTTCATTTCACGACCACAATAAAACTAGCCGCAGCAACACTTTCTGTAAATTTTTTTCACTTTTAAAATGTAAGAACAGCAAAATAATTTCCTTCGTTATGTATAAAACACCCTCCCTCCCTTCCCTCTCCACCCCCCCAAAAAATTAAAACAGATTTTAAACCAACAGTAAGGTGTAATAACAATTCTAATTACAAAAACAAAAGAAAAAAAAAAAAGAAGCCACAAATGTTGCTAGTGGACTGATCTGAGAAACCGGTTTCTTTCATATTGCTTTTCAGGACGTAGAAGTTTCACTGATGAACAGGCAGTAGCATGTATAATTATGCCGAGAATGTTATTCTGTGTAATGGATGAGACTCTTGTCAGAGACACTGCACAAGGAACTCAGAGTATCTGACACGGATTAGATCACAGAGTCCACAGGGCTAAAGAGACAAACGTATACAGTGNAGGGGCTGGAGCATAACACACATTGCACAAGCAGGAAATAAATAATTTTAAAATTATTTTTTAAATATCACATTCATATTATTGGGCTGCCATCTTCTTTCAAAGTGCCATTTCCTGCCAGAGATTCACAGCCACAATGGATTCCCTGGTGTCCTAATTATACCCAGGTTGAAATTTCCTTCAGTTTCATTAGTATCCATCCACTAGTTCTTACAATTGTTTCACCTGGCTCTGGTAGGTGGGACAAAGGCTTCCCAGTTTCGTGTGGCCATAGGGTAACAACACAGCAGGAGGCCTATGCTGTTCCCTACAATAAAAGACTCGACCAATGGCAGCCACAGTTTAACTTTGTTCATCATGTAAAAAAGAAACACTAGAGGGAACTCATTATTTATAACAATGAGATAGAGTCTATAGAGCCTGACTTTTAATGACTTGAAAACAATAAGTGATTTCTATGATCAGTCAGAATTAATTGGTGCAGCTTAGTTTTGAATATAAAATATCCAGTACTTTAGCAATTACCACAGCTAGAAATCTTTTCTTAATAAGCAAAGTGAGGACAAAGCAACAAAGGAAAGTTGAGAAAAATCACAATATGATCACAGAGCCCCATCCCCTCTATAACTGATTAAATTCTAATATACAACAAAAACTATACCTCCATCTCCTCAGCGGGGACATGAATGGGGATGACTGCTGGTTTACAGCGGAAGGATGATTCAGCATGTGTGGAGACTACACATGCATTGGTGGAACTCACAACAAATTAAAGAAAGCATCTCATAACTATCAATTTCTTAGACTCTCTTTAATAACAAATCATCTTTATTTCATTCATTTTTTACACTAAAAAAAGGATGACTGGGAGTGTGAATTAAATATGAAGACTTCATGGCTATAGGAAAAATAAAATTAAATCAAGCCTCAGAAAAGGCTTCAGTTTTAAACGGGGTAATTACACAGGTCTGGATCATGGTTGCTGTACTCTAGATTCAAAGACCAAAGGACAAAAGCAGAAGGGAACACCTTCATTATGGCTCCAGGCTCTTCCCAGTTCTGCTAAGTAACAGGGTAACAGGCAATGGCAGAATATGATGCTCAGGAAGTTCCACCTGAACATGAGGAAGAACTTTACTGTGTGGATGGCCCTGGAGTGTCCCTTACTGGGGATATGGAGACTCTCAAGAACCATCTGGATGCCGTCCTGTGCAACAAAAAACAAAAAAGCTTTTTTTTTTTTTTTTAATTTAACAGAAAATGTCTACCTAACAACTCCAGGCTTATGACATACAAATAATTTATTTGCATTAGTGCAAAACAGTGCATTAGCCCTGACAATGACCAGAGAACAGCTGTAAGCACCTGGTAGTGTTGGGATATGTTCCAGCATCTGTCAGTTACCAGATACTAAGTAGACATGAGGATTACATCACAGAAAGCACAAGGCAATTGTTCATGATTATATAAAGTTATTACATAAAATATAATGTAATGATCCAGAAAACTGAAATTAAAATGGCTAGGAAAGACTGACTCAATTAAATATTGAAAATACTTTGGACTGTATGATATTGTTGGCCTGTTCAAAGCTACAGATGGGAGGAAGCTTGGTCCTCTCCTTCTCTTTTCGTGTAGACACAATGCATTTCTCAAGAAAATGCATCCCTGTGTTCTCAAACAGCAATCACATAATCACATGTGATACCCCACTGTTGTCTCTCCTTTCTACTCTTTCTTCCATAAAGAGCTTTGAAACTCTGACAGTTTTCAGAAACAAAACAAAACCAAATAACTACATATACTAGAATGACTAAATTGCTCAAAGGCTTCAAAATGTTATACCAAAATAGATTTATAGTCTCATCACACTCCACAGGGCTTAGATAACCATGTAAAAGCTAGCATCTAGGGACCTCTGCTGCTTTTCATTTTGGTTTGTTTTTTTCCAGACAAAGTCATTCATTTTGGGTGAAGAAATGGAGATAACTCTAAAAGACCAAGATGCATGTGAAACAAGCCAGAAAATGAAGTTATTTTAAACCTGAAGTTTATTTGTGTTTTCAACTGAGAGACAATGTGCTGCAAGCTAATGTAATAGCTTAAAGAGCAGCTACTGTGTAATCACTTGGGTAAACATCGCACTCCCAAGGACCTATGCATCACAGCCTAAAGTAAAGAAGAAAAACCCCAAAACCAAACCAAAAATCACCACAAACACTATGTCCTCCCCAAAAGGATGATGTGAAAGGCTTGTCACACAACGTATGGCCACAATGTATTGTCAGTTTTGCATTTAGGTTCCCAGCAGACAGTGGAAACCCTATCTTCCAACCCATTCCCACCGACAATTTAACATAAAGAATCATGAGTGAACTTTAATGAATCATACATAATGTTTGCTGTGATTTTGTATTTCGGGTTGACAGCAATTGACTATTATGACATGGAAAATAAGATATTTATTTCCAGGTAATAAACCATATCGAAATGTTGTTTTCCTGAATTTTTAGAAAAATGTCATCATCTTTCTATGGAATCTTTCCTAAAGAAACATTTTGGGTACAGAAGATGGCTGAATCTCATGCTACAAGTCACTACAAAACTCAAAAACTTATAAGCAAAGAAGGGGTAAATAATGAGAGATGATGACAGAGAGGAGGAATTCAGTTATGGAATGGATGACACTGTTAGCTTTCTAAAAGGTACAGTTATTCCTATACATTTTTATGAAGTGTAAAGTGCTCAGAAAATTTCCATTCAACTTCCAAAAAGGTAGATCAGCCAAAATTCCAGTTCATTTGACATAGGAAGCTTTTAGGGTCCTTAGTGCCACCACTGGAATATCACTGGTTTTTTGACCAGAACTTGACTGGTCTGTTTAACACAAACTTCTGAAGCTTGTTTAATCCAAGCCCGAACTCTCAACTGAAGAAAAAACAGTAATCTCTCTGAAAAGAACATTAGTGTGCAAGCTGCACGACTGTACCAGCTGTCCACTGAGAAAACTGAGGAAGAAGTGCTCTGAAGATAAAAAGAGCTAAATAACGCAACAACTCATGCTAGGTGTGATAGCAGCAATCTGGTGGCAATTTGTCTCTGTATAATGAATGCCCAGAATATACTGCAGGCAATGAATCAGACACTGAATTTATCAGTTGTTGTTCTAGAAAACTAAATTAAAAACTCGTATTTTAATTTAAAAAAATTGTAAAAGAAACATTAAAAAATGACATTCATAAGTCTATCATTTCCTCTTGAAATAATTGGATCTGTTGATTATCCTAAGTCTCAAAACTTGTTTTGCTTTGCCATATAAAAAATCCAAAACTTATGAAAAGTAATGCTTAATCATTTTAGTTACAAGCCAAGCACCTAAGTGCTATACTTATGAAATGTATTTTAACACAGTGGGGTCCATAGAGATCTGTAACTCTTTCCAAAAAATGTGATAGCTTAGCAGTATTTTTGTTGATTTCTGTTTAAATTTTAAATTACCACTTTTATATTTTTATTGTCCTGATGCCAGAAATTGTCTTAGTATGCCAACAAGCATTTATTCGTGACAAGAAAGTAATGAAAAAAACCTCAAATGTTAAAGAAAAATGAAAAAAAATCAGCAGCCCACCTCATTAGTCTCTGGTGCCTTGAAATTATGTTCAACAAAGTACTTCCAACACTATGAGACTATGAACACCATTCTCAAAAGGTTATTTCTTTTTTCTTTGTCACTCTAACAACCTGTTTTAATGAAAGAACATGCAAACAACAGGTTTTTCTCTTGACAACTATTTTTCTCTTGATGATTACTTTTAATTATTCAAGGAAACACTAAAAATCCACTAAAAACTGGGCTTGATAATATGCAAAAGTGAGCATAGATCTGACTTATTTTTCTAATCAATGGCATTACTTTCCTGATTGTGCAACTCACAGCAATGGGACTTACAGTAAACACTATGTATCCTCATGGCATCAAAACATGCAAAAAAACCCGTGTAAGTAGAGAAGAATGGCATCTGGTCTCTGTCACTGTTAAGGCACAAATGTAGCATCATTATTTTGACAGGAATGATTTTGTTATATTATCACGCTGAAGACCAGAATTTAGCCCAATTTTCCAGGGATGAACACTTGTCATTAAATCATTCTGCATGAACGTACTGCTATTCTCTTTAATTTGTCCCTCAAAATATGAAATCTATTTGGCAAGGTTAAACACCTCACCCATAAACATAGCCCTGAGTGTAAGGCAAGACAGATTCCCCAGACAGTGTCAGATGCAGCATTCAATGTGCCTCTTTCAAAATAATCCATTGAAATACACACAGAATTCAGTTCTGCCCTTTATAACCTGGCGGTGCTAAACCCAGCTCAATTTCTTCTTTAAAAAGCAAGCAGCCATTTTTCAGTTATTGTTAGGATATCAGTTACCCATCTGCAAAGCAAAGCTCAGCAGATTAATAAGTCTGTACTAAACCAAGAGCATGTAATGTCAAAACTATGAAAAATACAACACTTAATGCTACTAAATTATTTACACAATGGATATATGCATTGTAAATCTGATTACAATTTTGAGGACAAATATAAGATGAAACTTGATGGAGAAATGGTGCATGAAATTTAATCTGTAAAATAAAATTGTTACTTGAACCACATTTAGATGACTAGTAAAACTTGGATACTTTGAATACTCCTTGTACCTTTAAAAGTGATCTGAAATACTATAGGTTTGACATTTCCAAACAAAATAACTCCGCATCATCTGAATTCGACTGGCCTGGTTCTGAGGCCAATTTGTCTCATTGACAAATTCAGGCACATAGAATAAAATCGCAGAATCACAGAATACCCTAGTTGGAAGGAACCCATCAGGATTATCAAGTCCAGAACTTAGCCCTGCCCAGGATGTCCCCAAGAGTCACACCATGTGCCTGAGAATTTTGTCCAAGTGCTTCTTGAGTTCTGTCAGGCTTAGTGCTATGAGCACTTCTTTAGGGAGCCTGTTCCAGTGCCCAGCCACCCTCTGGGGGAAGAACCTTTTCCTGATATCCACCCTAAACCTGCCCTGACACAACTTCAGGCCATTCCCTTGGGTCCGGTCACTGTCACCACAGAGAAGAGATCAGTGCCTGCCCCTCCTCTTCCCCTCACAAGGAGTTGTAACTGCAGTGAGGTCTCCCCTCAGCCTCCTGTTCTCCAAGTGACCTCAGCCACTCCTCACACGGCTTCACCTCTGGGCTCTTCTCCCTTATTTTCTTTAACCAGTCCTTTGGTGATGAGAATTCATGTAACATATGCCTCAGGCACAGGGACAAAATTACAGTTTTCCTTACACTGGATTGTTGTCCAGTGTTTCTGAATAAATATATGCATCTGTATATTTCAAGCACACTATACATTTATGCATATTGAACTAAATTTCTCACTGAACTTTATGCAAGATATTTTTTCACTGATTCTCAAATTTCCTGAGCAGCACCTTGTCTTGTAAGCTAATACCCTTGGCGGCCCTCTAGACTTGTTCCAACAGGTCCATGTCCTTCTTGTGCTGGGGACCACAGAGTGGGGAGAGCAGAGAGGCAGAATCCCCTCCATCACCCTGCTGGTCATGCTGCTTTGGATGCAGCCCAGGATACACAGTGGAAGGGACTTTCTTACCCCTGCCCTCATCTCCCAGTCCATCCACTTGAGGCATGTGGGAAGATAATGTGGTTTGTCATTGAAAATTCAAGCAAAATATTAGTGTTTGATTTTTTTGTCAAATATTAAAGCTGACACTGGACTGTTCTATTTTTTTCACAGTTTGAGTCTGGATTCTTAGAAGTGAGTTCACACAAACTTCTTGCTTGGCTATTGTCAGCTTTCACAGAGGAGGGTTTCTGTTGCTGATACCAGCTAACAACACGAGGTATTTGTCAGGTAGTGAAAAATGCTTTTCTGTTCCTTATGAAAAAATATCTGCAAGGACTAATATTACTTTTTCCAGATACAACAGGCTCAAAAAGAAGGTTATGACAAAATATAAAAGGTCACAAGATGAAAGTAGAAATCAGCAGTACAAATAAAAAGTCTGAGACTGATGAGGGAATTTTAATTCACCACAAAATTGAGCATAAGAAGAGGGTGCTCCAAATGGATAAAATAGGATTAGATGGATGGAGCATCTCTCCTGCGAGGAAAGGCTAAGAGAATTGGGGTTGTTCAGCCTGAAAAACAGAAGGCTTCAGGGTGACCCAACTGCAGCCTTCTAGTACTTGAAGGGAGCCTACAAGAGAGGTGGAGAGGGACTTTTTCTACAAGAGTGTGTAGTGACAGAAAAAGGGGAAATGGCTTCCAACTGAAAGACAGGGGGTTTAGATTAGATATTATGAAGAAATTCATTACTGTGAGGGTGGTGAAGCACTGGAACAAGCTGCCCAAAGTGGTGAGTGTCCCAACCCTGTGAGTGGTCCAGGCCGGGCTGGATGGAGCCCTGAACAACCTTCCCTAGTGAAGGACGCCCCTGTACATGGCAGGGGGATTGGAACTATATGATCTTTAAGGTCCCTTCAAACCAAGTCCATTCTATGATTCTGTGATTAATGTGCCAACTATTATACAATTAGTACTTCTAATTGTCAACATTGGTTAACTGTCAAAAACTAAAAAACTGAAAAAATTGTTCTGAAATGAAAATGAAATAAAATCTTTTCCTGTCTTCAATGCCTTCTTGCTCCTGGTGTGTAGACAAGTGTGTCATCATATTAGATTTGTCAGCAACTGTTAAAGTTAGTATGAGAGAACTGATCTGCATTACAAGATTAAGAGTGATTCTGAAAAATAACTTTTCAAGACAGGGAGAAGAAATTTTTTTCAATATTCCTTCTAGAATACTGCTCCTACCATACCTAATATTTATTCTAAAGACACACTTTCACCACTCACAGGAGTGACAAAACATCACCTGAAACCAAAAATTACCAGAACTAAATTTGATTTTCCTGCATTATCAGCAGCAGCTAGCAGGGTCTTGTTAGCACATAATTTATTGTATTAAGTTATGTGTTACTTTGGGGATTTTGCTGGCACTTAAGCTGTAAATGTGTAAATTATTTATTCCAACACTTTGTTTCTAGTAACTGGAAAAAAATTATTATAAGGCGTATTTGTAAATTCTGTGAAATTCTCACACAGTGAGAGGTGGAGATATTTCACAGGATGCGTGGGAAGCTACCAGGTGAAGAAAATGAAAAACATTTTTGTGAAGACTTATTTATAGCCAAATTGCTTTTTAAATGAGAAAAGTACAAAAGTATAATACTTACAAGCTCACATAAAAATGAATTGTTTCTTGACAGAATATATCGTACTGACAGCTCATTTTACTACTAGAAAGCTGTAACAGAGCAGGTATAGATGGTATTATAAGATAAATGGAAAGCTGGCAGCTGCTTTGAGCAACCTCATTAGCTAATATATTAATATATTAGATTATTCTTTTTACAAAGGCCTTGCAAAAAAAAATCCAAACCAATCCAAAATTCGGCCAAAACCCAAACCCACCAAAAAACCAAAACCAACCAAAAAAACCACCCCAAAAGCTACAAAAAACCCCCCAACTAAACAACCAACTATGCAAAACAGATCAAACTCCTAATCTATTTTATTTGTTACCTATCTGGACATTACTTCTTCTTCACACTGAATAAAACCACAGTTTACTTCAAAGACATTCCAAGAGATTATTGACAAGTGTGGACTAATATTTCTGGATTCTACCCATTCCAAGTATCAGTAAAGTCCCAGGTTCACTGTCACTGTCTAGTAATTTTTCATTTCTTTGACTTTGCTTGTTCTGCTGTAGAATTTTTCATCTCTTAATTGTACTGGAAGCTTCTCTGCTCTGTTGCTGTGGTGCTGCCGTGCTGCTAGCAGCATCTGACATTGTTTTCTACAACAGGGACAATGAAATAAATTGCATTCAGGAGCTCATATTCTTCCTCTCTGCTTGGAATGCTGTTCCTGGAATGCTCTCCTAGCATTACACTAGGCACTGCAGTTTGGCAGACTTCCTTTCTGCTGCAAGGGAGCCAAAAACAATGGCATGCAAGGATGCAAGGATGGCTAGGAAGAGGATGAGAATATGCCAGCCTCACGGGTGGCTTTACAGTGAGTGTATCGGGCAGCAGTGCAGTCAGACCCGCAGAAGCAACAGGAGATGTGCCAGAAAGCCAGATGAGAATCCAGATGTCACTGGACATCCCACCAAAAAAAAACCCCACCAAAACACCACTACCAAAATATTTCCCACATTTCTGAGCTTTGTCTCTGGATGACAGAGTTGCCAATTTGTCACTTCAGCTGTAAAACTGGTTTGAAATGTCAGATCATTCACAACAGATTGATAAAGCTTAGTTCTCTGATAAACATTAATAAAACATGGCAGAGGACTGCAAGTTAAACTGAAAAAAGAGAAAACATTGATCTACATTATGCAAATCAGATTTTTGTCATTTTCTGTCTGAATACATTAGTATCAGACCAGAATATTTACAAAGCGTATACACCTCTTCATTCATAGCAACTTTTAAAAGTCAGTGCTTTGATGAGAGTAATTCTTAAACAATATCTGAAATGGGTTATTTTGGTTTTACTCTACACTGCAATGTATACTGCAACGACAACAGGACTGATGGAACATTCTTTGAAATCTCACTGACTTCCCAAATGCTCTGATTATGTCTGAAAATGTACATTTCAAAATACACAATAAATGCTCACCTTAAATTTTCAACAGTAGTGTTGCAGTGTCAAAAAACCCTTCAAAGATATGAACTGCCCAAATCAACACTTCTGTCAGAAATATTTTACTTTTTCCACACCAAAACTAGCACTCTCTTTCAACATGGCACCTGCCTTGACTAACTTAACTAAAAGTTTTATTTGTTCTAAATCCACTTCAAATATCAACAAAACTCAGTGAAGACTGCCTTCTTTTATGCCATATTATCAAGCCTTCTCTTGAGCCAATGGTAGTGATACTTGGATAACCATTGTAATAAATACATTTTCTCCCTAATACAGTTCTATTATTCCATATATATGTATATATTCAAATAAGATTCCATACATGCTGCTAAAAGGCTCAATTTTTTTCTTCCCTCACTTCCATACATTAAAAGTAACCTTTTCCTTTATAAACTGTCTTCTGTAATGTCAAACTGAGACAGCACTGTAAGCTCAGAACAAAAAAAACAGCAAATATGTGCATGTTACAGGCATACATATATCTGGATTACTACAAGGGTCCTTTCATGTAAGATAAGAAGGTATTTTTTATCAAAGATGATGGCAATCCAATGTTTGAGTCATTAGCATAATTACAACATAGCTCTTTCTGGTTTAGAGCTGCACAGTGCCAAAAACCACCAGAGATATTCGGGAATTTCAATGAAAATTTGGTAGCAAAATCACATTTTTTTAAGCGAGTAAAAAAAATTACTAGCAATTTTACACCTGCTTCTAGCAGTCTCTATACTGGGATTGAACTTTGTTGATGTGAATCCACTTCGATTGGAGGGTAGAGGATCAGCAGCTGATCTAAAACAAGTCCTTAGGTAATGATCCAAGACTGTTCTGATCCAGGTGGGTCAACTTCCAGTTTCATGTACAACTGCAGTAAGGTCAGTTAATTTCCTCAGAAGACCAGGAGTTCATACCTACAGATAAAGCTCTAAAAGTCTGTGGTGATTTAAAAAGCATTATCTTCATTACAGCCAACAAAATATAACTTGAGCACAGCTTTTCACAACCACAGATGTCAAAACCTACAGATAAGGGAAACACCATGCAAGCGGTACCAAAACCTGGTCGTTTTCCAGACATTAATCACATTCATAAACTTTAATGTCTAATATATTCACCAATAATTCTTCTACTAATGAGCACATATTTTCTGGAAAAAAAAAAATCTTAACTCCATAGTATATTTTCTTTTTTTTTTCTTTTAGAGTAAATGTTCCCATTTCTAATTGAATTCAGATCTGTAAAACTAATTATCTTAACACTACACTATATCTTTATGGCCTTTTTTGGTAGTGCTGTGTCTGCATCACAAATTCTTATGATTTTTCTCTTCTCTTAATGCAGTGTTTTTCACTTTGAAAGTTGTGTTCATTTAGGTGTTACTTTAGGTTCATTTTGGTGTGTTCATTTTGATGTCTAACACCATACTGACCTGTTTCCTCAGAAAAAAACCTTTTCCATTTGTTTAAAAAGGGAGGAAAAAAATAATGTCTGACTCTAATGACATCTTTAAATGCACTTGCATTTAAACTGTCCCAATTAAGCTTCAAAATTTGCACCTGCAAAGCTAAGTGGATTGAGGAACAAAGGGTTTCCCAGTTCAATTATTGCAAGATTAGGTTAAGACATCACCTGCATGCTGATTAGCTTATAGTAATAACATACTCAAATGTCACAAAAATTAAGCAGAAAGCTGAAACTACCACAAGTTGCTTTTACATGGCAAAAGGCATTCCTGTCTTTGCTCATACTGGTACATTTGTATTATGGTCATGCAATCTAACCTCCGGATGAACACAGAACTTCTAACTACTGCAATGAAATAAATCAGTTTACTCTCTCACTTTAAATTCTCATTTGGGTTCTAGATGGTCTGCTATATAGGATTCTGGAGGATCTGAATTTTCTTCCAGAAGATACTACTTGCATTTTGAGGGCTGCAGCTTTCAATACATCTGCTTTTTAAATTTTTTTTCCACCACAAAGTCTATGCCACTCCTCCTGTTTGAAATCAGAGGAAGAAATAAATATGAGAGAAAGTTTATTAGCTCTAATGCCTTCCAAATAATGTATCCCCTGTTTCCATCATGACAGTTTTAAAAATTCATTAGGGTGCACACCACCTTTTTCTTCATCTTCCTCATTAACCCTCTGAAAAGATCTTAAGCGCAGAAAAGTTTCAAACATATTTAGGTCAGGCCTGTACTATGTCACCACATTACATACCATACACATAATATATGAACTATTCAAGTATAGACACATGTAAAGGTATAGAGAAAACAAAATAAAATTGTCTTGTATATGTCAAATGTGAATGATCCCATTCAAAACACGTTTAATCAAAATCTCCTATTGGTTACAGAACACGCTGTATAAGGAACTTTGTAAATTAACAGTTCTTAGTGGGATTTCATTTTGGATTTTAAAATGAGATTTTTTTTAGTCGTGTGTTTTCTGTGGATTAATTAGCACTGATTAAGGATCAATAGAAAACTGTTTTCTTTGTTAACTGCATCCAAAAAAATATTTTTATCAACAAAAAGAAGACAAAGAAACATAAGGGATCTCTGTTGAAAAAAACTTTTAAACACACACTCTATGGCAGACAAATACCTGTTAAATTATTTTTTTTATTACAAAGTTATCCAAAGAGAAAACAGAATGTTAAAATATTTATGGTATCAGCACAAAAGGCTAGAATTCTTCCATACTGTCCCCAACATGTTTTAAGCACAGAACTAATCCAGATTGTTTTGTTTAATCTCCAGAATGGGGAGACTGAGGGTTTTAGCTCTAAAGCAATAGTCATCAAATTCTGGTCCACAGGAAATAAGCATAATAATATGCCCAAATTATTCACTGTAAGAAAGGTAGAAGACTCACTGAAATAAAACAAGTACTTCCACACATGTAGGAAGCACATTAATGGAAAAATAATAAAATCATAAAGGATCCTGCTAAATTCAGTGTATTCTGCTTTGTTAGTCACACAAAACAAGACTATCCAAGGAAGGCTGTGGGTCTGATTTTAATTTGGTTAAAGACATTTGTGTGAAGGCTCGAATATAAGAGGGTGAACTTTTGTATAAACACAGAGGGCCTGATTTTCACTAAGCTTTCCTTACACTGAATAAAGAAGACTTTTCCTAAATGAACATAGCTGCTCATGCAGCTGCACATGCAAACAGACCTGTTACAAACACACTGAACTGGGACATAAATCTTAGTTCTGAGGCCAGACCAACCTTTCCCACAGGATTTTACATTTAGTTATTCCTTCTGCTGCTTAATATTCTTAGAAGAATGGAAACAAGCTGCTGCAACAAATATGTTGACTGCCACTCAACAAAAATCATCATGTTTGTAAATGTACAAACAAAAGCTGATGATAACACTAATTAACAATTGCCATTAGACAATTAAGTGACTAGGAATATAAAACACTAATGGATTATGTTCTTAATGATATGCTTGACAATGCACACATCACATTTAACAGATGGCAAAAAAGAAGAAAAATTATCTTTCAAAATAAAAATTATTTTTTCACAATCTATCAACACAAGGCTATCAACACAACTAAACCAAGATAGATGCATGGATTTCATTCAACAACAAGATACTAAGATATTCTGTGTTCAAATGTCACAATGTTTTGAAGATTTCCTGAAAGTGTATCACACTTGCAATGCAAGCTTAATTGGGTAAAATGCATAATGACACTCCTATCAGTCATTATCCACAAGATTCAGTTGATGCCACCTATGCACTCGGAACTCTTGTGACAAATACTGAAATAATAAATTAAAAAATTTCATTCCTTCTCTCAAATTTTAGTGTAAAAGGAAAGGGAGTTCAGTCCAATGTCAAGTATTGCCTACAAACACCTTTGGAATTTACAGGAGAGGGATATACCCTGGAAGTAAGTTCCTTATGATTGAAGGAAAAAAACTTCCCCATTATAACTAAATACTTAAATAAATGTGTAATTGAAAATAGGCAAGATTAAATGACTCACTCAGGAAAAATATTAGGGGGTCTCAAACCCCTTAGGTGAACATGGGTAGCCATTTTTTATCACATCACTTTTTCTCTCTTTTTTTTTTCATTTTTTGAAACACTGATTCATAGAATTTTACAATTAAAAAATTATATCAAATCCTCAAATTTGACAAGCAGCCTAAATCTTCAAATTAATTATAATTTCATTTGTCTATTCCATGAAATAAAGGAAATTGAAACATACAGAACATAATTGAAACCTAAAAAAAACCTAAATTAAATCTACAAGCATGAGTTTTTCACCACTTGCTCAGAATAATATGAGAATGATTCACTTCTAGTAATTAGTTTACACCTGATTGACTTATGAAAACCTCTACATTCAATAAGAGCTTAAAATACCCTAAACATGCAATCAGATCACACCCTAAGCACTGACTCAGATTTCAAAGGTTTCTAAAGGGGTAGAGGTATCTAGTGTAAATAAAAGACCTGGCAATATTTGATACCTGTACTATCAAAATATAGGCTGACAAGGGACAAGGTGAATTTTTAGTCAGAGTAAGCTACTGAAAAATAATGTTACACAACAGTGAAAATAATGAAGCTTAAACTAAGCACAATCAACATGCAAAAGGCCAGCTTTAATATTCAAAAAGAAGACATTTATAACAAAACAAGTGTAGGAACAAAGCAGCTTAGATCTCTCAAGCAAGAGAGGAATTCACCCTAATGCACTACAGTGTTGCCTTCACTTGTACATTTTTCTAATAACATGATCATCTATGTGCTATATGTCTCTTGACTTCAATGATGTAAGAGAATGTAATTTTCATTTCATTCATTTTTAATGTAATTTTTTCATTCATTTCACTCATTTTCTCATTTCCTCATCCTTAACATCTGAATTTGATGCTCTGCCAGTAAGCTAGTTAAAAAATATATTTTAAAATAACTTAAGAATAGGTGGCAAAGAATACTTTATGAAGAAATGACAATTGCTACATTGTCCCTTACCATTAAAGTGCAATTTTATTTATTCTGAGTACTTCTGTATCCTTTTATAAATAATAAAAAAGAGAAAAAAAACGATACTGTACAAATTAATCACTAGAAACTGCAAGAGAACCACACCCTTCTAGTATGTAAGTGTCTCCCTGAAAATATAATCATAAGGATTGGCTCTTTGGAATAGAAGAATGGGATTACACTCCAATGTGCAGCAAAGATTTTAACTACAGTTTATGTGCTCTTCTGAGTTTATTTTGTAATTATAATCCAACCAGGGAAGGGGGGAAAAAAAATGTATCTGCCACTGTTGGTGGACTAGACTCTGTTAGAGAACATTTGAGTGTTTTTTGATGAGAAATGTCACTGTATTTCAATTCTGAGCTGAAGATGCCACACTGGCATTATTTTAACTAAAAAATAGACCTTGTAACATCACAGAAACAACTGTTACTCTCTTAAATATTAAAAAAATAAGTAGTCCAATTATATGAATGGAAAATTTCTATTAAGCTTTTGCTTTTTCAGTGGGAGAAAGAAAGCAAATGTACCTTTCAGCCTTAACACAAACCATGTCAACTATCACCAATTCTTAGCCACTTCACTGAAAATGCATTTCTGAAAGAGTATCAGGTGTACAGAACAACCCATAATCAGTCTACAGAGTCCTTATTTTGGTCAGAACTGAAAATGAATAAGAGTATGATTCATCATTCAATAAATATGAGAACCCACCTGTGTCTGACTCAAAAAGCAGTAATCTGTGTGCGTCCCTGCAGACTCAATGGGTTTGGCTACACTTAACATTGTTCATAATGCTCAAATGGATCATACAGAGATATTTTGGCATTCTGACTGAAAACAAGACAATTAAATTCTCTGAATTTCCTCATATTCATAAATATGTAATTCTGTTTTCCTAGTGCTGTACCAAAGTTGGTTCAAATTATCATAGGATTCAATGTGTTCAACCCCATGTATCACTGGAGGAAGAGTGGCTGGAAAGCAGAACAGGTGAAAAGGACCAGGGAGTGCTGGTTGACATACAGCTGAACATGAGCCAGCAGTGCCCAGGTGGCCAAGAAGGCCAATGGCATCCTGGCCTGGATCAGCAATAGTGTGGCCAGCTGGAGCAGGGCAGGGATTGTCCCCCTGCACTGGGCAATGGTGAGGCCACACCTCGATTGCTGTGTCCAGTTCTGGGTCCCTCAGTTCAGGAAGGACATTGAGGTGCTTGAGCAAGTCCAGAGAAGGGCAATGGAGATAGTGAAAGGTTCAGAGAATAAGTCCTATGAGTAGCAACTGAGGGAGTTGGGGTTCTTTAGCCTGGTGAAAAGCAGACTCAGGGGGAGCTTTACTGCTCTCTGCAACCACCTAAAAAGAGGCTGTAGCTGGGTGGACCAGCCCCTTCTCCTAAGAAACCAGTGTCAGGACAAGAGGAAACAGCCCCAAGCTGCACCAGGGGAGGTTCAGGTTGGACATCAGGAAGGATTTCTTCACTGAAGGGGTGGTCAAGCATTGGAACAGGATGCCCAGGAAAGTGGTGGAGTCACTATCCTTGGAAGTGTTCAAGAATGATTGGATGTGGTACATAGTGCTATGATTTACTTGACATGGTGGTGTTTGGTCAAAGGTTGGACTTGATGACCTTGGAGGTATTTTCTAATCTAATCTAAAGATTCTGTTATTCTGTTCTATGAGTATCTCCAAAAAATACTGTTCAAATCTTCACAAGCAACCTTTTAGCTAAAACCACCTAGTCCCATATCTGCTTCCAAAACTCATATTGAATGATCAATTTTTATCTTCCTAAAAAGGCAGCTTTGGTTTTTTGTAAGAGCTGAATTGCATGCAAGCCCCTGACCTAATTTTATGCTAATTTTCTCAGCAGTGGAATGTAGTCTTCACAGCTCAAAAGTGTAAAGAAAAAGACCATAATCTGGATGTTCACATTAGCAACAACCTTCTTTCACCCTTTCAGTGTCTTTCTGGAGTTGATATCAGCAGACGCGACTACACAGAACAGCTGGCTGTCAGCTGTTACTTGTAGTCGTGTCCTGGCCTCAAGGCTCCAGTGTTATAAGACTTAGGCAGAATCGACCAGTCCAAAAACATTCACTTGGTTAATTACATAACAGTCTCATTTTAAGAGCATTTTGGGGGTGGGACAAGGAGTGACTGGAACTGAGTGAAGAAATGGTAAATATAACTATTCCTGACAGCAAGTTTGGCAAGTATTCAACACTTTACAGAATGAGGACCACTAGTTAGCACCATTCCCTAGAATGAACCAGAGATTCTGCGGTGTGCTGCTGTCACTGCAAATTCAAAGCATCATCATATGGATGGGAAAACTACTCCAATGCTACCTCATTAATAAATAAACCATATAGATACTCTAGAAAAGAAGAAACGGAGAAAAAACTAACAAAAAAACACACTGAGAACCATATGTAAGCATAAAAGACCTGTGGATATTTTAAGGCTTAACATGACAATTCTACAGAAAAAAATGAAATCATGAACAAAGGATCTTGAAATTTAAAAATGAAGAAAAAAGTTTTTAAGCTTTCATTTGAATACATTTTCTCTTCATAATTTTTACTTGCCTTTCTGCTTTGTAAAAATAAACAGACAAAATCCAGCAAATAAATCAGTTTGACATAATGAACTGAAGAACTGAACAATCATTCTGTGTTTATTTTTACATACAGGTTAGGACATCAACTTTAGTGTTTATAAAAATCTGATGTTTCTTTTCTAAATAACTTTATCTTAGAATTGATCTGAATGAAAAAGTAATATTAATGGGTTTGGCAATTATTTTTGAAAGCTTATCAGGGAGCTTTGATAATTGTTTATACAAGTATATTAAATTGATGAAAATATTGGGTTGATTAGATGACTAAAACAAATGTCACTATTTTAATTCCTTAGTCTCCCACAACTTATTTGTAGACAAGAAAACATTTGTCATCTAATGAAAATTAATGTGTGTCAAAATAGGTAATAAAAAAACCCCCAAACAAACAGCCAAACAATAAAAAACCCAAAACAAACAAAGCACAACAAATCAACAACTAACAACAACAAAAACAAAAATCCAAAAAAAACCCCACCAAAAACCAAAGAAATCCACAGAAGATCCTTAAATATTAAGCAATAAAGAAATGTTTTAGGACAACTTTTGGCTCTAACGTTGCTTCTGGCGATATATAAGTAATAATGATGTAAAACATCACCTAGCTTTTTGTCTCCAAGTATAAAGGTTTTCTGTTGCAAGATCACAGAAGAATATAATTCTGTTCATCTCTGTGAAATACTGTTAAAAATGAATTTTATACATAACCTATATACATTGCAAAATCTAAATTTATTCTAATGAATAAAATTTATTGTAAACAAATAAAATTTATTGTAAATATCCTTATGTATTTGAATGGTAGATGTAGAACGACGAAAGAAATTATATATATTCTGTAGAGAGAAATAAGCAAAATCAGATCTGCAGCGTAGACTTCCATGGTCCATGGCCAAAAATGGAGCTGTAGTCAAGAAACTTCTGTTTGTCATATCCAGCCAGTACACTGAGGACATTAGGAAAGGATCAAAGTACTTTTGGAAATACTCAAGACTCCTTTTCTACAAAAAAGGGAGAATTTTCTACATGTGCTCCTTAAACCTGAATGCTGATTACATGATTTGATTGGTGTACGGAAATGTAATGATTGCAGGTTTTTTCACTTGTCTTTTAGAACAATTTCAATTGCAAAACAGAATGAAGAGACATTTTAACACACTGCTCATGGCATTCATTTTCAGTGCTCTTGCATTTCAGAAAGCAAAGCAGTCTTAAACAAAGCAGATTTATTCATCAAAGGTGTTCCTTTAAAAAGAAAGGCTTTCATTTTGGGAATAGTAGATAAAATTTTGGTACTTTCAGTAATTATAATCACTCTTAAACGGCTCAGTTCTGTGTCCAGTTGAATTGCAACAGACCAATATGAAAAGCTCACCTTGAACACCTATTATACCAAAATTTAATGGAATGTAAAAATGTTTTAACCTTCTTTGAACTATGTGTCAAAGTCAATTTGACTCAGTTCAGGGAATGAAATGAATCTTGCTATTTTAGAGAGAAGTAGAGAAGACCTTCTCAGTGTCAACATATAACCCTTATTGCACCTTGCCTTTTTATAGATGTTTCTTTCCAATAGTGTTATTATAGACAAACTATTTTCCTGTATATGGTAATCCTTAATTTCTAATTCTAGTTGGTTTGCCATTACCTACTTTTGCCATTATCATTTTCCATCATATCCAGCCTTCCAAATATAAACTTTTCACGGGATAACTCAAAAGTAGTTCAAGTATGAGCAATTTTTTCAACTCCCAATAATAGTGGTATTCCAATCACAGCTGTATTTCTTGGATTAAACCAGGGTGTAAATAAAGAAATGTTATGGTGTAATCAAAAATACACATGCAATCAGTTGCAGTAAGTCTAGCTGTAGGTCATTCTTTTCTGCTGCACTCTGGGAGGGCATATTGAGGAAAATACCATTCAACATTTTTATTAATGGCCTGGATGATGGGCAAATTGCACTTTCAGCACATTCGCTGATAACAGAAAACAGGCAGGAGTGACTGATAGGTCAAATGATTTTATGTTTCAGGTGAGTGTCAATAGGAAGGTGAAATGGGTTATGACATTAAGAGTGAAAAGTGCAAAGACCTCTGCCTGTGGAAGAATGACACCAAGCACTAGCTGATGCAGCTGTCTGAAAAGCAGATCTTCTGAGAAGGATCTGGGGGCCCTGCTGGACAACAAGTTGAACATTAACCAGCAGTGTGCCCTTAGACAGTCTCCTGTGCTGCATTAGAAATGCTGTCAGCAGCTAGAAGGATGTGATCCTTCCCCTCTAACCAGCCTCTTGGAGTGCTGGGTCCAGTCCTGAACTCCTGTCTCCAGGAGACATACGGACATACTGAAATGAGTGCAGCGAAGAGTCACAAAAACAATAAACAGACCAAGGAGGAGAGATTAAGAGAGCTGAGACTGTTCAGCCTGGAGGAGTCTCAGACAGAAATCTCAGCCACATGGAAAAATACTTGATGGGAGGGGATAAAGAAGACAGAGCTAAGACCCCCAGATATCTAGCATATCCAGTGACAGGACAGAAGACAACAGGCACAAATTGACATGTGGAAATTCCATACAAGTAAAAGAAAAATACCTTTTTATTATGAGAGTGGTTGAACACTGAACAGGTTGCTCAGAGTCTGTGGACTCTCCCTCCTTGGAGGCAGTCAATATTGAACTGGACATAGCCCTGGATGACTTGCTCTAGTTTAGCATGCTCTGATCCAGGAACTTGGAATAGCTGACTTTCAGAGGAGTCTCTAACATTAGCCTTTCTGGGATTCCATAATACCACTGTGTAAGCATTGACAAAGGCTATGTATTCAGCACTAACATATTACAGAGGGGAATGACATACAATCAGATGTACAAATGCAAATGTGCACTTTCTGTCTTAAACCAAGTAGGTGTCTAAAGATCATCTCTATCACCAAAACCACTCTATCATCTCTTTAAAATGCATTGTGAACTTTGAGAGTTTCATGTAAAACAGTTTCGGAAAACATGAAAGACATTTATATAATTAGTTCATTAGCTGCTACAAATGCCAAAAGGTCTCCAGAAAAGTCCTGGTGATTGACAAAAGATATTTTAACAAATACTAATCCACAATGTCTTATGTTAATCACAACGGAAAGAAAGGCATACAGCCAGCAGCTCCAATGCTGTCACTTGCCAAGGATGTGCTGAACACAAGGTGTGCACTGGAATGCAGCCTCTTTAATATCTATAAAAGGGAGACCTTAACCATAAACAGCAGTCCTTGACCTGCTGGATAATAGGAGACTGTATTAAAGAAGTTGCTACATTTGTTTAAACCTCCTAATCTGGAAACAGTACACCTGAATACATATATCAAAAGTGTAGACCTTTGCTCTGTTACTAAGCTCATGCTGCTTCCCAAGAGAAAGAGGGAACTCTAGAGATGGAAAACTATTGATTTTTTTTTTAGCAGACAGGCATCTTATACCATGAAACTTTATTCACTACAGACAGAATAGGCTGGCATTATTATAATATAATTTACAAAAAACATTTCCCCTTATCTCCTTTAAATATATGTCCTGGGTATTAAATCTATACAATGTAAAGAAAACAATGTTAAAAGAACAGTAAAGTTCTGGAAATTCTTCTGCAGAAACCATCCAAAGAAGACAAACATGGTATTCTGCTCATATCTTCATGAAATAAATATTTCTGAATTTTTATTTTAGCTAATATAGTTAATAATCTTAAAAGATACTCAAAATTGATGAAATAATTTGAGAAATAGAGACGAAATGTCATGAGAAAGAGAAGTTCTCCGATAAACAGTTCCTCTTGTGCAGAGCCAGAAACAAAGACCAAATTTAAGTTGCTCAGAGCTCTGAATTGCAATATCAATACAGTTATTAAGAAAATCACTATACAGCTATGAATATCTAAATTCTACCAGCAAAGTTAAACTAAATACTGCAAAATTATAAGCAGTATATCATCAGGGTTTAGTACAGAAGAAATTGTTAGTCCTCCCCTTTCTTATGCCTCTGCTTCCAATTCTGTGAGTCTTTTCACAGCTGTGAGAGTATCAATAAGGTGTGCTGCAAAATGATTTTATTTCTGTGCTTCTGTTCCAGAAGTGGATCACTTAAAAAAAGAGAATCTTTCTCCTAAGTTCAAACTTCAGAGTATGCTTTACTAATTTAGGGCCAAGGAACTTGAAACACTCAATAGCCGTGGTAGGAAGGAAAAGAATTATTGGAACTACTTTATGTGTCTTCAACATCCCTTTTATTCACAAATACATCTGCACAAAACACATGCGTGTGAGGGCTAATATGACTATCTCAGTCATATCCTATATATCGCTGCATTTTTTCTTTCATCTTTGTTTTGCATTCCACCCTGTGCAATTCTTTCTAGTAAAGAGAAGACTCTGATGTACTTCTGTACCTAACACAAAATACATTGTGTCCTTCACTACTAAGAACAAATTATTCATAAGGTAGAAAGTCATCCTTGATCTTTTATAGTGAATGAATTTTCTTTGTGTAAGTTACTCACTGAATAATAGGAGGTGTTCAAATCACAATAGCAAATCCTAACACCAGAAAGAAACGAAGGTTTTCTGGACTATATTCAGGATATGCCTGTGAAAAGCCAACATATAAAATTAATTGCTAGTGCTGTGCATGCCTTCCAATGCATTTGCTGTGATTTGCACCTGAATATTAGACATTTGTCTCTAATAGAAAACTATAATGTTCTTATGTTGTATGATTTGCAAGGTCAGCTGCAAAGTGTGCAGAAAAAGGTGATGCAGCACCAGTGTTCTGCCTGCTCCTGGTTGCACAGTTCTGTGCACACAAATATTCAGCTGCTAGAAGGAAGCACCTTACGCTCTTCTGACACCTCTGAGACAATCCTTTAAACAAATACTTCCACATTTTCCTTTCGTTAGAGCTTTAGGTGAGCAACACCTTAACCAGAATTTTTAATTTGAGAATTAATTGTTTGAAATCACTGAAAAGTCTTTTTTCTTTGTTTCTTAATTGCTATATTGAATTAGAAAACACAGCACGTACCTATTTTAATCATACGGCTGTAAGAAAAAACCCAACAAAAGCAAGATAAGCACAGGTTCTATTTACTTTGCCTTGGAGAGGAAAGGGAAGTGTTGACAAAACCAGTATAATTGGAAGAGAGATATGCCACATTTGCTGTTTCACAGTACAGTAATTCAGGTACTTCATTCTCCCTATTCTCCCATGCACACCACCTTTTGTTGTTGTTGTTGTTGTAATTTGTAAGTACCTCATGAACATAATATAACCACAGAAGCTCAGAATGTACCTCAGCAAGACACCTCACCTTCTCTTCTACCTCAGGGCAAAATCAGCTATGTATGTAATTGAGAGTCCATCACAAGATATTTATTCAGCCTGTTTTTACAAACTGCAGAGATGGACCAACCACAACCTCTGTAAGCAATATTCAGTCAGCCTTAGCAGATGAATGTATTTTCTAACACACAGCTTTCAGCAGGAGCTTAAGAAAAGCACTCCAATACAAATAGACACTACAGATTTAAAATCCCATTTTTTTCTTGAATAAAGTGACAAAGAAGTTAGCATAAAATCTCTTTATTTATGAATGCTATACACTTCAGTTCCTTTGGTTATTTCAGTCAGCAGTGTATATATCCTAGAACTGTCTCTCCCCAATTTATTGATGTGCAGAACCTCACTCATTTAAGGAAATGAAGACATGAAATACAATATACAAGGAAGTATCTAATGGTATTTCCACATTCTAATTTTCACTTTTCCTTAAGTATTTGGTTACTATATTCCTTATGGTTAAACTCCCAGTTTCCAGATGCCCATTTTCATCCCAAGTTGACTTTTTCAATGGATGTGATGGTTTCAGTTGTCATTTTAGGATGGCTTTGAGGATGATTTTAGCAGTAAATGAAAAGTTAATATTACCACCATAAACAAAAATTAGTCAGACCTTTTCAAGCATCGCCGGTTACTAATGGAGGTATTACTACTAATGTGGCATTACTACTAATGTGGCATTTATTTGCACTATTATCAAAATTAATCTTAAATGTATGAAGACAAGTCTATGATTCTAAAGAGATAAAACTTCTATTCTAAAAAACCTGCACAATAATTCCCTCTGAAAAGCCTGGCCATTAGTGGGTATTGGAGATACAGCTGATTTCAAATTTGAATTCAAATTAAATCTTATCATCTCAGCAGTAAGTTTAAAGGTGACATTTCCTCAGCAAAATCAAAAGCAAACAACAAAAAGAAAAAATATTAGAAATGCACCTATCTCAAGGCCATTTTGGCAGATAGTATCCTGTTAAAACTAATATTAAGATCGTTCCAAGTGATGATTAGAAAAAATTTTGTATGTCCTAGGGGGTTTTTGGTAACATAATGTCAGCAATATTTGCCAAGAATCAACTGATTCATCTCCCAGATTGGTGCAACTTATCTGCTTTTTGCACAGGAGAGAAAAAAAAGACGAGGAAGTACCAGGGAAAGAAGATTAAAATGTAAATTTCACTATATTTTCCATCTGTTTCTTCTAAAATAATTTATCTCAAATGTGCACGTGTCAGGGCTAATCAAGTAAAAATTTCTAAAGTAGCATATACATCATTGCCTTTTTTAAGTTGAAGAAAGACTGTGCATTTTATACAAGCATAAAGTTAAGTATGATCACAATTCATTGTGTTCCTTGAAACAAAGCAGGACTGTTCAGGGCTCTCAAAACAGAGACCTGAAGAGTGCTGAATAGACATAGAAAAGAATTATGGAGCTGAGAAATTAGAGAAGATATTGAATTTATCAACTACAGTAGAAGACAAGAATGTTATTTACTCTGTAGAGTTTTAGAAAATACTTTTTACCTTTTCACTGGTACAACTTCGGTTAATTCCATAGTGTCACTCCGGATGTAGAAGCATCAGCTAAAGTATAGAAATCAACTAAAAATTTTTTCTCAGCAGATGAGTGTGAATTTACCACATCTGAGAATAGAACTCCCCATTTCAAGCTCAACATTTAGTCATTGATTTTCTTCAACAGCAAATAATTCCCTCTCTTTTTTATCTGAGCAGTAATAAAATAATAAAAACATAATAAAAGCAAAATGTTTTGAAACATTTCAATCACCATCTGGATTGGCAAAAGAAATATTAGTTAACTTTCATTTCTCCAGTTATTAAAGACTAAGTGTTTATTAAAATATATTTGGTTTAAGTGCCTAAATATCACTGCTGTCTTTAATAGTTTACAGAAGTGATGTGTTTCCCCTTTTTGTGTGGTCCTTCTCACCATGGTCCTTCCTCCTCTGCCCTTCTAGGCTGCCAGAGTGGAAACCACCTGCATACAAGAGCCTGGTGAAGAACATGGTGGAGCAGGTGACTGTTTCCCAAAGGACATTAGTCCATGGGAGGAACCCCACACTGGAGCAGGGTAACAGGGTGAGAAGGAAGGAGCAGCATAGAGGATCTGTTAAATACTGACCACAGGAATGATTACCTATCCCCCTTTGCTGCTCAGGACACTGCTGGGGAGCAGGCAGATGATTTGGCAATGAGGGAGTAAAGGGGATCTTGGGAAAAAGGAATGGAGAAGTGGGAGGAAGGTGGGGTTTAAATTTTGTCTTTTCTTCTCACTATCCAAACATATTTTAATTGGCAATAAATGGCATTAATTTTCCCCAAGCTGAGTCTGTTTTGTCCATGACCATAATCATTTAGGGGTGTCCCTGTGCTTATTTAAACATACAAGTTTTTAAATTTATTTTCTCACCCTACCTCTGCTGGGTGGGGGTCCAGTGGCCAGCCCAGGCCAGGCCACCACACCACTACACATAGGAAGCAATCCAGATAAATTTAACACTTTCATACCGTGATTTTCAACTGAGTACTGAACAAGCCAGCCAGTTATATACGACCTATTTACCATGAGATCAAAACAACTTTCCCGTTTTAAGGAGCAGAATTGTGATTACATACTTTGCAGAAGCAAGCATCTTAACCTTTTCATGACTAAAGCAGTACGGGGTGAAGCCACCATGCCTTCACCTGCCACTGCTGTTATTACCTAAATAAACAATGAAAGAAATGGCAATATCTTCAAGGAAAAAATAAGGTTATCTTTTGAAGGTTCTGACCAAAAATTTGATTTTGAGTCCATCCATATGCAGACAGACAACATCTATATTTCAAGTAGTAGTTTGTTGTGTACATGCACATTCTCGCACGTGCAAGAGGTGGAATTGAGAAAAAGATAGCAGTTCAGGAGTCAGCTGTTTTGGAGACAGGGCTCTAGAAACCATTCCAAAATTCTCCTGGCTACATGTGTATGCTGCTTCCCTTATACATGGCAACTCTCACCACTGTTTTGTTTCTGCAGTCAGCCCATGCCCACCAGTATCTGAAGTGAGACTAGCCATGTTATCAAAGCCACACAAGCAGTGTTTTGCAGGGGAAGTAAGAAAGAGAGATAAAGAGAGAAAGCAAATACATTCCAAATTGCAACTACAAAGGTAAGGATTTCCTGCCTGTGATTCAGTTTCAAGGAGATAAAAATTGAAACATATTATTTATTTAGTAGCCCATACCTGTATGTTTTCATAACACTACCAGAAAGCAGAAATGAGAATTTAATTTAAAAATTATACTTCGATTTATTGTCTACAGGCTGTTGAAGAACATCAGAAAAGCTTTTGCTTAAGTAAAAAAAAATTAATAATTTTATAGTGTTTCTGAATTATCAGTCTCTTTATGAAGTTGTAATATTGATTGATATTTAATCAGATTTTTAATTAGTCAGATGAATTAAACAACAAATGACGTTCACATGTTGACAGATCCTTCTCCACTTTAAGCTTGTCAGATAATGGTTTCAGTATGTCAAAGTACCTTATAAGAGTTTTTATTCTTTAAGCTGTATTCCTTGGTATATTCAAGTAACAGACCTCAACACGAGTCCCCAAGATTATAATGCACAGATGATAAAGCTTTGTGTAGGTCTTTGTTTCAAACTGTTTCAAACATCAAAACATACAGCTTACTTCCTGAAAGCCATATAAACATTGTCATTATAAATATTATCCTAATTTATGAGGAAAAAAAATCTTTTCATCACTACATATCATATAATTATATATATTTATTTCAACATCTATATTCCTAGTTTGTGTGTGTAAATAATTCAGACAGAAATTAATGCTAGATGGTACTTCAAAAAGTTACTACCTAGCATCTGATACTAATAAAAAACCCTATTTAAATTACAACTTTATATTCCAGTTATTGTCTGGATTCCCAAAGCAAAGAAAGGACTTGTGATCATGTCCAGAGTAGGTGGAGGCTACATGTTAGCTGCAGGCTGACATGTTAGCTTGGCTGAAAAATACAGAATTGACAAATTCTGAGACAGTTTTGTTACCTGTATAGAGTCAACTGAATATCACAAATTCTCAAATAATAAACTATGCCAGGTTAGGCACAACTGTGCATGTGAGCATGACTTATCTTATACACATACACACATGAGTTTTCTCTTGTACCTTGGGATCTTGTTAGTAACACTCCCTGACATCGTGTCTCCCATTTAGAAATGTGATTCAGCAATCACTGGCTTACTGACATGGCAGCATGTAAATCAGACTAGCAAAATACATATTAGGATTTCACAACTTTCTTCTTATTCAAATGCTTCGTTATCTGTCAAAACATGAATAAGAGAGCTCAGAGGAGGTACTTCCTCTGCTACCATAGTCCAAAATGTTTTACTGAGATTCAAAATCTCTTACGCATTTCAGAGATGTATCTTATTTTAGATATATATGCATTTTATATAAATACTTTATTTCCTTTCAGGAGGCATAAGGAAACTAGTGTAAGGACTCTGAGGTTATTACTTGCTGGCAGGATTTGGCTACTTGTTGCCATCCCCGGGAAAATACCCACTGCCCAGGCCTGGAGCTGCCCAAATGCTGCCCTGCTCCCTGGTGAGGTGGTTGGACAGTCCTGGCTATCTGGTCCTTCTTTGCTACTGCCATGGGGACAAGATTTTTAAAGCTCAAGTACAGCACATGTGGCCTTAACATGTGCTATCAGCAAAATCAAGTTGTCAGCTGACTCTGATCAAAATGATAATTTTAGGTGTTGCAGTGCAGTCATCAGAAATTAATTCTGTGCATTGTCCAGATGCAGGAAACCCCTCTGAGAGGAAAGAGGGGAGGGCCTTCTTCTAGGAGGGAAGTACAACTCAGGATAAGCTGCAGCTACTTTTGGAAGTGTCCCATCAGAAAGGAAGCCCAATTTCCTCATGCATTAAATGGTGGCCCTAAACACAGATGATTCCAAGGCTCCCTGTCTTCAGGAATTGTTGAAGAATAACACTCACCTCCTTCAAATACTACTTTGAACTGTAGAAAAGGTACAGAGGTTGGGAAGACCAGCATTTTAGCAAACAACAAACAGTGCTCATCTAATGTTGAATCTCTCAGCAACACTCCCCAGCTCTTTTTTTTTAATCTGAGAATCAGTAGTCTGTTATATATATAATGTGGCTGTGTGATGTATTGACTAGTAAGGAAAATGATTAACCATTGTAAATAGAAATTTAAGTCCTGTAGAAACGTTCCTCTTACTCAATACAATGAAGCAGTAATGTTTTGAAACGAGTACATTAAAGTTAATATGTCACAAGTTTAAATGACTGCTTACAAAGCCCAGGACAGGCAACATTTCAATAATGACATCCGTGATGTACAACACAGCTACATAAATTTTAGGGTTTTTACACTCATAATGGCACTGATTATAATTCTAGGGAGGATATAAGTTACTACTGTAACACTGTGCTTTACTGCAGAAGATGTCTAACACCTACACACATTTTACCATTCCCTTGGTAACAGTAAGTTAAGAGAAATATACACCCTGGGTAAAATGTGGATTGTACAACACAAATTTAACAATAAAGTTTGATGAACTAAGAATTTTTTTTTCAAATTTCCATCAATAACTTTCAAATTTACAGATTATCAGGAGTGAAGTAATTTCCCAATGTAAAAAGTGCATGGAGGAGTGTATCAGTATACTCTCTTTAAACAAAAAAAAAAATCTTCCTTATTACCAACCCTAAAACCATTGTGTGCTGTTTTACCTTCAGAACAGGTAATTGTCTGCACGTTTGTTTCGTTTAGATTTTATTGTGACTATTAAAACAAAATATGAGGTTGGTGTTAAGAACACACTGCAACAGGCACACTAAGCATTTGCCTTAAGTGATAACAGAAACAGATACCAGATATACTTGCTAAAATAGGTATATTTCTAATTTGTCCCTTTACATCCTGGCACTATCCTGCTTTATCACTTTACATCAGAACCCAGGGCAAAAAATTTTCCAAAGCTAACCTGCCAGAATGCTGCCCATCTTTACTGCAGACAGAGCAGGATCAGTCTTTGTCTAATTCAGCTCAGCTTTGTCCTGACTCAGCTCACTCTGACACCCAAAGGTAAGGCTTTCAGGGCAGCTACCCTCTAAATTGCTGCGTTATGTCACCCAACAACATCCATTATCACTGAGATGCAGAAGGAAGGTTGTACACATGGCTGGAAAAGTTATAAATGGGTGAACAGAAAAGCACAGGAAATGAGACTCGGTCAAATAAAAGGAATTTTGCACTTCCAAGAAAGTGCAGTAATACTTATTATGGTGAATGGCCAGAGTGTCTCCAAATCCGGAAAGTAAATTTGCTTCAGAGAAAAAAAAAAAAACGCTAGTCAGAACATCTAGAGGTCTCAAAGGAAGACTGGAGATAAAAGCTAAAAATGGTCTACTGAGAATGGGTAATGTCTGACACCCTGGAGCATGCAAGTACAGAAAGGTTCCCAAAGAGCAACCACAGCATGCCAGCTGAACAGGCAGAAGAGACTTTTTCCCAGCTCAAACTCAAGCTTTACACTTAACTATTCCTGTGAAAGCTGCACTAATTGAAGGCCACAGGGGATCTACACTGTGACCTCTGATGCCTTTAAAAGAGACAATGTTATGTCTATGAAACACCAACACAGTTTTACAGCTTTGACTTGCAATTCATTACACCTTTCTAAGAGTATATTTTAGTACATCTAATACGCAGAATGTAACTGTTTTCCTTGTTATGGTTACCAACTTCAATATTCTTTGAAAATGTCTTAACAAGCAATTTCCTTTCAGAGCTCCAGCAAACTTGACGTGTTGGTCTTGAGAAGTTTTTATCCACATTTCCAGAGGCAAATAATTGTTATTGAATATGAACATTTCAAAGTCCTTGTAAGTGAATTTAAGTAATTTCTGCCTCCTTTCTATGTTCCTTAGAAAAACTGGGGCTTTTAGCATTAGATAGGCAGCTAAACTCTTCAGGTATTCCTTTATATTAACTTACATCTTGGGGTGCAGTTTCAATTTTTAAGTGAAAGTTATTCAAGTATAGTTGCATATTTTCCTTTCTGTGGCCTCAATTTCAAAAACTGAATCCTTCCTAATTAAAAAAAAAAAAGCTGATCTAAGTCTAATCCATACAGCACTTCTACACTTTAGTATGGTCCTCAGTTAAAAATAAGACAAACAAAACAAAAATGAGCCAACAAACAAACAAAAAAATTCCCAAACCACAGACTTACCTCTACTAGTGAAAGACTCAGACCAAAGTGGAAAGAATTGTGAAACTGAAACACTGTCTAGGGAAATTAACAGAATAAAGAGGTGGTTTATTCCAGCGGAAAAAAAATATTCAGTAGCACTAAATTAAAATAATCCTCAAAAAAGGTAAACAATAGATACAAAAGCAGATGAAAAAACTGTTTTCGATTCCTGCTACAAGGAGGATAGGAGATAGTAAAAGTATCCCCTACTTTACAGCAACAGTGATATTTTTTCAAGGTAATAAGAAACTTCTCACAGTGCAGAGAGGTACTGGAGTAGATTGCTTAAGGCAGTTTTGCTGTTCCCATTACTGGACACTAAATACTTATTAAGAATGACTGAGATTCAGAAGGTAGACAACATAACCTGCTTAGGTCCCCTTTGCCATATTTTTTAACCATTCCATAAAGATCTTAGTCTATGGTTTTAATTGTTATATTTTTGACTGTTTAAACATTTTAAATTAATCAGTTTTTCTAGTATCTCTTCATTAGCTAGCAGGAGGCTCAAGTATGTATATCTTTTTTTCCTCCTCTCCATAATCTTTTGTGTTAATATCAGCACTCCACTAGCTGCACGTTAGCAGGCTCTGAGCATACCTCAAAGGGCATCCAGTTGATTTCTATCAGCTTCAGGAGGAAGGGGGCAAATTTTTAACTTACTTGGAAATTAAGTTAATAATACAAAGTGCTTCAATGCAAACTAAATAATTAGAAACAAAAAATAAACATATTGGAGAGTACAACTTTCTAATGAGTTTTCTTAAGACAAAACTCTATTTGTGCTGAATTGTAGCACACGTAACAAAGCAGAACAAGTCTATGGACATTCAGAGTTTCAGTTGTAGTAGTCAGTAAAAATGGGAACTGGATTTAGATCTTTCAAAAAAAGCAGAGAAGAAAACTTTCTGACTACTAAGTTCTTCTACAAAGCATGAAGCAGATGCACAGGACAATGAATAGCAGATTTTTAAACTGACAGACCAAAATTTGAGTCCAATGCTCATATAGGATATCAAAAATAATTTTAGATATGGACATATCCAGTCATAAAAAAAGTCTTCTAAAGAAGCTCATCCATTTTTCAGTAGAAACATTGACTTCCTTTTATTTTTTTTTTTTAATAATAATAGCAAACATACAATTTGTTTTTAGGTAAGCATGGTAATTAAACTGACAACAAGTAGCTCTTGCAGCTTCACTATAAATATGCAATATGATGGAAAGGCATTCTTGATGTGTAAAAAAAAGTAGATTTAATTTGCATGAAAAACTCATTTTGACAAACCACATCTATATAGTGTAACACATATTTTAAGTACAACACTGTTCTGATGGCCAGGTAACAGCTACATCACATTTTACTTTTTTAACTATTTTGAGCATTGATTGAACAGGCTTCATCAACTGAAGTGGATCTGCAAGCTATTTAAAAATAAAGTACTCTTCAAATGAAAACAAAGAGCTCTCTGGTACAATTACATTGTATAGAAAACCTCCAGGCAATTATTTTCTTTATTATAGTAAAGGCAAGAGAGAAAGAGGCAGCAATAGAAGAGGTAGCAATTCATAATACAGTAGCGTGGAGGGAGAAAAAAATAGAAACAAAAATTTTAGGATAAACCAAATAATAATCCATGAGGTAAAATAAAATAAGCCTCTGTGTGATTACAGCAATATTATCATGAAAGCAATAATACAAGGTTGAGGCTTGAACTATAAATTCAGATGTGAAAGCAGATGGGAAGGGATCAGTATTACCTATCAGAGTGGACAATGAACGAGGAGTTTAAAGATATCTTTAAAGATTTTGAATAAAATACATTCTTTTTCTTACCCTCTGGATACAGGATTCTCTATCAAAAAGGTTAACTGTTACACTTGACAATTGCCATGAAAAACAATGTCAGCCAAGATAACTTCAGCTTTGGGTCCTGTCAGATTACTTTTTCCCACAAGTATATGTCAAAAAAGAGTTTTAGCTGAGGGTTTGAAAGAATTTGAGTGCATGCCCACAAGTGTTTCCAAACAAAAAAGGTATCATGACAGAAAGCATACAGCGTTTGTCTCAACAGAGAATAGGCAGGCATAGAACCTGGCGGCAATGTACATCTTCTTAGACATCTAAAACTTCTTTTGAAAGTTTCTTATCAGTTGTGTAAATTAAGTGCCTGAAGGAAGGTATAATTACAGTAACTAAAACTGGCTTTTGCTCTAGCACTTTTCCGATCTCAGTATTTAGATGACAGATTACCACTACCACTCATATAAAAGCATCAATACTTCATCTAAATACATGCATACCTTAAAGGCCACACAGATACAGACCAACTGCCATTGTTATGCATATATAGAATTCCCCTGATCTTAATAAGACCATAAACCTCCTTTTCAAATCGTGAAGTCCCTTACTTTACCCTAGGCTTCCACCTTTAGTTCAAGGGCTTTGAACAACATGATCACCCTGAAAAACAATCTGAATTCCAGGCAGTCTATTTTCTTTATCTTGAGAGCCAACAGCCTTTTTTACTGATGAATCTTCCCCTAAGAAAGCCCTAACAGACAATTTTGCCTCTGCAAAAACCTATTGCAAGAAGTCATTAGGAAAATAAAATTATCTGAAACTCTGCAAATTTATGCTTCGCTCATCTTTAAATCTATTTTCTCTTCAAGAAATGGGTTTGCTTTTTACTCCACAATAGAAGAGAACTTAATTACATCTCCATCCACAAAGAAGATCCTCCACCATCTGTAAGGCTCCTAATCTTATTCTTCATAACTGTGACCCATTGTTCTATATGTCAGGATATCCCCTAGAGAAGTAGAGTAGGGCCATTCATACTACATTTAAACAAAAGACGTCTCAATATTATGAAGTGCTACTTTCATCTTCTTTTATGAACTTTTATACCATTATGTGTGGGACTTGCAAAACCATCTCAGTCATGCAACCAAATGCACTTAACACCTCCAGTGGGAATGCAGCCTTTAAAACAACTTTAGCACAAACATAACATTAGGAAAAAAGAAGGAACTTGTTTTTTAACATTACAAAAAAAGATGAAGGAAGGAAAAAAAACGCTTGTGAAAGGATCTTGTAAGAACAAGTTCCAAGACTACAGAAGACATGTTTCTAAGGATGATATGATTGGCACTTGAAAATGTTAGGAGGTATTTCCCTTCCTCCTCCCTATAAGAAAGACCAGTTATACTCAGACCCAGTGTCAAGAATACTATGACCTCCCATGGCAAACTCTTACAGTGCTTCCTTAAATCTCCGTTCCTTAATGTATATTTCCCAAAACCTGCACGTCACATCCCAAAAACATTGTGTATATTCAGGAAAGCAAGATTACTTATAAAACCAGAGGCTTATTTTTCTGCTCATTTATCAGAATAGGCATTTTATTCACTAATCTTGTTCAAGTTTATGATCCACTATGGCCCTTTTCTAAAGAACTGGCCATTATTTGTGTTTGTATAGCTGGCTATACTTGACTAAGTGCAGTACACTGGAGTCATCTCTGTCAAAATTCCCCTGTACTACTTTCAAGCAATTTCTTGGAGAACAGGTGGGAATCTAGTCCCAGCACACCTGCAGTATTTCCCATCTTCTTGTCATGTAAAGATTCAGAAAGCAACAATTTCAGATTGTGAAAATGTTAAAAAACTGCACTTGAGAAAGGCTGCAATACTGATGCCTTAAATTTAAATGGGAATAGCTATTTACATTTAACATACAGTAGCACCAAGGTCATTACTATATCTAGGTCAAAGACCCAAAGTGCCATGTTGATCCTTTGATGATTTTTCTTAGATTTCTTATGTGCAGTATTACCCACAGGAAAAAAAAAAAAATCCTCTTGCTTTTTCTATTACATTATTGAATTCCTCCTTTTTTACCATACATAATTCCTTCACTGCTGAGCTGGGCAAACCTAGTGAAAATGCAATACTAAGTCCAGTCAAAGTTGTACACTACTTGGTGTAAGAAATGAAAGGGCGTACTTTGTACAGGAAAGAGGACCACCAAAGCCCAGAGAATAAAGTAAAAATAATTGTAAGGAACAATAAAGTGAAAAGTCTAAAGAAAAAAAATATATTTCACTCTTGCCTTATAGGAATGAAAAGCAGCCAAATAAAACCTGAAACACTTTAAATAATCAAAACTTCTGTTTATCCTTTTTTCTTTTTTTCTTTTTTCTTTTTTTTTTTTAGTTTGAATACTGGGGCAGGAAACCAAAGAAAGAGAAAATGGAACATTAATCATCTGTGCTTCTTTCTCCTGCCTCAAAAATCAACTGCATTTTCACAAACCAAACTGTGAGAGATTTTGATTGTCTCTTCTCTGCTGACCAGGCCATATTAAGTACAGTACTGTTAAAGAGCTCATACCACCCTATTCAAACACTCAAAATTATGACACAAGTTCCACTTTACCTGAGTTCATACCCAGGATGATTTTACTTAGTGTGGTACTCTATTTATATCATATATTTGAAATGAGCAAAGTTTCAGGAAAAAAACTCCTCGTCTTTTCTACTGGTTAGTACTGTAGGAAACTGCACAAGGAAAATACATTAGTAGTTATATTAATGATTTAAGATCAACTACGTAACAATTTTTGTCTTTACAGTTATTTGTATAAGCCTTAAAACATAAGGAAAGAGCTCATAATTCTTTTCTAAAAATTACAAACTCTCATTATGTTGAGTTCCAGACCTGAAAAAACTTCTTGATTGCAATCTTCAATTTTATTCTGTTTTTTTTAATTCTACTCAGAGACAAAATTATGCAAATACCCAAAGAGACATTTCTTTATATTCTTGTGGAGAACCTCACTCAAGTGAATTCCCTTCAAATACAAGAAAATAGATCTGTAAGTACCCCAAAAAGAAGGCAATGCAAGCACTTCATTTTGAGCTCAGAAAATCCGTATTCCTTTTCACTAGTTTCGTTAAATGATGTCTTCAAAAATCATAAACCATGAGAACCAAGAAAAATTAAGAATAAATAGTCCAATAAAATTAACACAGAACAGAATTTCAAAGATTCTTGCAAAGCATAGTACACATTTTCAAATCTGCATTTTCATATCTTGCAGCTCTACATATGTGACAACTTCATGAGTTGCCTGTGAATGTCAATATTGTGGATATCAGAAAAAAACAGGAGATACCAAAAGAAGAAGCCATATAAAAAGTTAATTGATAGATGTAATATTGATTGCAATATTTATTCATAAAACAATGTTTAAAGACATTTTAAAACTTTTTTTCCCTGGGGCACAATGGGGTTTTGATGTTTTCTGTGATGAAGAAGCCATTATATACTCTTCATGAAATTCATACCTATTTTTAATGTATCGTTGGTATTTTCAACAGCATAATCTCACAGTATTTCCTGTCAGTTCAACAGAATTTTAGCAGAAAAGTACAAGATAACTCTTCTTGAACTCTCGGTGTTCAACAGAGATGAGAAATCAGTACATATTAATCTTGGCATCTACTTGGTATTGCAAAGAAGAATGAAACTATGATGTTCTTTTCTCAGAATTTGGATCAATATTTCAAATGTTAAATCTTCAGGGGAAAAAGAAGAAATATCATGAAAGGCTCAAAACTCTGCAAGATTTTATAAATGGCTTAGATATACTGCAATGTCATCAATGTTTCAAAGCCGTGCTTCCAGACACATAAAAATTCTCGATCTTCTTTCTACTTCTTTACACAGGACAAGTAAGAGACATAGCAAATAAAAATGAAAGATGATTTTAAAACCTTTCCTTCAGCATTCCATGGCATACAGTGCAATTGTCCAAAATTTAAAGGTAGAATGAAAAATCTATTCTGAAAGTGTACAGCAGCAATCCAGGGTAAAATGAAAGATTGTTAGTTTTACATTTTGGTTGCTTAGAAATCTTAAGCTTTTAAAAAATTGCTCTTAACTTTTAATAAGATGTATGTGAAGTCAGAAATACTAAAGAGCTACTATAAAAAACATCACAAGCTATGGTAGAAAATGAAGTAACTGGGTCTCACTCACTGTAAAATGAAACTGATGGGTTAGGATAAAGAAAGTCAAGTTATATTTTGAAGAAGACTAGAACTTCTATATGTGCATTAAAGGAAAGATAAGTGATGTTTGGAGCTGTTTTTTGGGGGGTTTGTTTGGTTGGTTTTTTTTTCGTTTGCTCATTTCTTTTGGTTTGGGTTGTTTGTTTGGGTGTTTTTTTTGGGTTTGGGTTTTGTTGTTTTTTTTTTTT
>VWZT01008891.1:96370-118650 GCA_013397055.1 Pachycephala philippinensis
GTCAACTAAAATAAATACTATACAAAGAAAACATGCTCACAAAGCAGATTTCCTGACTGGTATCATTACCATCATATATTGCCATGTATAGCAAAATCTCCCAGTGCAAAATACTGTACACAAACACTGAGCTTTAACTGATCACTGAAGTCTCATTTATGCAGTGGGCAATGATGTACACGACAGTAGATTTTTGTTGCATGTTGAATCTCAGGGAACTTTTTCCTTATTTACTATTACATCATTTTTCCACAATTCTCCCTGCCCTGCTACGCCCCCCACTCCCACCGCCATTCTGTTGTATTCGTTGTATTGCTCTTGTTTTCAAACGCTCTGGACATTTTTCCACATCCCTGATATAAAACAGGACAGACTTGAAGCAGAAAATAAAGCAAACTAGAAAAAAAATACTGAGTTACAACTATTTTCCATCACAAGATAGATTTGTTAGAATCCAGTTTTCAGTTGAGAGGTTCACTTTGGAGATAAAAAGAAAATATGTACTGACAATGTCAAAATTATTCTGCTTCTATATTACTTCTCCTTTCAAAATCTGTTTATATTAATATATATTTTAATGACACATGAAAACATGAAGATGAAATAGAAACAAAAGACAGCACAAAATATTTCAGATCAACTGTTACTGATTCATTTTTAGTTGTCCCTGGAAAATAACAAGTTGAGGAAAAACAGATTTATCTGGAAGGGAACCAATCCTCTAAATTTAAAACCATAAAACAGAAATACAGTTTTAGAGCATTACTGGATGGTACAGCTGAATCCAAAAGCAAAGAGTGAGCACTACATCTCCCAGAGCACACTTTTTCACTCAGTGCAAAGAAACTCATGTCTAGCAAGAAGCAGTAACAGATCTCCCTTTCCAAATCTCTATGCAAACAAGGATTTAAGTCGTTGGGTTTGTTTTGATGTCCTTTCCTTAGGGAAACAAGCCATGAAACACTTTTTCTAGAAGTCTTAGAAGCAAACCCCAATGCCTTCCTCTTGCCCTGCATGCACGTTACTGCAAATCATATTTCAGAATCTGGTATTCAGCTTCATATTCCGAACATGAGTTACAAAATAACCTAAGTGACTTTAATTGCAAAAATGAATGACTGTCTATTTTTGATTATCAAACAACAAAGATGTGTCAGCTTATTTCAGAAGCCAACAGAATGTATCTCCTCTGTCTATTATTTCCTTAGTCTGTTCATAGGGACAAGGACAAACACTGCTAAAGATGGCAATTTATTTTAACTCTCAAGTCAAAGTCTCACACATCTGTTTTTTAAACACTTACAAACTATTTTCTAATTTCTTTATTTTCTAAGTCAGGTTCCCTCTGCTTTTTGGCTTTTTTTTTTTTTTTTTTAAAGAAGGTCATCTAGAGAAAACTTTCATGTTATGTTCATTCATCATGGATTTTGGGTTTCCACTTAAATAATACAGTTGAAATCTTCAGAAGAAATTAAAACTGAAGCATTGAACACTTACAGGCATAGTAATATGTAAAAGAAACATAATTTCTGAATTAAGATACAAGTTTCAACACCTTTCAGAAACAAAAGATCACCTAATATCTGTGAAACCATAGGCTGTTCTTGGAAATGGTGTCTCTTGCAGCCAGTTACAAGTGTACTTACAGTTCATTTGCCTTCAAGAATCTGAGATTGTCTCCTCTCTTAGCAGATAATGTACACTCACCATTAGCTCTCTGTCAATGACTCCCACCTTGCCTAAAGTGGAATAATCACACCATTCTCATTTCCTTCCTCTGTAAAAAAGCTTGAGAGCATAGTTTTATAATGATTCGTTCATCTTTAATTGTGCAAATAAAACTTGGTACTACCTTGGTAACATCCAGTTGTCTGATCTGCCACAAATCTAAGCAAAATCTGTGGTCAGACCTTTCATCCTCTTCTCTCCAAAGGCTCTTCCTTCCCCCCTAGTAAATCTTCTTTTCCACCTTTTCAACTTTGACATTTCCCACTAAATATATTAGGCTTTCCAAGGCTGACTGCTCCATCACAGATGATAAAAAAGAATTAAAAGTATCCTAAACTATAATTGGTTATCTAAATTCAGAAATTTTGACTTGCAGCTATTGAATTTCTAAGTGCTGACAAATACTTACAATATTTTAGGGCTACTGTGGTTTTAGTGTTTTGGTTTTGGTGAGGTTTTTTTGTATTTTTTTTCATATCTACCAGGTCCACTCAAGATTTGCTGTCTGTACCAGGTGATGCAGCACAGGAATATTGTCAATGTCACTTCCATGAATTATGGGAAGTAGAAACAGAAAATAGAAAAGAAAAAAAAACAACAACCCAACACCCAACAACAAAACAAACATCACCGAAGCTTAACAAAGAAAAAGCACCTAGCTCTAGACACACAGGACACCTTTAGCAAATATCAGTTCTGAATGCTAAGTCCTTGCCCACAGCTTTTATGGCTCCAATATCATCTGTCCCAGTTTGGTTTAAGTCAATCCAGCGTTATAATGCTACATGAGTGATATGGTATCTCATTTGCCCACACAACAATGCTCACACAGCCTCATAATCAGCAAGACCAAACACTTGTCATACTTGCAAATGAAATCAATTTAAAGAAAAACATTTATCTTTTTCATGCAGATCAATCCAGCTTGGGTTGATCAGAAAAGTGTGCCCTGAGGACTATTTACAGAAGTGAATTAGAATATTTACTTTACACTGGGTGAATGCACCCAAAGTGAATGTGATCAGAGTGCATTTATCTGTCAGTTTTAAAGTTTCTCTTCTAATTTCTTGTGTTTTGAAAAAAAAAAAAAAACAACTATTTAGTTGCTGGAAGTAGCACGGTAACTAAGGAAATGGATGCTTACTCCAAATCTGTGTATACTTGACAGCTAAGTAAAATCTTTGAGATGTGGGACTGGTACTAAATGTGTCAGGAAAATTCTCTTACAAGAGGAAATGTGTAAAGATTTTAGTTTCCTTTCTGGTCTCTGGAATAAGGAATCTTATTTCTGCCAATACATATTACACAAATGCAGGAACAAGGACAGGGAGGTAGGTACCATATGGAGTGACAGGTCAGATATTTCAGGACTCAAAGTCAAACAAAGAACTGCACTTTAAAAAATTGAACTTAAAAGAAGGAAAATATTTTTGGACCCCTTTTTCAGTAAAAGAGTAATTACTGGTCAAATATCTCTCTTAGAGGAAATGGCCTCAAGATGCCCCAGGTAACGTTTAGATGGGATATTAGGAAAAATTTCTTCACTGAAAGGGTTTTGTGGAACAGGCTGCTCATGAAAGTGGTTGAGTCACCATCCCTGTAGGTATTTAAAAGCAGTGTAGGTATGGCACTTAGGGACATGGTTTAGTGGTGGACTTGGTAGTGCTCAGCTAATGGTTGGACTCGATGACCTTAAGAGGTTTTTTCCCCAATAAAAGACTCTATGTCTCTTCTACGGTGACATGTCAAAGTAACATGCTGTTCTTAGCTTAAATATACAACACTGAAAAGTCCCGGTATCCGTCTCTGATATCACAAAGTTTCTTCTTAAGGTAGTTTATCAGCAGTCTTCAGGATCCAAATACCTATAGACCAGGTATTTATCTGCCTTCTATGTACCTCAGACTCATGATTTGTGACTTAGAAACCTCTGCACTCAAGTACTGACAGTCTTTGTGACTGCTTCTTAACTTATCCATGCAAAAGAAGCAGGAAACAGGTTGAAACAGCAGATTATACATAAACAGGAGCAAATAAGGTAACTGTGAGAGAAAGATTGCTGGGAGTAAGCTCTTCGATAAAGAATACTGTCCAGACTACACCATGTGAAAGAAATCCACAGGAATTTACCTTCAAATATCTGTCATTCTGACACAAGCCTGTTGGATCTGTCATGCAGAGTAAGAGCTTAAGAACAAAATGATCTACACACAAGTGTCACTGATAATCTTTGATTGTCAGCTTGAAGAGCCTGATTTGTCAAAATATGTCCATGTTTACTGGCTTTTCATAAATTTGACTACATCCATTATTGATTACAACTACACTTATCTGGCAGCCACACCTCTTCCTCAGTACCCAGAATCTAATAACACTATTACTCAGCATCCCTCAAGACATTTGAGCAATCCACCAGCATCACAGGGATGCTGCCTTAATGGCAAGGAGGAGATAAAGACTTATCCCTTCACCTGAATGTCATGTCAAAACTGCTTTTGTATTTTAGTTCTTTCATTTCCAAGAGAAAACACTGATCAATTCTGGAACAGCCTTGAATGACTTTTGTGACTAATCCTAACCCTTGATGACCTCCATTTGTAAAAACCTTTGTGCAAATTTATATTTGTTTCCTGATGATCTTATTAAAATTTACTTTAAATGAAACAAACATAAATTCAAAGACTCTTTTTGAAGACAAAAGACCGTGTTTTATTTGAACAGTATTTAAGCAAAATGTTGGGGATGTTTTGGACACAAATTCAAAACCATCAGCTGAATTCAGCATGATCTGTATTTGGGGCAAATAACTTTTTCTTTTGAGAAATTTTATTCACATAGAAGATAAAAGGCAGTGGCACATAATGTGTTGAGGAAACACATTTATATATGATTTATCGTTTATATATGATTCTTTCATAGACTCATCAGATGCAACACCAGAAAGTGATTTCAAATCTACTATTAGCTGTAAAATACTGATTTTGTACATCCTATTTGGTTTTGTCAGTTAGTTCTTACATGACCCTGACAGAGCAAATGAACATTGATCAAATGTTCACAATACCATACAAAGTTTTTCCCTTTTAAGCCAATTTGGTTGTTTTTTTTTTTCTTGTCTCACAGAAATCACAACACTCACCACTTATGGCAAAGTTTTAAACAAAGATAAATCGTTTCCCACTAGGAATGTGTAGGTCCCAGCCCTACACCTTTTTTTTTTTTTTTTTATTTGTTTTAACCTGAAACACATTTTGCTTCCTTGGGCAGAAATAACAGTGACTCAGTCACTTTCACCAGATGGCATGCTTCTTACTGAATTGAAAACTGCACTGAAGAAAGAATATAATCTTACTGGCATGACAGTTTTCAAACCAGTCCCTCTTACAGAGATCTAGAGAAAGGAAAGATATGTCTTTCAAAATCAGCATTTTGTGGCAACAAAAAGTTACAGAGTCTCCTGCTCAGTAACTGCATTAAAAAATAAAAATATGAAGTAGTTCAAAAAACACATTGGAAAAAAAAAATGCTGTGAAACAAGAAGCTGAGCAGACATACTTTCATTATGTTTACTAGTAATAAAAACCAATTTTAAAATTTTGTTTTGTATTAGCCTTGCTTCTTGTATGAATATCAACACTCCTCCTGAAAAAGAGTAGCACTGTTACATGGAAACAGATTCAAGAAAAATTTGTAACCATTACATAATTTGGATAACATCAGGACAAAAAGGAGTGTCCTGAAGCAAAGAGTCTCGGCTTAAATTGAAACAAAAGACAAAACCAAAAGTTCATCAGTGACTTAAAGTTTGGAAAAGAGCTGAAAAGCATGTGTAATGCCTTTTTTTAATGATTGCACATTTTCTTAAGTGCTTCATGTCTTTCCCAGCAACAATATGAACAAGCTCTCATGTTAAATCAAAGCAGAAATGCTATTAAACAACTTAGTAAATCTTTAACTGGTTTACATGATCATTTTAATACAATAGTTTGTACCACTTGAATGGCTGCGAGTCCAACTGAATTACAGTGGCATTTTAATACACAGCCTGTTTAACTGTATTAAAATAAAAACATGGCAGCATTACTTACAAAGCCCTTCTTAAAAGTTTTTGAAGAGAGGAGTGGGGAGGAGAGGAGAGGGGATAGGAGGGGAGGGTAGGATAGGAGGGGAAGAGAGGAGAGGAGAATTAATTCAACCACTACTTGGAAACTTTGGTACTATTTATTTACACTTCTATTTACATATTTATCTACCAATCTAACATATTGGTCTACCTCCTTCTAAGGACTTCCTTTAACAATCATTAGCCAATAGGTATCTTTCAGCTAGGAGTGGTTTGTGGAAATCTTTTTATTGTGACTATTTAGAAAATCTGCAAAAATGTTTTTCAGTCCAACATATCATTGTGATGCTAATTACTAAAAGCCAAATAACTAAAATATTACCATTGTTATAACTATTGTTCCATAAAACTTTTTATTTCATGTAAGGAATATCGATTTATCTTTCTTAGTGACAGAAGCTACAAAGAACTTGTTATGACAGCAGTAAAAAATTCTTCATGTTCCTAAAATAAAAATCAAACTTTTCCAAGAAATCTTAAATTTCTTAACAAAAATAAGAGAATGTTCTCTACGAATATGTATACATGTGCTTGTAAAAAACTCTAAAGATCTGTTGTACCATATTCAAGTAGTGCTTAAAGAAGGGATAGATTATTCACTAGTAATTAAGATAATGTGGTCTTATTTTAATTTAAAAGAGAAAGAAAAATCCCACTCAGAGCCCTCTTTACTTGTTTCCTTGTAATACAACCTGTAAGTGTTGAGTTTACATACCTACTATTCCACAGTTGTTTTACACATGTTAATTCAGAGAAGATCCACAGATAGATAATCTGGTGAAATCTGGGTGTTCCCTTGGAAGAATATCCTTTTCCTAAAATATCTGTAGAGAGGCACCTTTGGTCTGATTTTTACCTGGTTTCTGAGGTGTTTGAGACCATATGTTGGGTCCTGGGAAAGAACTGTACTTTTATATTTTACTGTTTAAAAAATACTCAGAAATAGCAACAAACCCAGACATTCACCCTGTAGCACAGGCCTTTTCATAAATGCGTACTGTAAATACTTATCCTCTCAAATTTACTGTCAAGACTGTTACTGATCCTACTGATTTTACTTTCAAAGATTCAGCATTGACAAAGCATCTGTAGAGAAAAGTTCACCAAATTATTACTACAATGAAAAAGCCACCATGTTGTACAACCTAAACCAATGTGCTTATTCAGTACAATTTAGACTACTCATTTGAGACAATTCAGTTAAGCCCCTGAGACTTATACAAAGCACAACTTCATTGGATGGACTAACTCATGTGATACTGTAAGCATGAATTAATCATGTTTGAAATTCTAGGTTATTGTGCAATGTACTAAGTACAACCTAGTGGAAAGCTCATTAGATATCTCTAAGACTTCTTCAAGTACTCTTGTAGTGTACAAAGTGATATTCCATTTCATATAGTTCACCATTAGAAGCATTTATGTTTAGCATTTATAACAAAGCTGCAGTGTTTTCTACAGCCCCTTAATATGTTACATTCTATAAAGCAGTAACTGCCTATGGTAAGTTAAAAGATTTGTTAAATGCATTTGTAAAGTTATCTAGCTGTAATCACTGTACATAAAAAAACTGTAAAATATTTTCAGACTGACTGCAGTCATGGGGTCCAGTGTAGCAGAATGCTCTGCCTCAGTAGGGGTAAAACGTAAAACAGTTCACACTTTACCCTATTTTGCAAAAATTATCAATGGTGGACAGAGGAAGGAGAATCACACTGCTTTTGGTAGTGAAGAATGCTGACACCACACTGACTCTTCAATCTCAAAGCCAAATGTTATGAGGAAGGGAGGAACAATGTCTTTCCTGAGGGAAACTGGCACCAGTAAAGGTGTGGCAAAGTTTCTGATAAGAGAACACACTAGTGATAGCAGTTGATAAGCAGATGACTTACGTAAAGCTGCTGAGCTGACACAGCTGGCCTGGAGATATGAATGACAGTCAACCACTTTATGCTACAGAAGCCCCATCCAACTTTTTAATGGCAGGATTTCTAATATACATCCCCTTTCTGGAGTTTGTGTGGAGATTCCTTCCTTCAGCTGGGACACTCTTGAAGGTTTCCACTCAAGGCTGAGTGAAAAATATTTACCGATGTCACTGATATGGTATGGGTGAGTAACATAAATCTGTACTTAATTATTTTGCTCATTTTAATATAATTGCTTCAATATTGTTTCAAAACTGTTGCACTATAATAGCAGTTATAACTACCTATATTCTGCAGTTAAAAATCCTGAATTCTTTTAGTCTAATCATTAATATGATCATCATCTATTTAAATCAATTATTTATTTTATCCTTATATTTGGGTTGCCACCTTAATCCTACAAAGGACAAAGTCATATAAAGGCTCAGTTGCACCTATATAATCCTTTGGACCTAAACCATTGACCAAGTCTGTGACTAGGATTGGATCCACAGGCACTTAAACACCTCTCTGAGAAGGTGTTGAGAAAGGAAAGTGGTCCTTTCTGAACCTCATGACTCAGCGGCAGGGTCTCTCTGATAAATCTTGTTTGAAGCTCCCTTTCTGGTCACAACACCTATAAAGGAGCTGTTATATACATACAAACATACATACATACATACACACACACACATATATATATATATGTATGGATGTATAAAATATTCAAATAAAATCAGAATTTTACATATAAATACATTCTACCCTCATAAATAGAATAGCCCCAAATTACTGTTTGCTACTTGCACTTCAAAGTANTGATAAGCAGATGACTTACGTAAAGCTGCTGAGCTGACACAGCTGGCCTGGAGATATGAATGACAGTCAACCACTTTATGCTACAGAAGCCCCATCCAACTTTTTAATGGCAGGATTTCTAATATACATCCCCTTTCTGGAGTTTGTGTGGAGATTCCTTCCTTCAGCTGGGACACTCTTGAAGGTTTCCACTCAAGGCTGAGTGAAAAATATTTACCGATGTCACTGATATGGTATGGGTGAGTAACATAAATCTGTACTTAATTATTTTGCTCATTTTAATATAATTGCTTCAATATTGTTTCAAAACTGTTGCACTATAATAGCAGTTATAACTACCTATATTCTGCAGTTAAAAATCCTGAATTCTTTTAGTCTAATCATTAATATGATCATCATCTATTTAAATCAATTATTTATTTTATCCTTATATTTGGGTTGCCACCTTAATCCTACAAAGGACAAAGTCATATAAAGGCTCAGTTGCACCTATATAATCCTTTGGACCTAAACCATTGACCAAGTCTGTGACTAGGATTGGATCCACAGGCACTTAAACACCTCTCTGAGAAGGTGTTGAGAAAGGAAAGTGGTCCTTTCTGAACCTCATGACTCAGCGGCAGGGTCTCTCTGATAAATCTTGTTTGAAGCTCCCTTTCTGGTCACAACACCTATAAAGGAGCTGTTATATACATACAAACATACATACATACATACACACACACACATATATATATATATGTATGGATGTATAAAATATTCAAATAAAATCAGTATTTTACATATAAATACATTCTACCCTCATAAATAGAATAGCCCCAAATTACTGTTTGCTACTTGCACTTCAAAGTAATGGTTTCATAACTGTGTATATGCTCAGAAATGAAACAGGCCTTTTTTTCTTCATTTTTAAATCCTAATACCAATTATGAAACAAAGTGACCAATTTTCAGCAGCTTTGAAATAAAAATTAGGAAATATCTGAAACTTCCACAACCTTTTAAGACATTGTAAATAAAACACAATTGAGTGTTTTCTACGTACCTGGATAACTACATCACAGAACAACCAAGAGGTCATTTAAAAAAAAATAAAAAGTTTTCTGTGCTTTTATGGTCGAGTTTTGTTTTCCCCTAATTTTTACTAAAAGAGGATCCTTATCATTAAGTTTTCTACAAGAAAATGAAGACAGAAATGCGGTAGCCTCATTCTTCTGCCAAGCAGAGTATAAAATGTGTCTGTTTTTTTATAGCTATAACTGAAAGCAAGGCAGTGAGGGGAGTAGGGGAAGAAGATTTTAGTTTGACTCGAGTCAAGTAAGACAGAACAGCCTTAGGCATAGCAATGCTATCCTGTGTTACTAAAATCACTTTCCTAGCAGTATAAGAAAGTGACTCATTTTAAGACATTTCTGTTGTTACAATGCAGTCTATATGACATTTCTCATATAATTCAGTCACACTTCATTCAGTCTCTCTTAAGATATTCACCGATTCAGTGAACTGTACTCAGAAATTAATATAGAATGAGGTTTAGATTCCAACCACTGGTGAGACGTACTCGTAAGCAGGACTGCTTACTCAGGTGCTGGTGAAGAGATGGTTACCCCACTACAACACTGGCAAAGTCCACAAATGTCATTCTTTAACACAAATCAGCAAACTTGGAAATCAGACACAAGCATATTGATATGAAAACTAGCAGGTGATAGAAATCAGTAAATATCCCTGTACTGATATGCCTATATCAAACACTTGGTTGTAGCATGGAGATGTCAACAACAGTCTCATTATCTAGGGCAAATAATTCTTCAGCCTAGATTCTCCAATTCAAAACTAGCATCACTACTGCCTCATCTTGTATTCTACTTTAATCCAAGAATGCTAATTAAAATCATATGCAAACTCACCCTCTCGAGCAGAGTATTACCATGCCAGCACCAAACTCAGGCCTACAGAATCTTCACATCAAAAATGATGGATTATGAAATAAACTAGGTTTTATGGATTTCTTTGGCATCCATTCATGAAGTTCCAAATTTATTAATGGATAACTTCCTCAAAATTTATTTTCACCTGAGGCAAATGACCATCACCAAAACCAAATGTGCAGATTATTTAAAATTATAATTTCACAAGAGTAACCAGATTAAGTAAATGCATAATGAAATTTATGTCTTCATTTATGGAAGTAATTTAAGAAAAAAGAACTTAATTTCATTTTTGTCATTAAAAAATGCCAATTGTTGAAAAGCAATTCATGCAATAACTTCAACATTTTCTGTCAAAGCATCTATAGTTTTGTCTTTGAAAAATATTTTCTGAAAGTATCAAGCTAACTGCTGTTGCCTTTTTGTGAATGCATTTTTGAAAGGATAGCCACTACATTTTAAGCACTTAAAATTACCAAGCTGAAAAAGGCCTTTCATTTAAAGCTTCACAATCATTATGCTACACAGTATGAACACATGGGAGTGTAAATTTAATTTTCATCAAAAGATAGACTGGTAAATTCTGTCTCTAGAAATGGACCCCAAAATCACATGCACAGGTCCAGCTACCATCATAATTCCAAAGGGTAGAATTCTTTGCAAATGACAAGCTCAAAAATTAGTGTCTGACTCTTTAATCATTTAAAATTTGACAACAGAGAATGCCTACTGGCTGTCATTACTGACAGTATTGGCACCTACTCTTGAAAGAATCCCACAGTGAGTTTGACATTAAGAGAATCTCAGTCAGCTTCTGGTTAAAAAATGCCTTGCAGTTCTTCCAGCCAGAAGTGATAACGCTCCTGAGACAGCTTTACTGGAGATCAAAAGAAGTTCCATTTATATGCAGCCATTAGACATGTGTACTCTTTTATACTGTTCTTCAAATAATTAAGGAACCACACAGGCCTGGAGCCCCAGTGTGTCAGAGTGCCATAATAACGAAACAAAATCCAGGAGTAAAACAGACCAAGGCATAAGAACTTTCAAAGCACTACCCTCTACAGAAGTCCAACAAAACTTGTTACCACATCACATTTAACTTTAGTAACAGATTCAGTGATGGTACCCTAAACTTTGAAAAGATGCCAAACACAAACAGCTCCTGCTTCCTTTTTTTTTCATGGGGTGTTCCTACTGATGGTTTTAGGTCTGTGAGGCTCTTTAATTTTGTAGTTGGTATCCAGTAACAGTGTCGTTGCAGTGATGATGTCCTAAGTACATTTTTGACCTGGGGGTAGAGTTGTTAGAGCAGTCTATTCACGGAAGTGTATTGAATTAATAGCATCAGCCATACACCGTGCTAGCACTCCAGTGACAGAAGGGATTAAGTTGTCTACCACCTTCTTGTTCCTTATGCACTTGGCTAAAGACTGCATTGACTGCATTGACAACTGAGCAATTGAAGATTAGAAAAGCTAGAATTGCCAGCTAGCAAGTTCAGGATTACACAATCACTTTCCTGCCAAGAAGTAAAAGATATACTTAACATGCTGATTTACAACTGGAGAAGATACCAACAACACAGAAATTGAAGAGCATTCTCATTATGGCTTTTCCCTGCTATTTGCTATTTTTACTAGTCCTGGAACAGAGATTATCAAACAGCACGTTTCTCCTTATGCCAAACACTTAACCAAAACATCATGTTCAGGGATTTAACCTTCCTGAAAAATTAATTTATTCAATTTTTTTTTCCATTTGCCACAAATCCCAGATAAATAATACCGCAAAACGAGTAACAATTCATTATGCCATATATCAAAGAACAGAATTATTATTTTAAGAAAAGGAAAATGTAACATCTTAAAAAAACCATAGAGCAGTGCCATCTAGTGATTGCCACCATAAATAAAAAAAGTTTGCATTAATATGTGATGCAAATAGAGTATTATCAAAAACTGAGCTTGATTCTTTTCTCAGGGAAAACATTTGTGGAACAAGCTGCAAGGGTAATAATGAGTTATATCAGAGGTCATGCACTTACCAATTCAAGAGAGCTCAGCATTTGCATTTCAAAGTAAAAATGCTACTGGTAGCAGATTCACAGGAAGAATCTACCATCACCCCTCACTATACAGTGTTAGGAAAGAAGTTAATATTTTCAGTGCTCTACAAATAACACAGAATAAATATTAGTGAGCAGTATCTCTGTCATTACCTTTGAAGGGTGTACTGGTAATTATTAACTGATATTAATTAACACTAAACTAATATTAAGTAACATTAAACTACATGAGAAACAGAAAACTACAGAGTTCATACACAAGTCTAAATTATTTTCCTGACAGCTGCAGAAAATTGTTCACTTATTGTACTCTAAATGAACCCTGACTATAAATATTCTTAAATATTGGATAGCTTGTATGAAAATGTAAGAAACCAAGCACAGGAGATAATGAAAAAAAGCAGAAATATCGATTCTTTTGCAGTTTGTGGAATATTTCTTTATTAGCACCTGCTCCTAAAAAAAAATTTTGGTATGCTTTCTCATAACAACTACAAATCACTGAAATATTGTTTTGGAACTCAAATTTAAAATTTGCATAAAAATGTATGCAAAAATACACACTAAACTCCTTTTAAATGGACATCAGTTTGTGTTATTGGAAGAGTAACAGGTCATTTCTGCATGTGTGAACATAGAATGGTAGAGCAGAAGTTTCAAAAGAACTTGAAGCTATCCTCTATCTACTTACTGTAAATTTCAGAGAACCTTAGTAGTCTAAACCCTTCTGGTGAGTTTAAAATGTAATTGCTTTAGTTTAGATCAACAGAAAGGAACACACTATTATGTATATATTGCAGTATTACTTTCTGCAGTTTTCTGCTTGCTTCAGAAAGACGGAACAAACAGTAAAATATAAAGTTTTGTTAGATTTGTAGCCTATATAAAACAGGATATACTGGTAACTTGTCATAGGCCCAAAGCCATTACCTAATTTACAGAGTTATTCACAATTTCAAATCAGAGATATGATCATATTGCCTTCAAATAAAATATTACAGCAGAACATGTTCTATTTTGACAGCTGCTGAAGGAAGCATATCCATGATATACTCCAAACTGACTTTGCACGTCTGACACCACATTTGAAGAGGTTTTAGGAATTTCTAGCTATGCTGGCTTTCTGTATCTCTTTGTTCTCCTTTTCTACCTCCATGCTGATCCAAGGACATGTCCAGAGTGAAAGTACTTGAAGAAAACAATAATGATATCTCTTTCAATCAAAAGTAGAAAATTTAAAAAATAAGCCTGTTATCTGCATGTACTTCTCTCTACCACTCTGGCATAGTGTTTTTTCATGTGTCCAGAAAGCATACAAAACATTACTAGCGCCAACAGAAACACCACACAGTAAGGATGGATATAATTAAAGCAGAAATGTAAGTTCTTGATATATTCCAGGCACTCATTTAGTGTCCTTCCACATATCAATAATACTGAGTTAGCATGCGAATAAAATACAACTGTGACCTTGATTATATATTTAAGTGTAAATTCCAGCAGCCAAGGACATGATACAGATTCCTCATACAGAACTTCTACAATGATGAGGATTGGTTCTTCTGTGTGAAACATCTCCTTACTTCCAGTAAAACTCCATTTTCTAGCTAAACAGTGCCTCTGAACTGCAAACTAAGCAATAGCTTCATTGCTTTATAAAAGGAATCAGTGAAAAAAAAAAGCCATTATCTTTAGATGCACCAAATATTCAGTACTGTTACCCTACTGAATGAGCAATGAACTGCTTGAGCCTGCTAGCTGTTAAATCTAACCATAATCTCTTTTCGGCAACTCTCACCTGATATATATTCAAACAAAACAGAAAACCCCAAATACTTATAACAAGCTGCTTTAAAGTAAAATCAAGCAATATTAAGCAGAAGTAAAAACTCAAATTTGGTTGTCGTACAATTTAATATCAAGATGGTGGGTTGCTATAACACACCACATGATTATAACCAGATGTTGATGTAAGTATTTGAAGGCTACTGTCTTACCCACATTTCAAACTAACATCTGAACTGTTTTTAAGCAAGACTATGAAGAACAGAATGTACTGGTCAAACAGCCATGTAAATCAGGTTGGGTAGCAGTGCAGTAAAAAATGGAGCGACAACTAAATTGATGGTTCCTCCTGTCTGGTACCCTTCCTTTTGAGCAATATAAATTGCTTCAGCTGAACAGTTAAAGCCTCAGAGGAAAAGATAAAACTCCTAAACACAGGGAAACAATTGTGTAACATGATGTAATGCAAAAGATTTTTTATGATATTCAGAGCATGCACTCTCTTTAAATTTTTTTTTAATCTTGTTTTGTTCTTCTATTGCTGTTAAAAAAAAAAAAGAATTGCATGGATATAATGCCTCTATAGGTTTGTGGAAAAAAATCCTGAAATTCCTACTTCAATACTGTTTGGTTAATGGATTATTAATTTTAAAATAGTTAGCAATTCAAATTTCTTTACCCATCACATGGCTTTTTTTTTCTAATAGGAAAAAACCCCATAGAAACAAGAATATTTATTATTAAATATCCTCATCATATCTCTACCTTTTCCATTTCAAAGCTTTAGCATGTTAATCCTAATGGACATGTAGGATTTTAATTATCCACACCTGACAGGGATTTTTTTCTTTTTTTACCTTTGTCTGTTTTCAAAACTACAAAAACTGTTTACAAAGGAAAAATCCAAAATAATTACTGAATAGATCTAAGCAAGATTTTTGTATCCTCCTTAATAATTTTTTATTTTAACATATAAAACTTTTTAACTTGCCTTTCCACAGTAATTGTTTGACAGGAGGAATTTGATGACTTATTTTGCAGTCCCCAATGCATAACACTGCCCACTACTTAATTACTTCTATGTAAAAGTAGAAATTATATCTATTTCTTACAAGAACTAGTTTTTTCAAAGTCCCAAATGACTCCTGTTCTGAAAACTCTCTCCCTAAAAGAACAGAAAAGACCTAATGGATCAACACAACTTCCATTTTCAGAATACGGTCTGAAAAACGCAGGGAAATGTCTGTTGTAAAGAATAGAAAAGCCAAATTATTTACAATCTTTTTCCATTCTTAAGAACATGCATGCAATTTTTTTCCTTTAATCAAGTTTTTTATAACAATATATGAACAACTTGACGAAAATCTTATTGGTAAGAAAAGTGTTTGATAGTAAGAATGCAATCGTACATTTACTTTAAGCCATGCTGGCAGTGAGAACGAAGCTGGACAGGACTGTTTTCACAGCAGATTTGTATACTTGTCTCCTTAAAGTGGGCAGCAGTCTTATTCTCCTAGTATGTTCATCTAGATATTTTGGGATGTTGACCTCATTTATTTTTCTCAATTACTTCCTTGGAGTTTGACTAGTACTTAGTAATTCCTGACATAATTTTTCTTCCTAATAGTTGGCTATCCTCCAGATCAGACATAGCATTTAAAAATAAATTATACATTCAGAAGTCACTCAGATGCTCCGCTCTGCATTTCCTTCAGAAATCTAGGAAGCAAGCTATTGCAAGCTTATGATTTACTGCAGTTTAATTTCTACAATTGTTCCGCTGCCTTTTATCTTGATACATCTTTTCACTACCTTTGTAATAATGCTAACATAATTACTTCCTACTCATTGTCTACGGAGACAACAGAAACAAGAATTTCTTGGGGTTTAAGCTTATGTGAATCTACTTATCTACTTTATAACCTATTCTAGCAAACTCAATCCATTCCCAATTGGAATGAATTCTTGTTTGCACCAGGGTCTGCTTATGTTGTGAGCACAGAGAAATTTTATCTCAAATTAAACTGATCCTCTCACTCTTTGAAGGCTTTCACTACCCAGACTGCAAGAAATTAATATATTCTGTTTTCACATGTTGCCTATAGCCCAAAGTGCTTCTTTTCCATTTCAAAGTGTGCCAGTTTGCACTGGGAAAGGAAGAGTCAAAAGGTGGCACGAGACAGGTATTTTCTCAATAGATATGGTTGGTCCCACTCAGTCGTCCAAAAAAGGAAAAAAAAAAAANAATCAAAAGGAGTGTAAAGATATATGCTAATGTAGAATTCTGCACGTTCTTCCAGGCTACCTCACGTACTGACATAAACACAACCTATTTCACAATGGTTCCTCCCCACATACATTATTAACACTAACTTTTTCCTGGCTTTCAAATCAAAAATCTGTTCCTGCTACTAATGGTCAAAAAAATACCTTCTATTTAATAGAATGGTAGGCCTCATCTTTTCTTCTGTATAATTATCCCAGTTTTGATAGTTACATAAAGCACTGGAGGCATTCAGAGGAAGATCTAAAGCAAGTCTTGTACTCAAATGTGGCCATTGATGAGTGGTTTTCTGAATCTCAGCACTTTCTAACACCCATGACAGGAATAGCAACACAGTCTCTTCTTTCAGGACAGTTATTGGTATGCCTGGAAATTGAATCACAGTGTTTAAGCATGAGCGTAGTTGGTTACTTTTTAGAACAGCCAGGAACATGAATGCTGGGAGGCCACAGGCTTGTCTGGCTCTCTCATTCCCAGTCACACACCAGCATTCCAGCTTCAGTCTTCCCTATTCCTTTCCACTTCAGAAACAGATTTTGTCGCAAGTACCCGCAAACTCTACCTCCTCTTTAGTGAGGCTGACATCTGTTATCTACCCCAACTAAGGGTCTGCAGAGTTGTAAAATCTCACAGTCTCCCTCCTTTTTTCCTCCAGAGCCTACAGGGAAGCAGAATTTCTTCTTCCCAAGGAGCTTGTTTCTCTTCTTGTGTCTCTCTTGAGGTTATCTGCAGTCTCTATAACCATGATAAAACATAGTTGGGTCTTTGTACGTGTTCTCCTCACACACATTATCTGCCTGCATAACTGGTGCATTCCAGAGATGGTGGAGTTGTGATGATTTCAAATGACTTTGGTACTGAAAAAAGTGTAGGGCAGCCATGGGAAAATATCAGTGCTGAGGCTCATGTGTGTTGTGAACGGGAATCTGCTTGGTGACAGAGGAACATAAATCTTTCTTCTTTAAAAGAAAAAAAATCCTGAAAATGCCAAACTGAGCTTTTCCACAAAAAATCTTCTCTTATGAAACTCTTCACAGCTATTGCTATTCCACAAATACTTCACCAAAACATGAGTTAAAATGCAGTTCATGAATTGCAGCAATCAAGAGATAAATACCATTTGAAGAAAACTTTGTGTTTTCTCAGAAACAAGATAAACTAAAGGAAATAATAGGAGGAAAGGGTAATCTGCAAGTTGGAAAGTGAACAGAGGATGACAGTCTAAGTAGCTGGCCTGTCTAAGGCCAGCCAATTTGGTTTCTCTAGTGATGTGATTCCCCATATTACACTCTTAGTTATACGAAAATCCCCAGAGACAGGAGTCCAAGAAATCCTACTCTTCCCCTAGAGATGGAGCTTTGCATTTGTACAGCTCAAAGATGGCCTTTGGCCTGCCTCAGTAAATGCCACCCCATGGCTCTTATAAGTATTCAACAATGAAGATGAGTGTATTTAAAATTTTTGGAGGCTGGGTAATGGGGAGAAGTGAGGGGTGTGGAGTGCTATTAAGTTCCTATAATCTTAGCTAATGACCACTGGTTGCTCCTAGGCATTAAACATGAATATCAGAACAAATGCAATTTATAAAGTATAACTTCAAATATAAAAAAAAGTAAGACTTAATATATCTTACCTATGGTTTTACAGGATACATCTGATTTTTTTACCATTTAAAATAATCTCTCTTCACCTGAAGAATAATGGCTTTAAGAGGCTATGCAAATTTTATTTAAAAAAAAAAAAGTTGAAATAGAATATGTGTTTATTAAAAGTTATAAAATATTAAGTGTAGTTACTGTTGTATAAATACTAACTAAAAAAAAAAAAATAGGACTGTAAAATAATTATTCTTTGTTATTCTGTCCAAAGGACTGGCATTTTGCAGTTAATCAAACAAACTCCACAATAAAGGGATATGTTCATATAGACAGATATTTCTGCTGAAGATTATTCTGTTTACTCCATTCAAATACATGATCTTTTTTTTTCCAATGATGACAAAAGTTTGCAATTACTCTACCTTTTTTTTCTTTTATTGCAACTTTAATTTTGAAATCGACAGCTAATAAGTTTTATCACTTTATTTGTCCAACTAAAATCCAATTTTCTCCATTTTCTTTCTTTTTAGGAAATGTAATAGGATCATTAGATAAAAATCCACATATCCATTTCCTTCAGACACATTTAGTCTTCTGTTTTTTTGGTTTTTTTTTTTTTTTTTAAATCACCTACTTTGGCTATGCCATTTAAAATGCACCAACTGAGGCATGATTTTGGAGTTTCTTTGCAACCCTCGCCTACTATGAAAGAAATAAGAAAAATATTAGCAGAAGTGCTAGCCAATAGTAAGAAGCAGTTCAAAATATTTCCACCTTCAATAAAATATTAATTTCAATGCACCCTTATTTCTATTTGTATGTAATTAGGAGTATTTCTGGAAGATGGGTTAAATGGTCCACTAATTCCACCTCACAGACAAGATGTTCACTAAATATCCACACTGACCTAAAAGGACTTTTATAATGGTAATCAAGCTGAAAACACTAACAATATATCAATATATAAAAAGACTTGCCTACAATCTGCTGATACAAATATCTACTTCCAGTTTCAAAGGGAATAAGAGATTAGACTTTAATCAAATAACAGCTCTGATGGGTATGTTTATAAATAATCTCGTGAACTACTGCTTCATAGGATAGTCGCTGACAGAAAAAAAAAAATCACAAGATTTGCATTTTATCAACAGAAAATGGGCCACCAAAATGTCATCATACAACACTGATGACAGTTTATCTTCTGTGTTTCCTCCCTCCACAGATTTTCGTCATGAAGAAATAAAATTTTCCCCAGGAATCAAAAGGCTTATGAGACGGCAAGCAGCTCAAATATGAATTCTACTCATCATATCTCATGGGAATAATATTGATATCTCAGCAAAAAAACCCTATTGATTGGTATGTAGCATATCTTGAGGACCAATGTCTATAAATTTCAAATATCTCAATTCCATTCTTTACAGACTTATCTCATTTATTTGAATGTTTTTCTAAGGTAACAGAGGGGCCACACTTTCCAGGAAAGAAGAAAAATCTTGATTTTATGCTTTCAAATAAGGTGGAAAAAAAGGTGTCTGGCTGAAAATACATTAGCTGAAAACGTTTTGGAAAATAAACAGTTAAACTAGACACTGTACTAATTAGAAGTGAGCAATAATTTATAAAGATTCAGAATTAGACACAGCCTTATGACAGAAGCATGTCAATCAGTGACTAATTAGAAATAGAATTTTCTTAAATTTCCTGAATATCTGTACAAAAAATGCAGAGAAAGCACAGAGAATTAGAATGTACTCAGCATACTGTATCATAGTACTAGTAGCCAAGTAAGCTCATTTGCAATAGGAGAATGCAGCAATACACATACCTAGTATAATATAAATTTACTGAAATTGGCCCACTTATCCCTCCACTTGTCCATCACCTGGATTTTTAATTACCAGCAACAGCTGTAAGGAAATCCACCTTCTCACAAAGGACAAGCCAAAGAACCAACAGACAGCTACATACAGACCCTTCAGAACTCCTTAACCTTTTTTCCCCTGCTTTATTCACTAGGGTTTAGACAGTCAAAAGGTATACAAACAAAAAACCAAAACCTCTAAAAACAGGCAGTAATCATATCAGCATGACTTAAAAAAATCACCACAGGAATCCTCCTAGAATCCTTATCAATATCCTCTCCAATAACCACACCCACCCTGTGTTTATGTTATTTGAAGGGTCTTAATATATGAAAAAGGCACTAACATAGACTTACATTGTTAAACTCGGCACAGAGGCACTAATATCCCAAACGTCAGACCTCCTTAACTGTCTGTATTGGAGAAAAATGATACAGCTTCAGAACTACAAAGGGCAAGTTACTTTGGTCTTTTTTCTTAACTGCAGGATACCCAAATCCTGGTATTAGTTCACAGTGGCATGCCAACATAGTATTAATCACAGTACTTGTGGACAGCTGCTTAAGCTAACAAGCTTCTCTAATACTTTGTATTTTTTCACTTCTTGCTGCTACTACGCAGGATAACATTTCCTCCTAGAGCCCTTTCACAGAATGTCTGGATTCTAGAACAGTAACAAAAGATCTGATACCTGTTATACTACCAAACCACGCTGTTTCTATGTAGCCGATCACACCTTGTGTTGTTCAGTCTATGTAGGTGTTATTCCTACTCTCTGAAGAGGGAATTCAGAGCAGTAAAAACAGTTTTCAGGGATATTCTGTTTACCTAAAAGGAATAGTATCGCTGTTCTGATGCACATATATTAGCTACTGTCAAAATCACTACTTTTCAAGAAAAATAAGGAGGTGGCACAGTAGCTGGGAGTCAATCATTTTAAGTGCTGATCTGAAGAAAAAATCCCAAATCCGATTTTGACTGGAATATTTACACACACACATATATAAATATACATAGTAGGAGTAGGAACATACTGACATTAGTGCACTCTTCTGTGTGGCCCATTATGTAGCAAAGTAGACCACACAGCAGCTCCAACTCTACAATGAAACACTTCCTGGAAAGGGTGTAGCCTCTAATGGAACTGCTGGTGCCTTGATTGCATACAGAAGGAACAGAGACCATCTCTTTTAATTTTGGGCTTTTCACTGGAAGGTAGAAGCTCAGGAAAGCATCCTTTTATTCTACCTCCTAGCGGATTTGTTTTTTGGGTTTTTTTTAAATTCATGTGGAGGCAGCTGTTGTAGTTCTGAATGATAAGTTAAAATGCTGTATAAATATTTTAGGGCATATACATTGGTGTCAGGTGAAATATTACACGTACTTTACATTGTAGATTTGTCAATTCCAGATGTGTCACTGTAAAAAGTGGGGTAAGGTATCAGAACTATTGTGTTCATGCTTTACAGGTTATGGCTTACCTCCATGAACGCTACGCAAACTAATTTTCACTTCCATTCCCTTAGTATTATAGTTTTGACTGAAATAAAGACTGCATGGCTCATTTTCATGACAAAGGCACAGGAAAGCTGTGTGCTGCTTTCTGCCCCCACCACCACCACCCAGCACTTGGCAAGCAATGCAAGTTCACATATGATTTATTCTTGAAGCATTCAGTGTTCAGACGTTTTCCGTTTTATATGAGAGGTTTTTCTTTTTAAATGAGAAAGTCTTTTGAAAGAACAGTATTTTAAAACAGCAGCATGTAATAAATACACACTGCAGTTCTTTTCTGGGCAAGGAAAGCTGGAGGGGAAAATGCTTAAGAACATTCGATGCTTACTCCAGCATCTATAGAACAGGACTTGCAAAACCTTATATTTTAGACTCGAGACTGGACAAATGATGAAATGGTAGATGATTTTCTTGCCGTTATTTTTCTTCCAGGTATGTTCAGAAGCACCTGCATGTACTTCGAGCTTCTCCCTTAAAGGGGGGGCTATTCTGGATTTGCTGTGCAGAAGGTAAAACAGTGCCTTCACCGTACACCACCACCATCACCCCACAAGACCCACTTTACTGATGCACGTACTCCAGCGAGCACATCCACCACGGCAGCGGACACAGGTGTGGAAGCATCTCTTCGCTGGCGACAAAGGACTATTGTGTTTGT
>VWZT01008892.1:0-45452 GCA_013397055.1 Pachycephala philippinensis
GCGGGAGCAGCTGGGGGCCGCCGTGCCCTGGGGCGGCCTCGGCGTTCCGGCGCTGGGAGCAGCTGCGGCGGCGGGCGGCAACGCCCTGGGCCCGCGGGCTCCTGGCCGTGGCCGCCGGGCTCGGGCTCCTGTACGCGGTGCTGCGGGTGCCGGTGCGACTCCGGGACGGCCTGGCGGCCGGTGAGGGCGGCAGGGGCAGATGGCGCGCCGGGGGGAGGCGGACCCAGCCGGTGGAGCCGGGCGCGCGGGCAGGGCAGGCTCGGCCCGGCCGTCCCGAGCATCCTGGCCTGTATCGGGAATAGTGTATCCAGCGGGACCGGGAGAGTGATTGTCCCGCTGTGCTGGGTGCTGGCGAGGGGCTCCGCAGATGCTGTGTCCAGGTCTNCAGGGGGAGTTTCTTCATGGAAAGGGTGGTCAGGCATTGGAAGGGGATGGTGGAGTCCCCATCCCTGGTGGTATCCAGGGAACAACTGGACCTGGCACTCAGTGCTCTGGTCACAGTGTTGATAAGGTGGGGATTGGTCACAGGTTGGACTCGAAAAGGTCTTTTCTAAACTAATTGATATTCTGATTCTGTGAATATGTCCCAGCAGTGCCGATGGGCTGGTCCCACATCCCAGCTTTGCTCAGTGGCACACTGAGCTCATCACCTGTCCCCAGGGTTGGGGACGCGGCCGAGGACTGGGCAGTCCTGGGGTACCTGGAAGCAGCCAAGGCACTGCCCCGGTGCCGCCTGAGTGCTGCCGCCTGAGTTAACCCACTGCCTCCCACCTGGGGGTCTGTCAGGCTGGAGCCCTGCCCTGGCCACCCCTGTCCTTGTCCAGCCTGCGCTGGTGGCACGTGACAAGGCTGATGTGCAGTTTGAGTCCAAACCATGGTCAGAACACCACTAGATAATTGCATTCCCTGCACTGTGCTCTCGATAGCAGGAGGGAGAGGTCTTTGGAAAATACATGTTAGCGTTGAATATAAATTTGCATCGAAACAGCATGATATTGTCTTAAAGTGAAATAATACGTTAAATTGGCTTGTTGTGGTCCACCAGCCACTGTATGGGTGAAACTGTAAGATGCTTTGTCTAGAAATGTACACTGATTTTTTTTTTTAATTGGGTATGAAAATTAACTGTCGCAGATGGTTACAAACACAATAATATGTGGTGGGGATTCCGCCCAACAATGTAGCATTATAAAGCTAGAGCTGTAGTATACTATAGATTTGCATGATATTCAGCATTCAGCTATTTTTGTTTTTCAGTTCTGCTTGTTAAGTCTTTGGTTTTGTTTCTTTTAACAGTGACCGTGTTCTTAAGCACTTTGACTCCAAAATTCTACTTTGCCCTTACAGTGACTTCATCTTTTATCTCTGGACTGATATTTGTAAGTAGTCCACTTTTGGTTTTGTTTTTTTTTTTAACCACTTTAGCACCTCTCAGATGACTTAATGAGGGGTAAATGGAATGAGTATCAGACTCTAGAGGGTGCCTTTGTGCTGGGAAGGAACTTCTCTGATGTATTGTAGCAACTCTTTGGCTGTGTGTTGTATGTTGGGACTGTATAAGTCTGAGAAAATAACTTGTATGGAATCCCAGGATGGTTTACCTCCCCTGACACAGCTCCAGCTGCTCCCTTGGGTCCTGTCACTGCTCACCAGAGAGGAGAGACCAGTCAGGATCCAAGTTGGTCGAGGGCTGCCAGTTTGGTGTAGTCCTTGAGAGCTTATGATATGCAGGTATTTTTAATAGCTTCAAAAAGTGATGGTAATACTTTTGGCCCAAAATTTCTGGTAAGAGACCGTCATTGCTATTAACTTAGCCTTGTCTCTTTGTTAGCCTCTCTCTTTTTGCTTAGCAGAACATCTCAGTTTAATGGGCCGTTTTGTCCTTTATTCTTTTAGATTATTTTTGTGAAATGAAAAAACTACACCTGTGTTGAATACTAAAAATTTAGTACTACAGGTAGGGTTACAGCTTGAAATATCCTCACCAGAAAAAGAGGATATAATGTTTTTTGCCTCTGTTCCCAGTTTCCCTATACAAGCACTACTGAAAGGGTTTATGAATTACCCTAATGACCTGGGGAGGGAGGAACATAACATTTGACTTAAATTGTGCTGGTTTTTTTCCAATCTCTTCCATGTTCTGTGAGTGATCCTGCATGACAAGACAGGCCAAACCAGATCATTAGTGTTACTCTGTCTGGAGATAAGTTCCATCCCTGATCATTTGCAAGGGGATGTAGTCGCTGTGAACACTCGTCATCTCTCGTGTTTGCTGGAAGGGTGACACCTAAGGAAGTTTCTACTGCTTTTTTCTCCTGTGACAGGTGTTTGAGTGGTGGCACTTCCGAAAATATGGCACATCTTTCATTGAGCAGGTTTCTGTGAGCCATTTGAGGCCACTCATCGGGGGTGCAGAGAACAACTCCCCAGCCCTGGCAGCTTTCTCAGCGGGGGAGAATGAGACCAGCAGGCAGAACATGCCAGGTGATTCCTGATGTGTCCCAGCAGCTTTCCTTAAGCTTCGAGGTGGCTTTTAATGGCTTTGCCTCTGCATCAGTGCTTCTAAAGAATTGATAAAGCCTACATCTTACAAAGTGTTTTATTAGCAGTGGTAAAAATAAACTAAATAGTGTATTTTTTTCTCTAAGCCATTCATTGTTAAAAATACGATTTAGAAAATGTTATACATTTAGCTAAAACTGTTTCAGTAACATTAGTTATTTACTATTGTAAGTATGTGCAAGGTAAACATTGTACGAGTGTACATGGTGGTGTTTAATCTTCCCACCATGTGCTGTTGTACCCCAGCAATGTTAGGGAGCAAAAATGTTTATGGAATAGCAGAAGTTTATGAAGATGATTTAATAATAATAAAATTAAGCACCTTTTGAAAGCACAACTGCTTTTGCATTACTGCATTTTAACGTCAAGGTAATATTTCTTGTACTTTTAATTTAAAAAGTACTTTTTTTTTTTTTATTCCCCAGAGTGCAAAGTGTGGCGAAATCCTCTCAATCTTTTCAGAGGGGCAGAGTATAGCAGGTATTAATTATCTTGCTTTCCACTGCGTATTTTTAAAATTAATTGGGGGCATGTGCATGACTTCTTCACAGAGCTTGCACTGGTAATGTCAGGAGACAGCTGGAGACCTGCAAGATTATAGGGGTGATTGATGCCAATCCTGCGTTTGAAAGGCACCAAGCCAAGCTTTGGCAGTTTCAATGTTAAGAACAAAAATATTACTGTCACATCAGGGTTTTTTGAGAGTAAAGTAAGGAAAAAAACTTTATTCGGAGGTTGAGACAGTGATTCTCAATCTAAATTCTCTTTAATTAAACTATATTGTAAGTTTCCTAGTGTTACTTCATGGGAAAAGCTCCTTTCTAGGAAGCCAGTTCCCAAGTTGTTTAGAACTTTACAGGCTATTGAACAGTATTACTTGAAACTTCGTGTTAGTAGCTTTAGTCTTCTATTACAGATTTTATGCACTAGGCACATCGGATATCCCCTTGGTATCGGCATTGCTGATTGCTAGGAATGCCTCTTACTGAAATTTCTGCTGTTTTAGGTACATGTGGGTGACTGGGAAGGAGCCTCTTACTTACTATGACATGAATTTGTCTGCTCAAGATCATCAAACCTTTTTCACGTGTGACACGGATGCCCTTCGGCCTTCAGATACAGGTACTGACGTCTGTGTAAGGTGTGTAAGTGTTGGACAGCATCAAGTGCGTGTTTTTAGTGAACTTCAAAGTAGTGCAAGTTATCATGTCAAATATTTTGTGAAACTGTAGCCTTTCTAAACTACTGAAGAGGTTTAATAGATGTATAGAATCACAGAGTGGTTTTGGTTGGGGGCGACATTAAAGCCCGTCTCGTTCCGCTCCCTGCCATGGGCTGGGACACCTTCCACTAGACCAGGTTGCTCCAACCCCCATCCAACCTGACCTTGAAATTTAGTATTTAATGTTTACTGAAATTTAGTGGAAAGATGTTGTTTTACCTTGTGCATTTTCTACAACTTTAGTGCTGTCAGGGTCCTGACATTTTTTAAGATCTCACACATTTCAAATAATTAACACAGTATTGCAAGCCTGGATTATACTTGCAACAGCCAAAATGTGGTCTCATTTAAACCTTAGTAATGAATAGTGCAGTCTCCAGATTTTTTCCTTGTGTTCCACATGTTTAGTGCAGAAAATGTTCTTTACCTGGTTATTGTCAGTGTGGGTGTGAATTATTGTCAATTTGTCACATTCCGGAGGTGTTCCTTGTCAGCTGGCTGTGACATGTTTGATATGAAAGATGTGTTTTTATTTCACAAAAGGGAGTGTATTGTCTCGCTTGCTGAGCCAAGACTAATATTTTGTTTCCGAAAGAAAACTCAAATATTTTTCCACGTTATTCTTGCTGGACAGCAGGAGGTTTTGTTCCAAAAGAAACATGTATAGATTCTTCAGTTTTCTTATCGTCCTTGAGATAGGCCAGATATAGAACTCCATGAATGTAAGGTTTTGGAGTTCTTTCAGAACTGGTTTTTAGTGCGAAAGTTAATAATTCTGCATAGAAAATTGTTTTCCTAGAAGTTGGTTTTCAGTTTATGTTTTCCATTTTTCCCTAATGGAAGCATGGTGGGGAGGGGTTTAGAGTCATTGCATTGAAATAATTTTAAATTCAAGTTGTAATTCAAAGGACACTTTATTCTGAATAGAGTTCACCCTTTTTACTTGTTCCTTAGAACACTTTCTAACAAGCTGATAAATTGTATATCTTAAATTTGCTTTGCTGTGTGATGCCACTCAAATTTGCTTTGTAAATTTAAAAAGAAATTGTTAACCCTTTATGATCTGACAGTTGTCTAAAAATAATCATGGAACAGAATCCCAGAATGGTTTGGGTTTGGAAGAAAACCTTAAAGCCCATCCAGCTCCACCCCCTGCCATGGGCAGGGACCCTTTCCTCTATCCCAGGCTGCTCCAAGCCCTGTCCAGCCTGGCCTCGGATACTTCAGGGATGGAGCAGCCAGATCCGTGCTGCTCTGGCCAACTTAATATTTTAAGTACAAAACTCTACCTGTGCAAGATACCACTTACTCCATCACTGTTTTCTTTGAAGTTCTGTTTGAAAGCTTAAATTAAAGTTCTGTGCAGGTCTATGCAAGAACCTGTGTTTAACTATCGCTCCTGCCAAGCTTTCAACAAGTCTTGGGAAATGTTTCCAAAAATCTGTAGCAATTTAGAAATTGTACATCTGCCTGGTTATGTAAGCTGTTTCTGTGCTTCGTGTAGGAGTTCTGAAATGGTCAGTGAGGAATCTTCCTGGTGGTGTTGCTTTCTTGAACTAAATTTGGGGCATAATGAAGTGCTGCAAGAATTTGATGTTTGTGGTGGGAACAGGCTGAAATCAAAACGCTTGTTTGTTCTTTCTTATAACAATCATAGAGCAAACAATAATTTTCAGACTGGAAGGGAATGTTAATTAGAGGTGGCTCCAAGCAGCCAGTGTTGCCTCCACTGGCTCCCAGGTCTTTCACAGGTGTCCATGTCCCTCACCAGCCTTTCCATGTTTTTCCTACAGTTATGCAGAAAGCGTGGCGAGAGAGGAACCCGCAAGCCCGGATTAAAGCAGCATATCAAGCTCTAGAGTTGAACAATGAGTAAGTTTATAAGTTCAGTTGTAAGTATTTCCAGTGAGAAGGATTGAGTGGAAGGATGCTGAGCACACTATCAGTTTATTCATGTAATAATTCACTTTTAGCAAAGTTCTGAATAGCTTAAGGGGGACTTTTGGGTCTGGAAATTGCACATAGGGCTGTAAATTGCACTAAAGTATTGAACTGTTCTACTAAAAACATCTTTTGTGCTGCTTTTTTTTCTTAAATCGTTGTATTAGTGGCAATAACAAATAAGAAATCTTATTCGGGTGTGGAATGATCTAAATTGAATATGAGATCATGTATTTCAGAGATGGCATCGTGATAGAACTGTATTTGGACTTCACAGATGCCACTGTGAAGGATTTAAAAATACTCTGTAGCATAAACCAAAGAATTTCCGTGACTACTGTGATCCGTTTTGTTGTCTCATTATTTTTACATAAAATGTTTTAAAATCTCCTGGTTTTAAAAAAGCAAACCAAACAAAGAAGAACCTTTCCAGACAATTACAGACCATTTTTACAGTTTTGAGGAAAAGAATTTAACTTGCTTTTACAATTTTTTCCTTTGTTTTTTCTCCAAAGGTGGAGGGGGGTGGGGGTGTTTTTTTCTGTAAAATGGAAAAAGGTTTCTTTTTTCCTATCACTCCCCCTTTGAACTCATGTCAGTATTTTGGAACTTTAATGTTGTCAATGCTTACACCTTAAACATGAGTGAATCTTGCCCATTTCTAATGCTTCTAACGCTTGCTAAAATACTAAACTTCCTCTCTCAAAATAACTAGTAGGTTTTTCTCTTATTTCAGTTGTGCTACTGCATATGTCCTCCTGGCTGAGGAAGAAGCAACAACTATTGTGGATGCTGAGAAATATTTTAAGCAGGCTCTGAAAGCAGGAGAAATGATTTACAGAAAATCTCAGAACTGCCATTCCCAGAGCCCCCAGCACGAAGCACAGCTGAGTAAGGACTTTGAATCACATTAACTCTTGGGTTTGTGTGAGCAGAAATGTAAAACTAAAGTTATCATTAGGAGAGGTGAGGATTGAAACTGATAGACTAATATTTTTTTGTCTTTGTTATCAGGAAGAGACACCAATGTATTGGTGTATGTGAAAAGGAGACTAGCTATGTGTGCCAGGAAACTTGGAAGAATACGAGAAGCCGTAAAAATGATGAGAGATGTAAGTAAAAGGAAGAAAACCCTGAGTTAACCATTGTTTTCTGTGACATTGTCCAAGTTAATGGTTTTAAGTTCATTTCTAGGCATCATAATTAATCTAATTGAATTATTTTCCCATGAGATTTGCACATCGTGATTGATGGGGCTTTGAGTAACCTGGTCTAGTAGAAGCTGTCCCTGCCCTTCTGCTATGGCAGGGGGTTGGAATGAGATGAGCTTTGGTTGCTTCCAACCCAAACCATTCTGTGATTTTATGAAATGATGCAGTTCTTTTCATGCTGCTTCCATGCCTGTTTCTAACACTGAAACAACAGAACATTGAAAAATCCTAGATTATTGTACTGGTTTCTATAAAGTATTTCAGTGATTTAACTGCAATTCTATATGTAATTTATTTCTCTTTACTGATTTGCAGCTGATGAAGGAGTTTCCACTTCTCAGTATGCTGAATATCCATGAAAACCTCCTGGAGGCTCTTCTGGAGTTACAGGCTTATGCAGATGTCCAGGCAGTTTTAGCCAAGTATGATGGTAAGTGATGCCTGTTGGAAAATGTGGGTGTTTTTGAATAAGAGTATGAGTGAAGTGGGCAAGGGATGTCTGTCCACAGGCAGGAGTCTACCCATGACCTCAGCAAGGTGAGCAGATTCCCTTCATCAGTAACAAACAGGTGCTTCCTGAGTGCAGGTCAAGTTCTTCTTTTGACTGCCGAGGTCAAATTTGGGCAAACTAAATTGTATACAAATTACTTTCTATGTTTTTAAATTACTTCTCATCTGTAATGAAATCCTTGCTTCAATTCAAGGATTATTTTAATTAATCTCTTCTGCATCCCTGGTTATGCCTAAATTCATCAGCCTTTTTCAGCCAGCACATAGCCCTGTAAGTAACTGATGTGAATAAACTGGAAAAGGTAGCTGTCCTTTCTGTCATCTTCCAGGCTTGGTCTTGTGCTACTGGGACGCTGAGGTTGCTTGTCAGAGATTAGCAGTGTGCAAACATGCTGTTTGCCAGAGATCAGTGGTGTGCATCAAATGGGGTAGTTTGCTTTCACTTTCCATCTCAATTAGTAGGTTTCGGATATTGTGTAAGTCTAAATAAAGGTTAAAATATATACTTATTTGTTATTGCCCTCAGTTTTGCCACCTAGACAGTGCCCATTTCATGAGTGTACAACGGGCTCCTGTCAAAGCAGGGCCTTAAATCACCTTTGGAATGGAGGGACATAGCAGCAGTATTTTATGAGTTATTCTCGGAAGAATTCTCTTTTATGGCAATTCTTTATTGCCTCTGGGAATCAAAGGGTATGATATTTTTGCCCAAATCCTGTGCCACTTGTACATGGCCAACCTAGCACCCTGCTCCCGTTCCTTGATCCTCTTCTGAGTGGATTCCTCTTGATTTATGAAAACCATTTGCACTGTGCTCAGTGCTTCTTCTGTTAACACCAGGAATTGTGACACTTTCTTAAGAAAGGTTGCTGATTTTTTTCTGAGCGTCTGGAAAAATGAATACAAGCTTCAAACTCCCTGCAGCACCCCTGTGTTTTGCTTGACACGACAGCCAGACTTGTAGTAAGTGATGGACAAGCCCAGGATGGGATTTACAAAAAAAGCAAGAACCATCTGACTATACACAACATGGTACTTGGGAATTAGACCCCAGACCTGTCTGCTTTTAAAGTAAACTTGCACTGTGGAGTGCTAACCTTCTAATCTGTAATTGTCAGCTCAAACTTGGCTTCAGATATTCTACAAAGCTACAACTAACAGAATTCTCCCCTGTAGAACTGCAGAAGAACAGAAATAGCGTTTTTGTTAAAATTCATCTATGTGTCTGTAATGTAATTTTTTGTGATCAGCTTCTGGTCAGTCAGTGTTGTATAAAACTCTATTAATGTACAGTTGCAAAATTAAGTAAAGATTGAAAGCTTACTTTAAATCTTCATGGGTTAATACAGGAAATACATTCTGGTTTTAGGTGTATTTATATGTGCATTTCTCTTTGGATTCAGTTTCAGTGTGTTGTTACATTTAGAAACAAAAAACGACTCTATCACCTAAATACAGTTTTGAGTTTTCAGTCTGAGACTGTCTGGGAGCTGTGCAAAGAAATCCAAAGTTTCTGATCACAGCTGAAATCTTCCAGATGTTACATTCATTGTCTCCCATACCCAAGGAAAAAATCTTTAACTCGAAGGATGTGGGTTTAAAATGTTTGTATTGCCTTAGAATCTTACAGCTTAATTATTTTATTTTTTCGCAGATATCAGTCTTCCCAAATCAGCAGCAATATGTTACACAGCAGCTCTGCTAAAAGCCAGAGCTGTTTCAGAAAGGTAAGCAAAGACGTGTGAAAACAATGGTTTGTTGCTAATCTTGGCTTTTGATGTAAAATATGAAGGAAAAAGGTCTAAATCATTTATTTTTTAAAATTACTTCTAATCTGTAAAGAAATCTTTCCTTCAATTCAAGGATTATTTTAATTTTTTAATCTTTTTTGTGCCCCTGGTTATGCCTAAATATATAGCAGTTACATTTCTAAGAGCAAGTTGAGTGTATTTATATATACAAGTACATTTGTGTGTGTAATTAAGCACAACTTAAAATTCCTTTTAAGCATCCATAGAGTTAGTACAGGTGAGGATGTTTTTCAAGAGCCCATGAATTGGCCAAGTGGTTTTGTGTAAATTCTGTTTTTAGTGTTTTGCTTGGGATGTGTTTTTTGAGGTGGGTGCAGGGTATTTGTGGTAGTTGGTGCTGGCATTTCACTGTGGTCTGAGCCCAGCTCCACCTCCCAGCAGGTGATGCTGTAACTGGGAGCTGAAAGTCGGGGCACTCACCTGACTTGATTTACATGAATTTCCGTATGTCATATGGGCATGGATAACAGTCAAGATACCTAACTTAACGTGAACGTTTTTCTCCTAGAAGGGTTTGTTTGTCTTTCTTGATAAATCAGCCGATTTTTAATGAAATCCAAGCTCGCAATGCAAATGAACACCTGGTTAGCATTTATTATTTATTACTTTTGTTCAGTGTGGGTTTTTCCCTTCAGGTTCTCCCCAGAAACTGCCTCCAAGAGAGGGCTTAGTACAGCAGAAATTAATGCTGTGGAAGCAATTCATAGAGCTGTGGAATTTAACCCTCATGTTCCAAAGGTAAGAGTATTTTATTTCCTATTGGACCACTTTTACTGTATTCTGAAAAATACCGTGTTATAATATAATTTTGTAATTGGAGCCTTTCTAGCCCCATGTTTTCTTGAATTTGGTTATAACTCCAGGCATGGAGTTGTTAAAAACGTTAGTATTTATATCATAAATGTTTTGTGGCCAGATTATTTTTTTTTAATAATAGCTGATGTTCAAACGGGGTTTTATGCACAAAAATTTAAACTTGGAATTTCCTAACTCGTTGGGAAAATCCAGTAAGGTATTACTGAAGGCCCTTTACTCTCAATAAGGGTAGACATTAATAAATATAAGTGTAGATATTTAAAGTCATAGAATAATCACAGAATGGTTTGTGTTGGAAGAAGCCTTAAAGATACCTCATTCCAACACCCTGCTTCCAAGTCCCTGAAGCCAAATTAAGTTCTCCAAACAATAATCACTCTAGTATTCCAAACCCCTTTATTCTGCTGTGCTTCCAACCATGGCTCCATGGTTATTGAAAGATCTACAGTCACTTATTTTCTTCATCCACGTGTAAACAAGATTAAGAGTCTGTATCACCACAGGCTGTAATTTAATGTCTGGCATCAAAATACCCACAGAGCATTGGGTGAAAATAAAATCTTGCATTGCTTTTTACTGTACTAGTGGTGCTTTCAGTATGAAACCTTGAATGCAGGAGGTTGGCTCAGTGCAGGGTCTAATCCTCTGCAAATGATGATGGAGTCCCAGTGGCTGCTGCTGGGGAGGCTGGAATGATCCAGCCGCTCCGTTCTGTCTGCCTGTCCAATCCAATAGAATGTGCACTGAGAAAGCTAATTGCTGGGAGAAATTGCTGCTGGTTTGCATGACTGATCAAGAGCGTAGCAAGTTCATTTCAGACGGTCTCAGACAGATTTTTCTTTAGCCTCTGCCTTTAGGGGCAGAAGATTATAATGCATTATCATTATCTAAAGTTCTTTTGTTTTGGGTATCCTCCAGTTGTTTCTGGAGCCTCATATACCTTTTTAAAGAAATTAGAGATCATTTCAAACAGGCTGTTGTTAAAATGTGGTCTGTAGTTCTGCAGAGAAATGCAGAAACTGATTCCAGGTTTTCAGTAATTTGATTTTCTCTTCTAATTGTACATCTATGCATTCTTCATGGGTTTTTTATTACAATATTGCCTTGAGGCACCAATTGATTAGATGACAGAGCAGAATTTTACTGGTGCAGGCTGTTTAGAACGCTGAAACATTTATGGTCAAAGCAAACAAGGAGCAAGGGCAGAGAAGTGAAGCAACTCGCCCAGTGGATCACAGAGGGAGAAGAAAATCTGATCTGTCCCACAGCCTAAAAATAAATGAGTATATAAAGTAGAAATCCCTTTGTTCGCACATCTGATGAAAGTGATTGTCTTTGTCCGTAACATCGTTTTGCATAAGGAAAATAAAATAAGGTTTGTTTCTCTTTGTTCTGCTTTTACAAGGCTGGGGTTTGTTTGGAAAGTTTGAACCAGCTAGAAAACTGGTCCTCTAAAGCCATTTCAAATTAGAATTCCGTAACTGCATTTTGGTACTGTATGAAACAATCTTTTGCAGTCATCTTCTGAATATCTTAGAGATTTTTATTGTGTATAAGGACTTGAAAACCTTCAATTCAGTACTGAGATACCTTCAGTACTGACACCTTGCCTCTTTTATGCTTATGGACATGAAAACTGCCAGACTGGAATTTTTCTGTTTATATGGTAACATGGTCTCAGAGAGAGCCAAAGCCTGGAGTTGGGCACTGGTGTGTTGTGGCAATACTTGCAGTGGGGCTTCACCTCCACTGCTGGCTTTATATTCCCAGTTAGCATAATGGAAGAGTGGGCACTGTGGAGAGCATGAGGAGTCGGGTCAGGGGTCAGATATTTGAGACCATTTTCCCACAGCAGCCCTGTGTGAGTGATCCTTTACTGTGTTAAAAAAAAAAAAAAAATTAAAAAAAAAAATTGAAGAGGATTAGAGGGGATTAGCAAGAATATTACCCTCTGGAGTGCAGGCCCAAGGCACTGAGAGAAGAACCTAGCCAGGCAGCAAATGTGCTTTATTTGGCTGGGGCACAACCTCTCCTACATTCCTTGAAGAGTCTGAATGGGAAAAGTTAAGTCCTCAAACTGGATTAGTAAATAATCTCATAGTTTGTGGCATCTGCTGAAATAAATCGGTGAGTTAGCTGCATTCTTACACTTCGGGGGACACTCCAAAGAATTGCCAGCTACGTTGATCAAAGATGTGCATTAACTTTGGCTGTTATTGAATGAGACACTATATGGTAGGAGAGAACGGCTCACAGGTAAATACTGGAGCTGAAACTGTCATTTTGTTCTTGTAAAAAGTAGTCATCTGTTTTTAAAAGCTAAGTTCAAATAAATACCTGACTTTTTTAATGTACCATGAGAAAACGGGGTACATTAAAAAAATTGCATTTTCTGTGTTGCAAAAGGAATGGGAAATGATGAATCCTTGTGTTCTTTGACCCTTATGAGCATCAGATTTTCTGCTGATGGAGGGAGAGGGCTGAAATTGAAAAATATGAAATCAAAGATACTTTGTGGTAGCCCAGAAAGACCACATTAAAAGAAGGTTTTCCTGGGTTTGGTTTGTTATTCTTCCTTTGGTTAGCACACTGACACTTTCAGGTTTGCTGCTCATACTTGGGAGCTAACAAGTCCTCAGCTGCCTACATTGAAACTTCCAGTGATGAAGTAATGAGCAAAAATACCGTTGGTTTGGGGTTTTTTATCGGCCTAAATTTGTCCCTCCTTGGTGTTGCACCTGCAGCATTATACTTAATGTCTGTTCCACAAGAATGTATTTTTATTTTGTCTTACTGAAGCTGTATTTTTTTTTTTTTTTNCAAAGCCTAATTTAAGAGTCATATACACAGGAGTGTGTTTTGCTGCTTTTCATTTCTCACGTGAGTGCAGCCTGGCTGCTTTGTGGGTAGAAACTGGCCCCTTCTATGCTCAGTTATGCCTAAAATGATCATTTATGTTTCACAATTAAATATTTTGGAATATTCCATGTGACCAGATGGGTTTTCCGTTTTTCCTTTAGTATTTACTAGAAATGAAAAGCCTAGTGCTGCCTCCAGAGCACATTCTGAAGCGAGGGGACAGTGAGGCAGTAGCCTATGCTTTTTTTCACCTCCAGCACTGGAAGAGGATAGAAGGGGCTCTAAATCTGCTACACTGCACATGGGAAGGCAGTAAGTATCTCCTTTTCTTTTTGTCTGTACATTAGACTAGTCTCTCTGCCTTTACCCTCCTCAAACATGATTGGTTCTCTTTGTGAGAAGCTGGTCACCTGATTAGGTACAGATCTAATGTCACTCACCCTTCTTGCAGCATTTAGGATGATCCCATACCCGTTAGAGAAAGGACATCTTTTCTATCCCTACCCGAGCTGCACAGAAACAGCAGACAGAGAACTGTTGCCAAGTAAGTGGTTTCTAAACAGTAATGATAATAAAACACAGGCTAAGGACATATTCAGTTTGTGGTATTCTGTATTTACCTTACTGTGATTTTTTTAGTTTGAGCTTCCTGTGAAGGGGTTTCAGCTATTTGTTGATGTCCCTCCCAAAAGATCCTGAAGCACTTGACGTGTGTGTGTGGTAAATGTCAGCTTGATGCTGTAATAGCCTAAGTCCTTCAGAGATGAAACCTGTGTGTGGTACATTCAGACTGAGTCTGGCCAACTTTGAGAACAACAAAATGGACCATTTGTTTAAAAACTGCTTTTAAAAGAATTCATGGATTTGACTGCTGTTGTAGCAAGGAATCAATCCGTGGTTCCAGTCCTGCATTGGGTATGCAGTAAAACCTGACTGTGATCTTACAGAGAATCCTTGGTTAATCTGTAGCTTCATAGAACAGGTATTGCTTTCTGACATTAATTCAGTGGTCTGTATTTATCTGCTGGCTGTCTCCTGGAACTTTTTATCCATATATTTCTATGGATTTATACTAACATTTGATACTGAAAATAATTCTTATCCAGCTGCTCTTTGCTTCAAGGTTACTTTATGCAATTATGAGCCTACATGTTTTTTCCTTTGGGCAAGACAAATAAACTATATCATTACTGCCTGTACTCATGATATTTAGGAAAATAGCATTAATTTAGATTAGAATTGAGCTGTTAATTATACATCTTAATTGAATTCCTTTGGGGTTGAACGTCTATATCTTGAAGAAACACAATTCCCCTGGGACTGGAAAGGGCTACTGCAAAAGCACCAGCAGCCCCACAGAGACCACAGCTGTGGAAAGGAAAACTGCACAGACGTGTTTCTGTTTAAAAGCCTGAAGTTATATTTAAAATGTGTAATTTAAATTTGCCCCCAGACTGCTTTAAATTACTCATTTCTCACTTATGCAGGATATTGCACAAGGAATTCCTTGGTTAGCAACTAACCCTAAATTGTAGACTTCCCAGCATAATTAAACACCAACACATGCAGATATTTCAACAGGATCACTCACGCATTCCTGTTATGTTTTAAATATAAAACTACCTATAAATAAAATCATCTTAACACTTTTATTGCAGTACTTCCTTGAGAAATCTTGACACTTAATTTTTTAAAAATTTATCTATTTAAAATAATATTGACCAAATCAATGATTCAGAAAACCTGGATTGGTCTGATGAGTAACACTTCTCAAATGTCTGTGAATGTATAGAATTAGCTTTAGTTATCTTTACCTATTTTGAATTTGGTTTTAATTTCCCACTGTAGGAAAAGGTATTGAAAAAGGAATTAATTCCTATTTTTTAAACACTTTCCTAAATTATATTGCTCCGTCTTTTAGAAATGAGGTGAGTTTCTCTATAGTATGAATCTCTGGGTACCATTAACATCTCTGATGGATGTTAGACATGGATTTCCAAATATTCTACTTAATTGTGCTCCAAAATCATATCATTAAAACCAAAACAAACCCCGAGCACTTTGCCATTAATGAGTTGCAAGAGCACGAGACACTTTTGCTGGGTTTACTCTTCTAATGGTGCTTTAATGTGCCAGCATTCATAAACAGTAACTGGCAGGGTAAGGTGTCTTTTTCCTCCACAGACTTCAGTTTAAAAAAGAACACAGTTGTATTTTCTCATTTTACAAAAAAAAAGCTTATTTATAATTTTAGGTTTTTGTTAGATTTTAAAAACAGCTTGTCAAGAAGGGCAGTCCTTTTATAATTACTTACGTCTATAGAAACTATTTTTTTCCTCATCTAAAAGTATTTTCAAATCATTGGATAGAAATCAGAGCTGCAGGTATCCAGAGCCAGTAAATAATTGCAAATTCACCAAGCAGGTCCTCAGCGAGTGACCAGTAGTAGTGTCGTGAGTGCTGAAAGCTCCACATGCCACCCTTGGCCTGGCTAATCACCTGCTTTGGATTTTGTTACCAGAGATTGGAAATTGCAAGGAGCTGCTATGTACAGAATTTATAACCCAGTCCTGGTGCTGGTTTTTTTGAGGTCTGCTCTGTCAGCTACTCTGAACAGATTTACTGTAGTCTACAACCAGAAGTCTTCAAGAAGTACTAAAAAATATACGTGTACATAACATGGTGGTTGTTTTGTACTTGCTCAGCTTCTTACAGGGTGTGGAGATGTGCTGTTCTTTTCAGGTAACAGGATTTGAGCTCCAGAGAGTTGAAAACACCTGAATTGTTTTAGTTGGTCTGGGTAATTTTGACAGCTTGTGAACTTTACAGGTGTTCCCTCTGTCCTGTTAGAAGAGTAGGTACCAAAAACTGAGCCTGATGAAATACTTCAAAAATAAAGCCCATGCAAGTGAAAAAGACGACTGGGAAGAGAATATTAATAATGAAAACAAGTATGTAATGGCTATTAATAATGAAAACAAGCATGTCATGTAGGGGAAAATTTTTAAGAATTTAAAGTACTGGAACCTAAGATGTGTTACATGAGCCTTTACTTCTGAAAGTCCAGAAATGAGTTACAAGGCTATAAATAATTCAGAAAGCAGTCTTTGATTATCAAATGTCAACATTCTTTTTTTTTCCTTTCAGCATTTCATGAAGTCTCCGTTTACCCCCAGAAGGAGCTTCCCTTTTTCATCCATTTCACAGCAGGCCTGTGTTCCTTTTCAGCCATGCTGGCCCTCCTTACCCACCAGTTCCCTGAGCTGATGGTCATTTTTGTGAAAGCTGTAAGTACTATCTCTGTCATGGGGCTTGCTTAGCTATCTCATGGATTTTTTGGGAATTTTGAGGTCCAGGGTAAAGTAGCCTCTAGTCAATCTCATGCTTGTGGGGCATAAATTATTTTATCTGCTTTTGTAAGAATCTCGGTAGTGACAAACACAGGTTGAAATTTGGGCAAAATTTGTCTATTTTGACAAGAGATGAGCTATTACTACTACATACCATGGCTTTAATTTGCACTGTTATGGTGGCAGAGCAGCATTTCAGCACCAGAGAAATTTTGCCACAGAGCCCCGTGTTGAGTATGGATTTTATCCTTGTGGAAGTGAACTACTGCAGTGGGAGAGCCTCAAAAATAAAAGCTGAGAAACAAAGTGCATAGGCAGCTTCCTGCCCCAGCTTCTCAAACTACTCCAAGCAGTAGGTTTGGCCTTTATTGAACTGTGGTTCTCGTGCAGTAGAGCAGAGTAGTGAATAAAGAGCTCTGAACTCTTAAGTGAATCATTTATTCTGGCTTTGCTAATCAAAATAGAGGGTAAAAGACGTTTTCTTCCTGGCTGGTTTAACGCAACAGGTAATGGAGACCCAGGAGGAAAGCCCTTCTTTTTTAAGAATACTGCATTCCTAAAAGTGTTGGCTTTGCTAGTGAGCCCAGTCTAGTGTCCAAGTCATGCAGGTCTGAGAGTGGGGCCTCATTTCTACACAGTTGTGTTGATCTTTGTGCTGGAAAATGTAGTTGGACATGCCAGTGACAAATTTCAGTGCTGCTTATAATTGGCTGGGTTCATAGTAACTAGGGGCTAACTATCTGCTTGATTAATTCTGTAAGGGCTGCATTAGCAAAGTTGTATGATTTCCAAAGAGATACAAGGTCAAATGTTATGCTAACAAAGAATTGTGTGGTAAAATTCTCTCTGCTGGGTTTCTTGAACCAAAAAAAAGACTTTGTACAATTGACTTGGCTTTGCAGTTGGGATGTCCAGTGACATGTCCAAGTGTGGGGAAAAAAACTCCCAGGGTCTGGTCATTTGGCAGTGTGTTTATTTTATTTTCTTTAGGAAAAGATGGATAGTGTCTGTTCAGCTGAAAAGATGATCAAGAAGAGTGCGCATTGCCACAGCATTCCCCTAACCAAATCAACAGTGGCAGCAGGCACAGACAGAGGGGTTCTTGACACTCTCTGTGGCAGTGTAATACCAGCAAAAGTTGAAATTGTGTACTGAGATCATCAGGCAAGAAGGGAATTCTGTATTATTCTCTTGAGATTGACAGCTGAGAAGAAAATACCGACTTCCAGTATTCCGTTAGTTTAGGTAGAATTAATGTTGACTCTCAATCATACTCTAATGATAAAAATCCTTCCATATTTTACTGATTAGATGATTGTACTCCTGATCCCATTCCTGATGTTTTCAGAGGGATTCAGAAAACTTGTGAGAAACAATGATACTGAACATCAAAGTAACATTTCTGGTTTTATTGCCCACAACAGGGGTGTTGCAACTAGATGGCTTTTAAGGTCCCTTCCAACCCAAACCATTCTATGATTCTGTGTTTTAGTCAATAGATTGCTTCAATATTTTAACTACAGATAATGCTGTGATGGCTGCTACTTTATACATACTCTCTTTTCTTCTGGAGGTCTGTAGTAGTAGCATCTAGTTGAATTTTCATACCAAAAATGGAAGATCATCTTCTATTTAATGATAACCAGCCTTTCCACTCAAGCATACTGTAATAAAGCAATTACTATTTGCTATATTGAGCATTATACCTTCAAGTAATTCCAGTGCTTTTAAGCTTTCTAAATGATTTTTTCCTATGTATTTCATTGCTTCAAGTATTTTTCATCTTACTGTTCTTTAACTTATTAAATTTAGTAATTTGAGATAATAAAGTTCTAGCTGATATATCTGGAGTGCTTTGGCTGTAGATAAAAGCAATGCAAAATGTATTTCCAACTCTTGAATTTCCAGGAAACCTAGAACACAGTTTTAGGAATGGCAGTTGGAAAGTATTGTGTATATGGAATTTTTCACTGTAAATCTCCAAGCAGTGACTCCTTAGATTACATTTCAGTTACTTCTTAATCAAACTGTTTTTCCAGCAGTTGAATCCACAGCGAGCTGAATGCCTCAGAAGGGGTTTAAGAAGTTGAATACCTTTCTATTGACTTGAAAAGTCTGAGTTTACATATTTTCATTTGTTAGTGCTTGAGTTTGTTTCCTCCATAATAAATCACAGGGTAAACCTTGGCAAATTGCTAAAAATATTCCAAGTGGCCAAAAATCACAACGAAGCATTTACTAGTTCCAATGTATACAGTGTGATAGAGCATCAGCAGAGGCCGGAGTGCTGGCACCGGCTGCGGGAGCGGGAACCGCTGCTGCCCCCGCGCTCCCAGCCCTGGGAACCGGCGCCACGGGGATTTTTGGTGTCTTGCACGGGTGGGAGGGTTTGCAGGTGTTGGGGACTGGTGCTGGCAGAATGTTGAGCATTACCCGATGCAGTTAGAGCCCATGAAGGTGCCCAGAGAAGCTGTGGCTGCTGCATCCCTGGAAGTGTCCAAGGCCAGGTTGGACAGGGCTTGGAGCAACCTGGGATAGTGGAAGGTGTGCCTGCCAGTGACAAGGTGTTGAAATTAGATGATCTTTAAGGTCACTTCCAACCCAAACTATTCTATGATTCCATGATAACTGTGTGAGTTGGTGCTGCTGAGGACAGTGAAACAGGCGGTGGTAGGGGATCCACAGGAGCTGCAGTATCAGCGCAGGTGCTCCCTGAGCCTCGCTGTTTATTTCATCCAGATTTCTGATCTCTTGGAGAATCACACTGTTCTTGGTCATCAGACAGCTCTTTTTCTTAAGTAGTTGCTGTTTAGACTCTTCTCAGTAAGTGGCAGAAGGGAGGAAGGTACACAAATGATGATAATCTGAACAGCTCACTGAACAAGCTGAAAAACACTGCTAGATAAAACAACTTCTGTCACAATTGCAGACAAAAGGGTCAGATTGTTTTTTCATTCAGTATGTATTTTTATTTTTTAATAATTACATAGATGGAGAACTGGGTGGATGTGTATCATCTCGCAAAAGTGAGGTTGCACAATTCCTTCTGTAATACAAAGACACCAATAAGTCTGCAAGAACACCAGTGATACAGAGTGACAGCAGGCACTGTAAACAGATTTCTCAGGAGTTCCTGAAAACACTGAACATACCTTCATAGAATCATGAAATGGTTTGGGTGGGAACGGACCTTAAGGCTCATCCCGTTCCACCTCACACCATGGGCAGGGACACCTTCCGCTATCCCAGGTTGCTCCAAGTCCTGTCCGACCTGGCCTTGGGCACTTCCAGGGGTGGGGCAGCCACAGCTTCTCTGGACAATTCCAAGAAGATTGATCCCATTTTTTACATCTGAACTGTATGTTACTGGAATAGACCAGTATAAATTATTTTTAAAGTACTGAAAAAAATAGTGTATCAGTGTTCCTGCTGTATCCTACTGAAAACAACTTTCTTTTTCAGGGAATTGGAAAAAATCCTAAGACAGTCCCTGTTTCAAAGTGGTTTTATATGGATTGCTTGATATTTTCACAACAAAGGAAGAAGTCATGGGACTTAAATTAAAAATTGGCTAATTTTTATGATTGCAAGATTAGGAGAAAATATTTCTCATTCTGGCTGTTCCCTGGCTCCCTGGTAGAGGATTCCTTGCCATTTTGTCTATGGCAGCCATCTAGGGACAGAAAATAGGACAAAGCAGAACTGTGTCTGGCAAGTCCTGCTTTGTGTGACACTGCTTTACTTTCAGAACAAATCCCCCTACCACTTTCCCCAAAGCTCATTAAGTGAGACTGGAGAATTAACTTTTTAGCCAGCTGCTGAACTTTTCATATTTATAAACACTTGAGTCTTTTGCTTATCTAAGAGAAAATGTGTATAGTTTGGAGATGTGCTCTTCCCTGCCAATGTGTAATGAGTGGTTCTACACTTGGTAGGAAAAAAAAAGCCTGAAGTTTCCTGTCAGAGCTGAGTGTCGATGCCAAGGGCAAAGGTTTCTTGCCTTGCTAATCTACATCTTAACTCATGCACTTAATGTGAAGGTGCCACACGCAAACAGGCAGGGAAGAAGCCCACTGCAAGGAAAAGCTCCTGCACTGCTGTGAATGTTATGTTTTAAAAGCCTTTTTAATGTAATATTTGAGGTTATGATAGAAGCCAGAAGGGCCAAAGTAAAACCTTCAAAGTAAATGAGTCCTGTTGTTGCTAACTCATGAAATGAGGGTTTGCACAAGGATAACCCAAGTGCCAGTGGAATATTTGGGGGATGGGTTGAGAAGGTGCAGGGGAGGTTGCAGGATTTGTTTTAGCCTAATCTTACTTCTGGAACTGTTTAGATGGCATCTAGAATATGGATCCCGTCTGGAAGCACAGACTGATCTTGGTGGATGGGCTGTTCAGTTTGAATTGGTGACCTGTAAATAATCTATGCCTGAACATTGAAAAAATGAGGTGATCTTTAAGGTCCCTTCCAACCTAAACCATCCTGTGATTCTCTGAAAATCTGCTGTCCTCCTCTCCCATGTCTGTTTAGCCCTGAAGGCACAGTGCTGAGGCACAGTGCTGAGCAGCTGGAAGACTTGTAGTATGGAGCAATGCCATCCTAACCCTCATGCTTTTGCCCAGGTGCTGCGGGTGCTGTGGCCAGTGAGTGCTCCCAGTGTTCTGGCCTCCAGCTGAATGGACTGCACCAGGGGTGAGTGGACAAGGCTGGAACTGGGGCTTCCAGAGGGTTTTTCTTCTTCTGTGTGTCTTCATTAATATCTAATATTTACAACAAGCCTATTTCATGGCATCAGCAGTGAAGGGATTGGAGATCTATTTCCTGGAGGGAAAGACACAGGGTGGTTTTTGTTCTTACCTTGGGTCTGCAGAAGGAAGTTGGTTTGGAAACTGAGCTGATTTATTGTTGTGTTCTGTTTCTTCCAGTGCTTTGGGACTCTCCTTTCACCCTTCAGCTTCACTATGGAACACACTGAGGTCCTGCTGCTGTCCAGCCCCTGGCATTAGCTGACTCCAGTGTGACTGGAGTGTGTGTTCCATGATAGTTTGATTTTATTCTCATGAGCCTCACTTGGTGGTTGGCTGACCCCCAGTTGTAGGGGCCAAGGAAGAAATCTGGACTCTTCAAACTGATATCCTTGACAGGCTTCCATGTTGATGGTGCTTAACATATGAATTTCTTCTTTGGCCTTAATCTGTAATCATCTAAGAAAATAGTTCTTGTTGAGCAATAGTTTATTGCTCTCTAAATCACTTGGACAACTGGAAGCTCATACTTCCTCTGTAAGAAAGGAGAATACACAAACTGAGCAGGTGTTTGGAGTATTGATACTTCCTTTTCAGCTGCAGATGCACCAGATACTTGGCTTAGATTTAATTTTATAAGCCTTTTTCAAAATATTTGTTAACAGCAAAGTATGGTTCTGCTTTCTTTATTAAAAGGTTGCTACTTAACACGTTGAATTTGTTGACTTCTTAAGTGTCTGTTTAATGTAGACTATAATGTGCAAACAAGGATTTGTTTCTTCTCTTACAAGCTTTACATCACTCAAGGAGATGGTAAACTCCTCTATTTCATGTTACTTCTGTAGATTTAATTGTACATCTTTTATTCTTCAAGACAAAGCATTTTGAAAGACAGGATGGCTTCTGAAACTGCCCAGTGAAGTGTTGTGGTATCTGCATGGGAGTCTGTTGGGAGACCTGAACGTTCAAGTGTTAGTCCAAAGTAGTGTCGCTGTTGATAGAAAGTCCTGAAGAGAATGGAGATGTGGAAAACTCTTCAAAGGATTTGCTTCATATACAGACCAGCCCTGAGGGTTTGTTTACTGCAGAGGTGAAAAGATGGCTGTGGCAGCCAAGTGGTTTGAGGTAATTGGTGTGACTTCCATTTCCACTCCCCCATTAGAGCAAAAGTCTTTTTCCCACGCAGGTCTGCTGCTTGGCATCAGGGAAGCAGAGTTATGTTAGCCCAGGCTTCTTAGAAGGGGAAGTGATAAAAATAGCACAGGCTTGTGGATAAATGCTAATTCTGAGCACATGAAAACCCATCATCTTACTTTTTGGAGATAAACAATATACTTTAAGAACTGGGGAGATTTTATGTGTTTGATCTCCACTATCTTTGTGAATGTTTGTGACATTGATGGCTTCTTTCAAAGGTGGTGTAAGTTATTCCCGTTTCTGAATCCTGGATGGAAGAAGCTTGCTGTAGCCTACTTCATTCTCCCTAAGAACACAATCCCTAAGTCAGTCAATTACAAGTCATTTGAATTTACTTAAAATACCTCCTTACACAGAAGATCAAGAATGAATTATTTTTCTTTTTCCTTATTTTCAAATCCTTCTTCACCTTGTAAACCAAGTTCTATGAAGCAGAAAGTCACCCTGTGGCATCTCCTGTAAGTGTAATTTATTTGTAACTCTGAAGGGAAACACAATTGTTTAGGTAGAAATGCCGTTGTTTGCTCTCCACTGTATATTTCTGTTGACTGGACTTTAATCCAGGTTAAATATTTGAATTCTTCAAGAAATCAAAAGGGAAGGCCTACAGAAAGATACTACCAGTGTTTTTAGAGTTACCTAACTACTAGAATGTAATTTTCTCAACTTTCTTTCCAGTTGGTCATTGGGGCTGTTTCTCACTTTGGAATCATTGTGGTGATTAATAGGCCTGTTGTGTTCATGTGATTTCACTTCTTGGTCTGCAGGGGCCCATAAGGTAACCAGCCTAATGCTTTTTAAAGTTGAACCTTTTCCAGCAGTTGTGAGGGGTTATAAATGAAGCTCTGCCTCCCATGTATCATCCCAAGAGCTGCTTTCTCTCACTGTCCTCCCCTGACATAACAGTAACAGAAAGGGGATGGGCTTGTTCTGAAAGGAGAGCTGGCAGCAGGCTTTGTAATGAAAATCTTCCTGTCTCTAGAAGTGCCAGCAATTCTTGAGGAAGGAGTGCTCTCTCTGATTTTCCAGCAGGATTGTCCATGCTTTTTGGAAGTGTTCCTTTGCCACTTAGGAGCAGGGACTTACACCTGACCCATACCTTAGTAATACCGTATCAGTTACGTTGTGTGTGTGTATATATATAAAAATTACAGTTATGACTCAGGACAGATAAATATTGATGTAACTTCCTTGAAACAAGAACTGTGAGAACGGTGGTGACTTCACAGCCATTGGGATGGCAATAGCTTTTTCACAAGGCTTTATGTGGCATTAACAGACTCCTCAAATTTTCAGTTCATTCAGAGTAGCCAGTGAAAGTCAACTCTGGAAGATCAGCATTTATTTCTATACCTGAATCTAACGTGTATTTGTAAACCAGGGTAATTATAAACTCTTAGATCATTTAGGCAGGGTCTGAGTTTGGGGTGGGTTTGGTTTGTTGGGTAGTTCTGGGTGCTCGCAGTGTCTCACCGTGTCAGGACAGGTTCTTGATCAGGATGTCCAGGAAGAGAATGTAGCTGCATTTCTTCCTGCCAGCCTCTGACTTCTCCAGGAGTATTTTCCAAAAAGGACAGGAAGGGTAGGAAAGGGGGAAGTGTTACCACTTAAAACTATTGTTTGTGAAGCAATTAAGCAACTGAATTCTTGTGTGAATTTGCCCGGTCTTACCACTGATTTTAATGAAAAGTGTCTAAAGATCTTTGTGAATCAGGAGTTTATTGCGTGTGCATGTGGAGAGATGACACAAATGTGATTTAACACATTACTGAAACAGTTTCCTAATGTTGTCTGACTTGAAGTGTTTGGAAGCTGATGCTTACATGCTATTGGCTATTTGATTTCATGTAGCCACAGAAGTAGGAGCATTTCAATATAGTGTACCATGATGGTGCAGTGGGTGCTAGAGCACAACTTTCCACTGGCTATTGGCACTGTTAGAATAATAAAAATCTTACAGCAGAGGCAGTTTAGACTAATAAATATTTCAGGGTAACAAGGTCTGTTCATTGCAACCCTAGTTCGTGTGGGCTATAAATCACATCAGAATTCTGGAGAATAATCTCTGGCAGATATTTACCATTCTGGGAACCTTTCATTTTTGAAATTTGGAATAGATGGCCTGTTAGTAGCTGTTATGCATGTATGTATGTGGCAAAAGGACTTTTCATGCTGTCAGACAGCTTGGTCACTGAGGTTATGGGGACAAATTCATATGGAGATGGCCCTGCAGTGGTTCTCCATCCAGGTTTGTCACAGGCCAGTTCCCTTCCTGCATTTCTCCAGCACTGGCCAGGCATGTTTATTCCCTGCTCCTCATCCTGGAATTGTTGTGAGGGTGCCAAGCCTCGTAGATCCATGACTCTGAGCAAGGCAGGGTGTAAAGGTCATAGTTGAGACCATTAATAACAAGGTGCAAACGGCTGGTTTATATGTAATGTGAAGCTTTTTACTTATTTCATTTTTGCACTTTGGGGGCTCTGTTTGCTTATGGAGCACTTGGTGTCTGGTACCTATTTAGGCTGAGAGCAGGCAATTGGGTTCCTTCAGGCCTTCAGAGGAATGCAGAAAATTGTTCTCTGGTGTTGTAATTCTGCTGGGATAACTGGAGCTTATTTGTCTCACTGCTTATTAAATGCATACTTGTCTAGAGGTCCTCTTTTTTTTTTCTTTTTTCCTGAGAAACGTTGGGTGAATCCCAAGGACCACAAGTGAGAGGAAGATTCCAGGAGGAGGGGGAGAGGGAAGTGCCTGCACCTCTCCACAAGCTGCATCATCCACCTCCAGTGCCAGCAGAATGAAGAGGTTAAATATGAGAGCAGACTCCCTTAGGGAAAGGAGATGTGTGTATGGGGCTCGGCCAGACATAAATTAATATTGCCCTTCCCCCTGCTCAGAGATGAGACCGTGAGGGGAACAGCACCTCCCAAACTCTAATGGATGGGGTGTGTGGTTGGGAGCCAGTGGGGCTGTGCTGAGGTGTCCAAATGGGCCCAGCTGTGGAGGTCAGGAGCAGATGTAAACTGGTGCTGTGCTCTTTGCAGAGGGCACTGTGGGCAGCAGGGCCGAGGGGGTTCATGGAATCACAGAATATCCTGTGCTGAAGGGACCTGAAAAGATTGAGTCCATCTCCTGGCCGTGCACAAGACACCCCAATGATCCCGCCCTGTGCCTGGGAGCATTCTCCAAACGCTCCTGGGGCTCTGGCAGCCAAGGGGCTGTGACCATTGCCTCAGGACCCTGTTCAGTGCCTGACCACCCTCTGGGGGAAGAACCTTTTCCTGATGTCCAGTCTAAACCTCCTCTCCAGCACTCATACTCTACCAGCTTCTGAGCAGTGCCCAGCTTGCCCTGTTTTGCTGTTAAAAGGGACAGACTCCTCTTGTCTGTCTCCTGCATTTAATTAGGATTGCTGTAGAGGTGACGTATGAGCTGTTGTCACCTGCTTTTGGGTCAAAAATCTCTACAGATCAGTCAGGACGGCAGTAGCAATCACAGTGGGCTTCTGTGTTCAGTCTCCTGTGCTCTGAATTCGCCCATCTTACAACAAAGGTGGATAAAGACTAAAGGCAGCTTCAGTTTCAGCTCTGTCTCCTGGCTGCCTCCTCCCTGTCTGGAGCCTCCTTGGTGGAGTGTGCACTGCACGCCCCAGCCCTTACACTGGAGGGACAAGACGGTGATCAGGGATGCTGCTCATGTGCTTGGAATTTTCCTCATTTCCAGCCTCGACTGCTGTTCTGTGCTCTTTGGTGGGATCTTCAGTGAGTCTGGTCATTGGGGAGAGCGAGATAACACACCCATGCTTACGGCATCAGTAAGGGTGCATCCACCACGATGAGTGTGTTCCTCCGCTGGGATCTTCCCTCTTTGGTTATTTCTGGCCAGCAACGTTTTCCTTTTACTCTGGATGCATCGAGTTGTGCAATCACAGTGCAGCCTCATCGGCTGGACCCTTCTCTTAACAACCTCTTGATTTCTTCGCTAATTTGGCTGTGGGCTTTCATCAGTTATAAAACAGAGTGACACAGTATGTGACTATTGCATTCTCCTGCCTTGACTCACCAGCTGTGATTCCAGAGCAGTGACCCCCCTGCTGCTAGCTGGAGCAGCCCTCCGTGACTCGGCTTCGGGAGTATGGGATGTGAAAGCTCACACTCAGATCTTGACAGGCTGTGCAAATTTTAGTCCAAATGCCACAATAAATCTGTCCCTGTGAGCTGGGCCTGTTACAGCAGGTGATCCCACTGACCACAGGTACCTGAGCAAAGCCTCCTGTACCTTTATGAACCCCATGGAGTACAGAAAAGGCCCATGGGGTGGCAAGGGGGTGTTGGGACTGGGATGTAGCTTGGCAATGTATTCAGCTGCATTGCTGAGCTCAAGAACTTACGGATCTTGCCACTGCCTCCATCCCAAAAAATGGTGTCACCTGGGCTAAGGCCTGTTCTCACCCATGTAGAGAAAATCAGAATTACAGAATCTCCTGGACTGTGGAAGAGACCCACAAGGAACATTTGGATATCAAATCCAGTTCCTGGCCCTGCACATGATTCCATGTTTCCAATACCTTCTACTTCCTCCTGTGTGTCCTGTCCAGCTGCTTCGGAGAAGGTAATATATTCAGAATCTCATTAAGCAATTAATTCTGCTCCTTGTCCTTCAGTGCAGACGTGCTTTTGGCTGGAGGATAATTAGAAGATGAACTTGCATAAAAGTCTCCCTGCACATTTCAGGCAGGTTACTTTAGAGGGGGCTTGTGAGAGGGACTGAGTATTCCCTGGCGGGACCGCAGCCTTCAGAAACGTTTTGAGATGGAAAACAGCTGCTTGCCAAGGATGAGTGTGCTGAGGGGAGCTTCTGTGGGGCTCATCTGCCAGAAGGCACTGACCAGTCTGAATTTCCTTCAGCCCACAGTGGGACCTTATCTTGCACAAGCGTTGGGAGTTCACTCTGGATGACCAGTGTATTTCTATTCCAGTTCTGTGGGGTTTTGCTAATTGCTTGTTGATAAATGAATATAGCCTTGCTTACTCCGTTGCAGAAGAAACTGTCACTTCTTCTGTCAGGTGGACTTGAGCTCGATTGGCTGTCTCCATGACTGCTTCCCAGGTGCTTCTGCAGCACTTGCACTTGATTCCAAGTATTTTTACTCCTCTTACATACTGCTGTGACAGAGGAATGTAGCTGCACAGGTGGACCTGGCAGGGCTAGGGAGGGTTCCTGTCTCAGCTGTGGTTACTCTACAGAGCACGGGAGGCATCCAATTTCAGCATCTCAGTGATGAAACCGGAAAGGGGGAAAGCCAATAAACCCAAGACAACCTGTCCTCGGAGTTTCTCTCTTTATTTTAAAATATGAACATCTGCGTTCAAAGGGAGGATATATTTTGACAGCAGCCATTGATTAAGGTGTCATTCATCAGGTGGGCTCACAGATCTACTACAGACACCCCCAGGGGTCCTCTGCAGAAGAAGAAGTGTTTGTTGACGGCTGACCCCGAGTCCCCAAGCATTGGGTCCCTCCCAGCCCAGGGAGTGTGTCCTGCTCTGGGAGGGAGGCTTGGATTGATGGCTAAAGGGCAGCGTTTTTTTCAAGTCTGTCGTAAATTGATGGTAGGTGGAGCAGTAATGAAGATAAATGAGAGGCTCTTCCCGGTCGATTAGCCTGTGCTGATGGATGCTGCACTGGCTTGGGATGCCTTTGGCCTGCCTCAGACCTCCTGTTCACCTGCCAGCATTCCTCAGTACAGCTGGGATGGGAAAATTGTCTCTCCCTGAAATTCAGAGGGTCTTGGAAGGGCCTGAGGGGAGACCAGAAGTCTCCTGGGTAAATACCAGCTCCAGTTCAAGATCAGGGAAGGTGCAGCTGAACCCCCTTGTGCTGTCAGGGAATTGGTTTAATTCTGTAAGAAACAGGTTAGGCAGCAGGGAGGTGGGATTCCTGTAGTTCTCCTAAGAGCTCCGTTAAAATGTCACCTTTTGGCTTGGCTGTGGCTTTGCAGCAGCTCTGCTGAAGGTCCTTTTTCTGCATGAGCACTCTCGGGGGTCTGGCATGGAGGAAGGTGCTTAATCCAGCCCATGGCAGGCTCTTTTAATTCTTTGAACAGATCCCCCATCAAAGCAGGTTTCAAAATACTTAAACTATTATTTCCTAGGGCCATTGAGTAAAATCCCTGTTGGGAGATGCTCTTTGTGCAGTAGCCGATGGGTGGCTTAGGACCAGAATAATCTTCTTTGCCTTAATCCGACCCTGCTCCTTTGACCTTCCTTCAGACTGCTCTTGTAGCCTGCTCAGCTCCCTCTTGCCCACACATCTCACTGCTTCCAGGAGAAAACCCCAGGTCCTCGGAGACCTCTGACATCCCCTCTGGCAGCAGTAAAGCAGACCCCAGCAAAAAGTATTTGCAGGTGAATGTCCCTGTTGACTTGGCCTTTCTTATTGTTACAAGTTTGGAACTTCCATGAAAACTTCCTCTGTGTGAAACATCCTTATTTGCCCACCAGCACGATGCTGAGCAGTATTAGGAAAATGAACCCCATTTTTCCGGGGTCAGGGTGGAGGCACAGCCTGTTTGGGGCAATGTGCAGCCTAGCTCTGGTGGGGGAATTGCAGGAGCACCCTCAGCCTCAGGAATTGCAATGATTAAGATAATTTTTCTTTTTTACCTGGGTCAGTTTAGTTTCCAGGTTCAGCTGTTATACATTGCATTTGTTTGTGTGGACTGGCACCTTTTGACCAGACTCTATAAAATATCTGTACACTAAATAAAGCATTCTTGTAATTGGTGGAGAAAAGAGGATATTTGTAGAGATGAGGGACGGATCCCTGTAACTTACCTACCAGCAGCTCTGCAGCTGCTTGCCCCTCCTCTCATCAGCTTCAATTTCAGTGGATTATGTTTCGAGTGTTTGGGGTTTTTTTAATGGGAAAGATTTGGAAGTTTATCAAGCATCTCCTGCTTGACCCAGTGCTATAGAACCATGGAATGGCTTGGGTGGTAAAGGACTTTAAACCTTATCTTGTTCCACCCCCTGCCATGGGCAGGGATACCTTCCACTAGACCAGGTTGGTCCAAGCCCCGCCCAATCTGGCATTGGACGCTTTTAGGGATGGGGCATCCACATGTCCTGAAGCATGATGCTGCTGAGGAAGGATTCCCCTGGGGCTTCAGATGCTCAGCTTTGTGGGAAGCTTTGGGACAGCAGGAGCTGCAGACAGTGGGGAAGAGAAACACTGCAGGCTGGTTCCTGCTCTGGGAGAGTGCTCAACTGAGTGTGTAGGAATTCAAAAAGCAAAGGACATAATTTTCTGATACAGGTTTATAATGAATTTTGACTTAAAATAATAAGCAATATACACAACATACACATGAGTTGTACAGAGATGCTGTTGTACCGTTGACTTCAGAACCTACCAGTAAGTTCACAAGTTTCATTTGCTCTCTCAAGCCCCGTGTGTCCACCAGCATCTAGAGGTGGCCTTTGTCTCTGTGCAGTCCTTCAGGGTTCAGTTCCAAGTTAGAGCTCCACTTGTTCCCTGTGCTGGGGACACAGGAACAAGCCTGGTGCAGAGGTGATTCTTGCTCAGTGGTGTTAGTGATGTGCCAGGTCTGCTCAAGGGAAACACATGTATCATGGAACTGTCTTACGGATTCACAACACCCTTCCTCTGGCCTTACAGAAAAGGAAAAGCAAGAATGCTTTTGCAAGAGTGGATTATTCTGAACTAATGTTTTTCGCTGGTGAAGCTTTACTGTCACGTAGATTCTCTGGGGAGGAGCAGGATTCCTCAGCCATCACATCCCGACAGTCGGTCCTCTGAGTCCATATTGGTTGCACCGTCCCTTTGCGAAGAGAACCTTTGCAGGTTCACAGTTTAAGCAAGGATCGCAGCCTCCTCCTAGGTCAGGGATTAGTTTTGCTGAGCAAATTGAAGGGCCCACAGTACCTCCTGGGAACCATAGTCCTTTCCTTAGTGCTTTGCAGAATTAATTAAATAAAAGCCATGCAGTTGAACTACAGCTCCCAGAACGTCATGGCCCTCAGGGCACAGGGGTTTAAAAAAAATTGCAACGGGGGGGGGGGCAGTGGCTTCTTCCCTCAGTGCTCCCGTCTCGTCAGGTCTGGTCCAGCCACTCAGCCCGTTTGGGAGCTTTACACGTGTGCACATCCACAGTGTCCTCACACTCCTTGCAGCGCACAGCGCAGCACCAGTGGAACTTGCACTCGCACTTGGTGACGCGGGTGACGCGGGTGGTGTCGTAGCCCCGCCCGCAGCACATCACCTCGCAGCCGTCCGTCCCGCGGGACACCTTGTTGCACACCCGGCCGGCCGTGCCCAGGGAGCCTGGGGAAGGAAGCGAGAGCAGTCAGGGTGTTCTCCATTGTGTTCCAACACTTGCCTGCCTGCCCACCCGCAGGGGTTACGGGTGAGACTGGGCATCTCCATCTGTAGTGGGGACCGTGGGTGTGACTGCTTCAGTGGGGAAATCCCATTGTTCCTGTGACAGCACATGCTGCAGTGGGGTCTCCAAAGGCAGCGCTTTGGAGCCTGCACTTGCTGTGCTTTATGGACATGGGACGCTGCGAGCCCGGCCAGAGATGCAGCTTTGGTGTCTGCCCATGATGGAGGGTTGGAATGAGATGATCTTTCACATCCCTTCCAACCCAAAACACTCTGGGTTTCTAGGATACTCTGCATGGCCCCCTTCCCATGCCCACTGCTATAGCCTGTGTTTGCTGCTGCCAGAGCGTAAGAGTGGTGGGGGACAGGGATGGGCTCTGTGCAGCCCCTCTGTGTGCCCATCGAGCCAGGCTTTGCAGCTGGCGAAGCTCAGAATGCCCTCTGCTCAGGCTGAGGATGGCAGAAGCATGTGCTGGCTTCCCTACCAAACTCCCATGGCTGCTGTGAACTCCTAACCTGGGAATGCTCCAGGCTGAGAAACCACTGATCATCTCTGCAGGTGTCCAGCAGCCCTGACGCCCCTTCCCCACTCTCATCTCAGCCTCGGGCTGTGTTCAGAGGAGCAGCCAGCAGCCTGTGCACAGAACAGGCTCTTTGTTGCCTGTTCAAGGCAGCTTTGCTCTGCAGGAGATGGCCTCTGAGGATACATTACACTTCTGTCATTACCAGAAGCCTGAGGGGTTTGGGGCTTTGGTGTAAAGCCTGGGGATTTTGGACAAACCCAGTCCTGCCTGTGCAGGTGTGGGGTGCTGTGAGGACTCTGGGTCTGGGTAACCCCCTCTCCAAAGACTGGGGTTGAGTGGGGGAGCTGAGCCCCCAGGCTGGGCTAGCTGGGAGCTGCTGGCTGTTGGGAAGGGAGGAAGAGATGCTTTTGGGTAATGACTGGAGCCCTGGGTTTTACCTGCTGACTTGTCCATCACGCAGTAATCAGGTGAGTTCTCAAAATACACCAGATCTGTTTTTGTGGGCTTCCTGAAGTTCTTGTTGGCCACCGTGAAGCCAGTGCCATCCTGATTCATCGTCACCTGGATGGCCCCGTTGTATTTCTTCCTTAGGTAATCCCCTGTTTTTCGAAAATCTGACATTGCCAGCCAACAAGTCCTTAGTGTGCAAGAGCCGCTGACCCCGTGGCATTTGCACTCCAGCTTCAGGAAGCGCTTCACAGCCTGCGGGAAGAGGGATGCATAAGGACCAGTGGTCACCCTGGGCATCAGATATTGCACCAGTGTCCACTCATTCCTGGTGCAGTTTATCAGCCCTTGGCTGTGTTGGGATGGGGCTCCTCATGGGAGATGGGGGCTGTGTACAGAGGTCACTGATGCCAACATCAGCAAGGACACAGGAGGCAAAGGGAAGTGGGGTCCTGCCATCCCCGTGGGGCCATTCCCCAGGCAAAGTGTGCAGAGGGGCACTGGGAAGGCAGGGCAGCATCCAGCCCTCACCCACAGCAGGAACTGCCCCCCAAAGATGCCCAAGGTCCTGTTTCTGTGGCCAAGCTGTCCCGGCTGCCCAGTCCCCTACGGAGGGTCCCAGTGGGATGGGTGAGCACTGTGCTCTGCTGCAGGGGCTGCACTCACCATCCTCCCGCAGCGGTTGTTGTGCAGGTTCATCAGCGCCCGGGCATCCTTCACTTTTTTCTCTTTGGCATCCACAAAGGCTTTGGCAAAGCGGATCCCATAGTTGATGTTGTCGCTGCAACCGCCCCAGTCGAACTCCCCGCGCTCGTCCTTGGAGCGGCCCCTCTTGAGCGGGTCACAGCTGCAGACCTTGAGGTCCCCCTGGCTGCACGCCCGCGTGATGGCATAGACCACCCCGGCTGAGGAGATGGCGTAGACGAAGGCGGCCTCCCTGCTGCCTGCCATGGAGAGAGAAACGGATGGGGAGTGAGTGTGCCAGGCTGTGCCAAGTGCCTGCAGCTCATGAAGGACCAGGGCGTGGGGAGTGAGACCATCCTGAATGTGGGTAAGCCAAGCTCAACCATCTCTGCTGACTACAGTATCCAGCCTTGGCTTCCCTGGAGCCCTTCCAACTAATTGGAATGCTCAGGGTACATGCCCACGGGTGCTGAGCCTGCAGGACCAGCCAGCACCCTTCCATCAGGGCCACTTCCCTCTCTCCCGGTGCTGTGCAGAGCATGGAGACAGTGCCAGCCCCGGCTGGGCTCAGCTCTCCCTGCACAGCACAGCTCGCTGCCTGCTATTTTATGTCTCTGGTTCAAGTTCGCAGCTGTTTTTATAATGTTGTAAAAGAAGCTGCAAATCAAAACCATGTTAGTCTTCATTTTGAGAGCCTTTGAAAGCAACTTCAAAGGCAGCAGAGCTCTCTTTGGGCCTCGCAGGATGGGGCTGTGGCAAAGAGCTTTCATCATTCCCCATCCTTTGCCAGGAGAGGATGCAATCAGGAGACAAGGTGCTGTGATGGGAACAGAGAGGCTGAGCAGGAAGGCTGCAGCATGGCAAGGTGAGTGCTGCATTCGGCATTCCAGTCCCCTTCCCTCCAGTCAGGTCGGGCATCTGGCTTGTGGCTCTGCTGCTTGTCCACCCCATGGCCAGCCGCCCCATCCCCCCACCAGCTAGAATCAAGCCCCCCACTCCCTGGCTCCCTCCGTGGTGCTCACGTGTCCTCCATACGAGCTGCGAGTGGGAAGACTCTTCCAGCCGCTTTTGATTTGGAGGCCACATGGCTGGATGCTCCCGGCACGTCATGGGATGCAGCAGCATCTGTCCTGCAGTGCTGCTGCCTGTGCCGGGGCTTGCGCCGGCTCCCAGGGCCTCTTTGCCGCCAGAGCACTCCTGGGGCGGCTGGAGCCCATGACGCTGCTCCTGCTCTGGAACCGCCCCATCCCTGTCCCCATCGTGCCTTTCCTCTTTGTTCCTTGGGTATGTTTCTCAGGTGCATCCCTGCTAGTGTTGTATCCGTCCCTCATCTGAAGTGGGAAGGTCCCTCCTGGGCAGGGGCTGTGCCCAGCCCTTTGTGCAGGGCTGGCACCTGACCCATACCCATGGTCCTCCTCCATCCTGGAGCCTGAAGCAAGGACTGGAGCTGTGTCTCTGCCTTGCCTCCCTTGCCATGCGAGGGAACAGCCAGTTCCCACGTGAATTGCTGAGTCCTGGCCAACCCTGCTCTCCAAATATTTATATATCCCATTACTGTTTACATATGAGCCTGTTCTCCGGAGGTGTCTCCTCCTTCCCCCTTCTCCCCCAGTGCTCCCCCTGCTCCATCTCATCTGGTGCAGCTATTCCAAACGCAGTGCTCTGCTCCCATTACGACTTGATTAATTTACAAGGAAACGCAAAGCTCTCCTCAGGGAGTAATCCAAGCCATCGGGCACGGCAGCCCAGTGAGAGGAGAGACTCTCCCAGGAAGACAAGGCACATGGTGCTGGGAAGGGGACAGGGCAGAACCTACTTCGCAGCATGACCCGGCCGAAGACAGTGTGGTCCCGGTCCAGGGTGCTGCAGTTCCAGCGGTGGTGCCGGAATTGGTGCTGGCACTCCCGGATCCACTCCTTGGCTCCTTCCCCAACCGACTGCATGATGTCAGGATACCTCTGGCAGAGCTGTCGCTGCTTGTTCACCAGCCCGGGGATGTTATCACAGATCACCCTTGCGCCCAGTGCCCCGATGTACCTGCCAGAGAGAACGGTACCGCATTACTGCCCTGCCTGCAGAGGGGATCACAGAATCACTCAATATCCTGAGTGGGAAGAGACCCACAAGAATCATCAAGTCCAACTCCTGGCCCTGCAAAGGACAGCCCCAAAATCCCACCCTGTGCCTGAGAGTATTGCCTAAGCACTCCTTGAGCTCTGGCAGCCTTGGGGCCATGACCACTGCCCTGGGGAGCCTTTTCAGTGCCCAACCACCTTCTGGGTGAACCTTTTCCCAATATCCAGCCTAAACCTCCCCTGACACAGCTCCAGGCATTGCCTTGGGTCCTGTCCCTGGTCACAGAGATCAGAGCTGCCCCTCAGGAGGAAGCTGCAGACCCCAATGAGGTCTGACCTCAGTCTCCTCTTCTCCAGCTGAACAAGCCAAGCGTCTCCAGGTCCTCACCCTGGTTGGTGGGTCTTACACTGAAGTCCAGCTTTTCCTCTTTCTTTTCTAGCTGTGTCAGAGCTGCTTCAGGCTCTGCCCAGGGTGTCTCTATGCAATGTGCCCCCTTGCAGCATCCCCTTGGCATGGGGGAGCTGTGGGCACATGTCAAGACCTGCCTGGGGCTGTGGTTCAGACAGGCAGGACACAGGGACAGGGCACAGGGACAGGGCACTGCTGAGCCATCGCAGCCTTTTTGTTTAATAAAATAATCCCAAGATGCACCAGCCAGGAGCAAGCAGAGCTTTTCTCAGTGTGTGCATCACTGCAGGAAGGAGCAGGGAGTCTGTGGAGCCCATCTCCCCTGGGAGACAGCCATCTCTGGGTGCTGTGAGTCATGGGATGTGTCCCATAAGCTGGGCTGTGTCAACTCCTGGGGCAGCAGCAGAGAAACTTGCTGATGTGCAAAACCTCCCTCCCACCCTCTTCCCAACATCCCAGCCCCACGCTGTCGCCCGGCCTGCTGAGCACAGCAGGATGGAGCCCAGCTGAGCCGAGTGTGGCTGGCGCAGGCTCTGCCCTGTCTCCTGCCTGCATTCTTCAGGAATGTCCATGGCACAGAGACCTGTACTATGCACAGGTGAGGGAGGGAGAGGAGCAGGCTTCACCTCTTGGTGCTGCACGCCTTACTCGCACTGTTCTCCCCAGCTGTCGATTCCTCTCTGTGCATCTCCTGAACATTTACTCTCATGCCCTGAAGCCACATAACTGGTAGAACTGTGCTGTGGCTCCTATGCTGCCTGTATCCTGCCTGTATCCCGGTCCCCTCCCTGCAGCAGTGGGGAGAGAGCAGGAACTCGGAGCAGAAAGACAACGCACGAACAGCAGCCTGCCAGAGCCTGGCTGAGCCCCACGGGCAGCTTTCCACAGCCACGGGGGAGGGATCTGAGCTCTGCCCCGCACTCTCACACCACCCCGGACAATGGCAGCAACATGGAATTTTCCATGCTGGTCAGCTCCTGCCTGCACCACCCGCTCGCCCCTCTGGCTGCTTGTGCTGGAGGATGATTTTTGCCGCAGAGCACGGAGCTGGGATTCTGGCTGGAAGGGATGAGGTTTGGGTGATATTCAGAATTTTTCTAGCCCTCAGACTGGAAGCAAAAACCTTCCTTCAATAATAATAAAAAGCAATAAGCTTGGACTATATTTCATTGTCTCTCTCTAGACATGTTCTCTCAGTTCTATCCACCCCAGAGAGAACTCCCAGGCTCAGGAAAGCCCTGCAAGCACAGAAAGCAATGGGATCTGTTCCCTCTTTTAAAATATTTTGTTTAAATGCTGGCAAAAGCACAAGGTCATCTCGGGCTGGAGCTGAGGATAATAAACCCAGCTCCCCATGGCTTTGCAAGCCCAGACTCCAAGGGGCAGTGAGCATTATTGTCGCAGGCATGCTCGCCAGCCTTTCATCCTGAAGCAGAGGAACAGGGAAGCAGCAGAAGCTGTTTGGGAAAGAAAAGCCAACAGGAGCTCCTCGAGCACTGCCGATGCGGGTCTTTCACTGCCTTGCTCGTGCCAGGCTCTGAGAGCGGCCTGTTCCTTCCCATGGCGGGCAGGGCAGGACAGAGGAGCGTCCCATAGCTGCGTCGAGTGGGACTGCAGAATTCCTACGGGGAAGCATGGCCAGGTCCCTAGCCCTAAATTCATTCTGCCCAGCAAGGACAGGGATGGCTGGCTCATCCCTGCCTGTGCTGGCAAGAGCAGTGCTGAGATGCTGGGAGGCAGCAGGATGGAGGTTCAGAAGGAGCCAAAGCTCCTCTTCGCTGGAGAAAAGTGATGCTGGGGAAGCTGGAAAAGGTAAAATGTTCTGTGATGGGCCACCTCACCATGGACCTTGTGGGGACCCCATCCCCTGCCCTATGCCAGCGCTGCTGAGCTGGGGCACTGGTGTCCAGTCAGAGCAGTGGGCTGCGAGAGGGCTGGGACACAGCAGTGGGCAGAGGAGCTGCCTCCCAGACTGGAGAGTGATGGATAAAGCACAACACCATCCCCTGGGAGACCGAGATCAAGGGAAACCCTCCAGACAAGATAAACACTAGGCACTCCCTTTTTCACACTGGAAGCTAATTACTTCTCCTTAATTCTCCTGCCAAATACCCAGATCAGAGCAAACATTATCAGCAGGAGAAAGTGGAAGGAGAGCAGAGCAAAGGGCACCAACTGCTGTGGGAGCACCTCACCATGTGCATCCCAGAACCGCCAGGGTCAGGGGCTGCATCTCCATTTGCCTGTGGCCTGTGGCAGCGGATTCACAACAGCACCTATAGGATTCCATCAGAGTTTATGTACTGAAATCTAACACATGACTAAAGGGAAAATTCCTCCCATGGCCTGGAAAGGCTGTGGTTATCTCGGCAAAGACAAAAGCTTCCACTTGGTGAGAAATGCTCCAGTTGAGTTCAGTTATTCTGAACTGGAGCGAGATGAGGAACATCAGAAAATTCTGCCAAGCAGAGTTTTGGGAGGGAAAAAACCCAAACATTTGTTTTGGATAGATGAAAGCATCCCTTCCAATTTTGTTTCTCAAAATCTGTGACATTTTAAAAACACTGCAATGGGAAAGACAATGGATGTTCTGAGAAGTCCCCAACTGCCTTATCAGAATTTCGTTTTCAAATGAATGAAGCTGTGCTGGAAGTGGCACATTTCTGCAATGCTGTACTCTGGGGGAATCTGCATTTTTCCAGCTGAAAAAAAACCCACTAAACCCAAGCCCTGAGTTCAGAAAACTCTGTGAGAGATAACTTCTCCTGATGCTGGAGGCTGCTCAGGTCTGGACTTCAGGGTTGGGAGGAGAGAGGCAGAAGCAGGAGCCGGGCAGCCTGCAGTGAGGAGGAGCTGGGAGGGAGGGAAGACGGGAGTGGATAATGAAGTGCATGTGGGGATAACAATCCCCCACCCTGTCCAACGGGATTCCATGTGCTGCTGCCTCCTGAGGTGCGTAACGCCCTGGCATCGCCCTTTGCCAAGTGCAGAGCCGTTTGCCCAGCTCGGGTGAGGGGCTGGCACAATCCCTCTGACCACCGTGGGCTCACGATGCTGCAGCGTCGCCTCTTGCCGATCAGTGTGCAGCTCCGAGCGGGGTGCAGTTCCCATTTTCCCCCCGGTCCCGCTGCCAGCAGCCGGGTGCGAGGGGCCGTGCTGCGGGACACGCCGTGCACCGCATCTCCCGCCCTCCCTTCCCTGCGAGCCAGCAACAGCAGCAGAGGATGCAGAGTTCATGCTCCAAGGGCAGGTGCCTTTGGAGCCTGCGAGGTCAAGCCCTCCTCTCTCCTTGCCAGCCTTCCTCCTTGCTGCAAGCTGCAGGGATGCATCCAGAGGCACGGCTGCAGCAGCTCGTCCCAGCACCCGCGAGTGCCGATGCACGAGGGAACAGGAGACAGCCGTCACGCTCCGGCTTCCAGTTGTTGTTCTTGTGGAGAGTCTGCTGACTTTGGCTCTTGTAAACAAGGAGAAACCTAAATTGCTTCTAAGATAAACATGCAAATCAGAGGCAGACGCATCTATTTACTTGGTAGCGTGCAGGCTGTGCTAACCCCCTTCCACGGGTCGGCTGTGCCGGACGTGTCCAGCTCCTGCGCTGCCCACCAGAGCCTGCCCGGCTTCGCCAAGGACTCGCAGGCTCCTGTGGCTCCTCGTGTCTCTGCCCCCCGCTCAGGTGGCAGTCTGAACAGCTCAGAGTTTTCCACGGCTGCTCTCCTCCCCTGCATGTGCTCACTGGGAGCGATCAAATGGGAAATGTCTCTTGGAAAATGAGGTTTTGAAGAAAGAAATTAATTTCATGGGAATTCATAAAATTACATGGAATCAGAAACTGTCCTGTTGCTCTTCCATAATACCAAGGCATTCCTGTGAAATGAGTGCCCTAATTCAGTTTCCAATTAAATTTATACTAGACACTGCTTTAGCTAAGACTTCATTTTTCACCATGTCATAAGGCATTGGAAAACCTATTTGAACATGACTAGATTTTAACAGGGAAATTTTTGGAATTGCCGTTCTCAGGCAAATCAACATTTTAATGCTCTGAATTAAAACAGCTGCTTGAAACATCATAAGTTCCCACTGTGGGCAAACTGGGGTTGCACCAATACCATTAAAGGCACAGTCTTAAATTAGATTATTAGAAGCGAAGCTTAACTAAAATCACTCTCACAGCTTTATGTCGGAGAAGGATGTCTGTGCAAGCAGCTCTGGTGACACAGTGGGCCAGGATCCAGGTGTGAGGAAGCTCAGGGAGCCCATGACTGGTCCCTGACACACAGAGATGGCTTTGAGGTGAAGGGATGCTCCTTCAATTCAAAGGGTCTTAGCAATGGCAGCAGGCTCGGCTCTGACATCCCAGGTAATGGGTTTTCAGCTGGAGAATTTGCCTTTCCTGGCACAGCTACTCCCTACCAAGTGCAGGGTGTGCTCAGCTGAGGTAAGGCAACCTGGAATCCCTGGACCCCCAGCCATGTCAGCTGCTCCCAGGGGTTTTGGACAGTCTCTGCTCCTGAGGTCTGAAAAGAGCTCTGAGGCTGAGGCCAGAACATGGTCTGGCTTCTTGGTGGCACCAGAGGCTGTGGGAGTCCATCCGCTGGGAAAAGTGATTCAGCTCCCCATTGCTCTGTAACAGCTTTGACAGTCCCGACGATCAACTTAGGAGCCAAACTATCCTGGCTTCTGGTCTCTTCCCATCCCACTGAGTCCTCATGGAATCTGTATTTTGGTGGGAGGCTGGAAAGCCCTAGGCAGCTATTGGAGACACCTTGTACAGATAGGATCAAATCCAACATCCCCGCCTCTTTGCCTGCTAAAGAGCAAATTCCATCATGCCTGGCAGCATTTCACCTCCTCAAGTTCTCTGCATACTTCCCAAGGATGCTGCACCTTCCTTCCTCTGCTCTCCCTGCTGTGGCAGACAATTTATAGCCAACTGCCAAGCACTTTGGGTTGCAAGGTGCTATAGACATTTGAGATATTATTTTAGTATTACAAACCCTGAGTATTTTATTAAGCCCCACTGGGAACAGGGCCATCCTGGCCTGCTGGAATTGTTAACGCCTTGGAATGATTAATAGACCTAATTTCCTCACTTAGAGCCACTACTCTGCATGTTGAGAGCGTTAGACTCACTTCAGTAATTTTTAATATCATAATGCTGAGCCACTACCAGTGCCACTCAAGGGACATGTTTTTCCTTTTCTTCACTGTTATCTTTCTCTTTCTTGTGCATCCCTCTTTTAACAGTTGCCTGCCTTCAGATCCTGGTCTCTGTCCCCTCTCTGTGGTTTTCCTGCACCCCAGTGCAGTCATTGGGATGTAGTTTCTATGAGGAGGACTGAAACACTGTGGTCCTGGGGAGATGGAGCAGATGGGTGCTGTACTCTGTTATCCCCTGGGCAGGTGTGGGAGGCTTTGCTGCTGGCATCTTGCTTAACAGTGACCTGAAAATTGAGGTCTGAGAACTTTGGTCAGCGCTGGGTGAAAGCTGTTCCTCAGGGACATTGTTGGTGGTGCATGAATACAAAATAACTGCTCATTAAAAATATGCTTTACCCTTAAGAATCAATTTTTTTCTCCCCACATCTCAAAGCCCTTTGCTAAGAGGTGGGGAGGTAAGACAATCTCTGGTAGTAAAGCTGGATGTACAATTCTCTTTTCCATGGCACATCCTATGTGTTGGGTGTGAGCTGCTCCGAGAAGAAGCTGTGTGTTTCCACGGGATCTGGCCCAGCACAGATCTCCTCATGGCACTGCTGAAATCACTTTTGGTAATAGTAAAAGCTAATGAGTTTGGAAGAGCAGAAGGATTTTTTCCTTCTGCATTTCTTTCTAAGAAAGATTTCCTATAGGTGGAAGTGACCCTAATGAAAAATGGAGTAAGCAGCACAGTTAGGATTATTATAACGGCGCAGAGTGACTGAGAGAACCCATCTGTTCCACCCACCCTAACCAAGAACACCAGGGCTGCTGCAAAGGCCATGGGGTTCATTCTCCATCAGTCTAACATTACTTTAAAACTTATTTTTCACAGCACGGCTGCCTGGACAGCCGGAGCTGCAGAGCGCCTCAGGATAAAGACTTCCTGGTCACTGACCTCCTGCTTTTATTGCCATGCAAAGCGCTGCAACAACAAACTGACAGCCGGGGCGAACACCCAGGATCTCCGTGTCCTCTCCCCTTTTAGGTGGCAAGTTCTGCTCCTGGTACTTTGTCCCCTGTCCCTGCCCACGGCAGACAGGTTGGAACTAGATGCTTTAAGGTCCCTTCCAATCTGTTCTGTGATTCTGTGATTCTGTGTCTTGCCTGCAAGAGTGCCAAGACTGAATGGGTGATGAGCTGCTCCGCAACGGAGGCGCTGGTGGCGGAGGGAATGGTTCATGGCACAGGATGGGATCACAGCCACGGACACACAGCCCTCGGAGCCCCCACACAGCCTGCCAGACCCTCTACTAGCAAAGCCCTCCAGGGGCTGCTGTGGGTCTGCCCTGCTGAGACTGGCACGGACGGGAGGAGCGGCACCCCTGCGCCCCAGAGGGTTACATGGCGGGCTGTGGAGCTCCTCCATGCAGCTGTCTTTCCCTTGGCTTAATTTCAAACATTCCTATTGATGCTATTTCCCCTCCCACACACCTTAGCATGATGCCTGCTTAAATGAGCTTCTCTCTCCTATATCCACAAATATGTGTGGCTCCATTTTTCCATCACTCTTTGTGCCCATCCACTGTACCTGGACCACAAACAGCACTGGTGTCGCAAGGGAAATGCACATCAAACCCTGGAGAAGAACGCTAGCAGGAGCACTGCTCCTGCCAACAACCCATCCTGGTGGGAATGTCCCCTTCTCCATCTGCAATGGGGGTGTCCTTGCCAAACCTGTGGCCACAGCCCGACACCATGTCCAGGGGTTGCTCTGGCACAGAGGGAGTGATGAGCACTCCTGCTTCATGATTTGTCCTTGGTATGTTTTCCATGCCCATGAACACACTCCTCCTTCCCTGGCCAAGGAAGGGAGCTCGACCATGACGACTGCCTGACTCTGGACTGGTCATCCCTCAAAATCCCCATATGGACATCACGCCCCAGGATGCAGCAGCTCTCTTGGAGCCCCCGTATCCTGCCAGTGCCATGGATAGCCCCATGTGGTTGCCAGGCTCCCACATGCTCTCCAACCCACACCCAAACTTGCGATCCTCTTCCTTCCACAGATCTGTTTTATCTCTTTGGGAGCCTGATGCCTCCCATCTGTTCCAATGCCAGATGAAATTAAATATTTGTAGTTTCCAAGGGCTGTGGTTAACAATAAACAAGTTAGCTAACAAGGATTTGGTGTGCTGGGGAGCTGGGGGGGGGTCGGTGTGGGTTGCAGGAGAGTGGGTGTGTGTGAGGGTGGGATGCAGGGGGGCACGCAGGGCTTTGTGTACATTTTTCTTTAACCAAACCTTTAATTTCAGAATGGCTTTCCACACCAGAACAGCTCACCGGCCTCTCAACAGCGAGTAAACTCTACTTAGTTATTTACACCAAGTTTGTTTATTGCACAGTTTATGTTTATAAGCAACATTTGTCTAATCTCCCAAATCTTTCCAAAGGAATTTCGGAGGCCGCTTTTGGGGCCTGACGGCCTCTCGCCGTGCGGGGCACAGCTCTGCCAGCCGCCATCCCCCAGAGGATGCTGCTCTCCCTACCCGAGTGCACGCAAGTGTAAACGGGATTTAGGGATTTTCCCGTTGCATTCCTTCTTAATTTCTGTCTGTGTTTCAGCTGGTATTTTGTTGCTAAGTAACACTTTAGAGTTTGGAAGCATTTATGCAAGGGTGCTGCTCCCCACAGCCACAGCCATCCCGCTGTCACTGTTAGTCACGGGGGCCTTGGAGCCCGGCCACAGCCACACAGGCCAAAACCACACTGTCCCCAACCTGTCCCCTCTGCCCGTGCTCTGAGCACGTGCACATGCACACACACGCACCCACAGCCACTCTTTTGGACGCCAAAGTTCACCAATTCCTGGCGTTTCTGTGAGGCAGTTGGGCCATGCCTGACGTCACTGAAAATTAATAATTTGCAGTTGTTTAGAAGAAACATTTGGTTGATATTTCCTTTCCATGTACTGTGATCAGAGGGGACCCAGTTTTTCCTATTAAACTACTTAAAAAGTTGACTCTGAAAATGAGAAGCATTTCCTCTAGTTCCACAAGTTTATTGTGTGTGAATCCCTAGAAGAATTTGGCAATAATAATTAAAATAAGGAACGATGATGCACCACCAAATGTATTCACTGTAATATCAGTGGTGCTAAAGATGTGCTTGGAAACCTATGCAAATCACTGAATAACTTTTTCCCAAACCACAGCTGGTCGAAACCATTTTCAGTAAAACACAATTTCATCTAAACACGCTATTTTATCAGGACTGACACGTCCAGCACAACAGCGCTCTGTTCAATTTAGGCTTTTCTTAGGAATGTTCTGCTTTCCAGAAGAGAAAGTTCAACTGAAAGTGTGAATCTTAAGAGTTTAAATATATTCCATTTCTAATTGTTTTTGGTTTAAAAGTCATGTATTTAAGGTCCTTGGGACCAATACCGCTTGGCAAAAATGTCCAAAGGCATCGTGCCTGGCTGCACCGTGGCCGTGGGGCTGCGTGGGGGGGCTGCCCAGCCCCAGACAAGCGCAGCTCCCAGGGCTGCCCTGCCCTCCTCTCCCCCCGAGCTGCCAGCCGGGGATCGGTGTGCAAGCTGAGAACACAAACTGCTGTGGGAGCTAAATCGAGCTTCCTCCAAACAAGCCACAGCTACTGAGGCTTAAAACGTGGCTGGTTTTCCTCCCGCTTGCTGGGAAGCGACACGCACTTGGAATGAGGGCAGACCGCGGCGCAGCCGTTGTGGGGAGCAGTGGGGTACGACAGCAAGGGAAATAGATGGTTTTAACACTCCTCCCAAAGAAGGAATTTTCACCCTTCAGGCAGCATCCACGTGTGTTACCGGAACTGCCCATCTCCGGGCAGATGATGCTGGGACTATTCCATTCCTCCTTTTTTTCCAGCCATGTTATCCCCTGCACCCACTCCTCATCTCTAATGAACCTCTCTTTCTCCAGCCTCCGCGATAATGGAAATAATCCAACTTCTCCACTGTCCCTTCCTTCCTTCCTTAGCTTTTTGCATTTTAGCAACCTCACCTTGCCCACACCTTGCCCATCCTGCCTTCACCTGCCCTGCTGGGTTGGGGCAGAGCCGGCTCTGGAAGCCAGGTCAGTGCCTGTATCAACCTGAGACTCCCCAACAGTGACTCATTTTCTGTCCCAGTGATTCCAGTTCCCCTCGGCTGACCAGGCTGCAGGAAAGCTCCTCTGGGCATGGCTGTGAACAACCTTGCTCTTTCTACTTTCCATTTGCCCCCCTCTCCGAGCATTTTCTGGTCTCTTGAAGAAGTTGCTTTTGTGCTCGGTTGCCACCAGCTGCCCGAGCAGCATGTCTCCCGGGCTCCCCAGTCCCTCCCAGCCCCAGAGCTTTCCCACCCGCCTTTCTCACCCTGGAATCGCTCTTCTAAGGATGCCAGCCCGGCCAGGGCTGCCACACGCCCAGACGTGCTCTCAAACACCGGGAATACTTGTGCTATCTGCACGACTATTAAGTGCTCCCGGGCCCTTACAGAGTGCTCCACGGTAGCTGAGAACTTCCAGAAACTACCGTTTTCTTTCAGTGGCAGATGGGTTGAATTTGATTAAGTTTTGCCTCATCCACCGCGATCTGCTAATGATGATGATATTGGCATGGAAAACACTGTTTTCCACAAGATTAGAGAGGACTTTTATAGGGTGGGGGACACTGAGAACTTTCCTGCAGCCAACTATTTTTTTCTCCAATGTTGCTGAACTATTGAAGCAGCACAGGGTCGATTGGAAAACTTTGCAATCCTTGTTTTCCTAATTACTGTCATTCTGCATAGATGAATTTTCATTGTTACACGAACCGCGGCAGGAGGAGACTAATTTCCAGAAGGTTTTTGCTATGGCGTCATTTCTATCTGTTACAAAGGCTCGTCTTATCTAAAGGAGGGGGACATCAACTTCTTCGCTTCCCAGGAGCAAAGTAACAGAACTGTGCAGGCAGCTGTGCAGCCCGTAGGGACGGGAGCTCCGGCGGGATCGGCGGGATCAGGGGAGCTGCTGTCGCTTTCCCTGTCTAAACCGTACCGAGGGGCTCAGCCTGCCCCTCGCCGTGCCCGGGGAGGGACGGCTTCCAGAGGTGTCACAGCGCACGGGGCTCGGCTCCCCGCCAGAACCGCAGGTCCCCGCGGCAAGTCCCATCCCCAAGGAAGGAGCGGCGGCATTTTCGGGGCGCGGGGTGCCCGTGACCACTGCGGTGACGGCGCCCGGGGAAAGACTCGGTACCGGCCCCGGGGCGGTTCCGTCTCTGCGGCTCCACTCCGGCCGCCGCCGGCCGCTCCGCTCTGCGAGCCCGGGACGCCGCCGGAGCTGCGCAGGTGGAGCACAGCCCCGCCGGTCCCCGCCGGCTCCCACGGCCGCACGTCGGGCGCAGAGCGCCGGCTTCGGCACTGCGGGGCTCGCTGCGCTCCCGCTGGCGCTGCCCCGACCCCTCGTCGGTCTTTCCCGTCCGCATCCCCATCCACGTCCCCACCATGTCCCCGTTCCCGCGCCTGTTCCCGTTCTCCTCCCTATCTC
>VWZT01008892.1:46510-63694 GCA_013397055.1 Pachycephala philippinensis
TGGCGGCTCCGGTGCGGGGCAGCCGGGAAGGTCCCAGCCGTGGAGCGGAGGCGGTGCAGACCCCACAGGTGCCCGGGGACCTGCAGGCAGCGGTCTGGGGGATAGGGACACAGTGAGCATACACACCCTGGGATGGTGATGGGCACAGCAAGAGCCACCTCTGGCATCAGTGTCCAAGCCCAGGCGCAGCCCTTTGCACTAATTTGGTGAGGGCTCTCCCTCCTCTACGTGTCTCTGTCTCCTGTGGCTGTGGGACAGGGAGAGCTGCCCTGGGCTCTCACCTTGCCTTCCTTCATCACCCTAAAACTGGTGACTGATAGCTGGTGAAAACCAGCCTTACCTGGCAGTTCCCTCTTCCCCATGTGGCCCCTGCCTGGCTGGTCCTTCCATACCACGGAGATGAGCAGGCATTTTGGTAACCTCTCATTGTCACCACTTTTGTGATATAGCTAATTGATTACTGGGATTGTAAACCCCATTATCCACCAAAGTCCTTTCCACATTGCCGGAGCCCTCAGCCACCACCCCCCGAGCTCCCCAGCTCAGCTCATTCTGCTCTTTCCTTCCTATTCCTGTTGTTCAGATCAGAGAGTGACTTCCCCACCCTGTGAGAGATGGGGACTAGAAGCTCACACGTGGTTATAATCCAATTATACTTCGGAAAACTGCAATGACAGAAAACTGGTGCTGGTGGGGTGCTGTCCTTTTGTCAGAGAGCCCACACAGAATATTGCATTACAGCTTATCCCCAAAGTGGTGGCACTGAAAAGGCTGATATTTATAGACTGTGGAAGGCTGTGAATTTATTTAGAAGACCCATCATAGTGGGCAGCATGCTGGAGGCTCTGCTGTGGCCGTTTTGTGGGCTTTTCTCTGTTACTGGGTTGTTTTCACACAAAGACAGGAGCCTGAGTACTCTGTATCCTGCTCTCATGGGGAGGGAAAGGGAGGAGGTGACAAGCACGATGCTCATGTGAATGTGCAGGTCTTGGCTGTGATGTGGTGCTGGGCAGGACACCTCTGGCTCAGGATGAGGGCAAGAGGCAGCAGTGCAGGCAGCAGTGCCAGGGGAGGGTGATGGTTGTCTGCAGGAGGGATCACAGCTGAATTTTGGTGTTGAAGTGAAATGCTTAGGCTGAGTGTCAGAGCTTTGCTCCCAGGATTCTGAATTTCTCTGTCAGCCTGGTGGCTTATTTGATGCTCTTCTCCATAAAACCCAACTGACAGCCCATGGACTGTCCCCGGGTTTGCACCAGGCTCTCCCTGCGTTGGGCAGTGAAGAGGCCAGGGCAGCTCTCGCTCCACCAACTGCAGCTCAGCTGGGCAGAGCCTCGTGTTTGATCTTCCATTCAAATTAGCAGCGCTCAGGGTGTCTGGGTGCTTCGTCCACATGAGCTTCGGTGAGTAAATAAACAAGGCTCTGCTTTCAAAGGCTTTCACAATTCATTAACTTCAAAGGAACGAGCTCTCTATTTTCTTAGCAGGTCGGTCACTCCATGGACTTGCTCTGCGTGCTGAAGGTGGTGACTGGTCATGCCAGGAAGCTGGGGCAGCTGCTGCAGGGCTCGGTGTCACACACAGAGCTGTGGCGAGGGGCAGAGGGACAGTCCGTAGTCAGCGTTACGCCTAAGGAGGAGAACAGGGTAAGTAAATGCACGGGCAAGACTGGTCTGTAGCACTCCCTGCCCCAAAGAGCTGCTCTGTAGGTGGCATCCAGCCTGCAGTGTGCTCGAGGCACCATCAGACAGGGTTTGCAAGCCAGGGATGGGTACCAGATCCACCCCTGCTCTGCAGGAGTCTCCCCATCTTTCCATGGAGATGAAGGCAGTGTGATCTCACCTGCCCCTGCCCTCTCCAGCTGTCTCTCGTGCTGCAGTGCTGGATTCCTGCTTTGGCTGTGCAGTCACAGGTGCTGGGGCTGTGCCCAGCACGTGGAGTGAGCGGAGGTGGCAGAGGGATTGCGGCCGTGCCTCCAAATGCCCGTGCTGGGAGCTCACCTTTCATGTGGCAGCCCCAGGAATAACTCGGAGCCTTGCATAATCACAGCTGCCTGAAACCCAAGGGGAAAAATCACTGTCCTGGGATAACCCTCAGTGCCAGGCTGGCTCACCTCATGGGAAACCCTTTTTCTGAGAGAACAAAGACCTATTATAGACATATTTATTGGGAACTTATTTTGGGATAGATAGTGCAGCTCCATCAAGCTCCTGAACTTGTGGAGAAGGGACCAGTGAGGGGCTGTGTGCTGCTGGGACCACAGCCTCCATCAAGCTCATTTCCTCTCCAGCCACAGCACAGCAGGGGACACAGTGCTGGATATTGTCACTGCCCAGTACAGTGGCACCAGTGGAGACCCAGGAGAGAGCTGGGCTTGAGGCAGACAGTCCTGCTCCCTGCTGGGGGATCTGCTGCTGGCAGAGCTGGCCCTGGACCCCACATTCCCCAGACTGTGCCAAGGAGGAGTTCCAGATATCTGGAGACAGGTTAGGCATTGCTTTCTGGGCTGGGTAAGGGGTTCCTTGCTGAGGGACAGCACTAGGACGTGAGGGCCATGGGAGCCCGGGGCCCTCTGCAAGCTACACCTGGTCCAGCAAAGGCCAGCGTGTGGTTAGTGTTGAGTCCTGGTGACTCCAGCACTTAACTGTGGTAGGAAGGGCTTTTATGCCCCAAAAGAATACAGCTCCCAAAGGCCAAGCAGTCCCCAGTTAGCCCCTGGCTATCTCCCCAGGCTCTGAGATGTTAAGAATGCATTTTGGATGGATACAAATAAGCAGAACAATGAATTGACCATTTGATACGGCCCCCACCTCCATAGAAGAGAAGCCAAACAAACAGGCACAAGCCAGCCCTGTTAGCAGAGTGACAGCATGTGCTTAGGTAGTCTGTCCCCTGCTTCCAGTGTTAATCGCTTTGTTCCTTCTCAGATTAATTGATGAATTGCTGTGTGGACATGCAGTGCCTCGCCTTGCAGCCACTGGTGTGTGTAACGCTTTGGCCTCTGCTGCAGTCTGGGCACAGACAGCGTGGGGACATCCTCCCCTCCCACACGTGTCCGCTGGTGCCCAGCTGGAGGTGAGCAGCTCCTGCCTGGTAAACATGGGAAGGTGATCAGGCTGCAGGTTCAACTGCAAGCAGGAATAAAGGTCAAAAAGTGAAATTAAAACCCTGATATCAGACCTCAGTTTCCAACCAGGAGCTTTTGTGCCTTCCCGGAGGCCTTTGCCAGGTGCAGTGCACGGGAGAGAACTGGTTTCCTATCACGAGATCCATCCCACACCATGGCATCAGCTTGGACCTGGCTCCAAGCCCTCCCTTCCTTGCCCACCAGACCAACAGGCTTCTCCTGGAGCAGCTCAATGTGCCTGAGCACCCAGGTTCAGGTGGATCGCCACAAATCCAGCTGCGTTAGTCACAGAAGTCACTGAAGGCCAGAAATGGTGCAATAACACCTAAAAATACCCACGCTGCGCCGAGCAGCCCCGGTTTCCGTCATCCTCCAGAGGCATCTGTGTATTGTGTGTGCGGGAGAGCTGGGAGAAGCCGGCCATAAATCCTGGCGGCCGCTGCCGGCCTCTCCCGCCCGGTGCTGTCTGGCAGGCGCGAGCCCGGCTGTCACCGGCACATCAGACGGGCTGAAATTTGACAGGCCTGTGGAAAAACACGGGGTGACATCACGCAGAGACACCAGCCCACTGATTAATCTCCGAGGTCAGTGGCTGCTTTATTTATAACCAGGGAAGGGTGTGAGGTGGGTTTTTACAGGAGTGGAGCAGCATGGGCTGTCTTTTCCTCATCCCCACAGCAGCCGCCTTCCCGTGCTGGTGGGGACACCTCTGCCTCCTCTGGACACCAGTGGAGCAGCTGAAATGGCTCAGGAGCACCAAAATCAAGCCTAAACCAGCACTGGAGCCCAGCTGGAGGGACTGTCCCTCTGTGGCACTGGTGCACCTCATCTGGATTCCAGCTGTTTTCTTTGCTCCTGGAGTTTCTCCTTACCCTCCCCAGCAGAAACAGCTCAGCTCCCCCCAAAACACAGCACATCCAACTTGAAATGGTTTGTGAAACTCTTGTCAAGCTTTGGAGGAAAGGGAAGGTGGTCCCCAGGGCAAAAACATTCTGTTTCTTCAATTTCAAAACATTTCCCAATTCCAATGCCTGTTTGTTCTGTGGTTTTTACTCTGCTTTATAATGCAAACCAAAATTGCAGTTAAAATAATAAATTTTGAGTTTATCAGTTTGAAGCATTTCAAGCCATCCATTACTCTAGGTTTTCTTTTACAGATAACCTGGAAAGCTTTGGGGTGGGTGATTCTGAATTGGAACAGAAACAGGTTTCAAAATGTTTTGCAAAGGCAGAACTTCATCCCTGTTGCCAAGTGGGAAGTGGCCAAGGGGGAAAAAAACCCCTATCAGGTATATCTCTAGCATTGTTTCTAAGTGGAGAATTTTTCCTGTGATTGATGAAAATGGGGAAATAGGGCCAAATCCTGCACATGCTTTGACTGCAAACTTGTACAAACACGCTGGTTGGGCTTTGGCTGGAATGACCAGGTTTAATTAGCTCTCTCCTATCTAGGGATGCGGGTTGTTGCTGTCAGTGCAAGGAGGGATTTATGTTTCCTTTTCCTCAGGAATACAATCAGTGTCTGAGTATTAAGAATAATCATTTCACTAATGTAAGGCAAATTTCTTATCCTACACTACTGATAGTGAGGGGGACGCTGTGAGCCACGGGAACGGGAGGGATGAGTGCCTGACAGTGATGAGGATTTAATGCTGTTGTCATGAACCCACGCTCAGCTCCTGGACACAGGGGTCACCTTCTCCTGGGTGGAGATGACCCACCTGGGCAAAGGTGACCCACCTGGGCAAAGGTGACCCACTGCTCTTCTGCAACCTCACCTCAAGTCCTGGGCACCACAATACAACAAGGTTGTAAAGCTGTTAGAGAATGTCCGAATGAGGGACATGAGGATGGTGAAAGGTCTGACGGGGCCATACAAGAAGTGGTTGAGATTACTCGCTTTGTTCAGCCAAGCAAGGAGCTGCTCCTGGGCTGGTGGCATCATTGCAGCAGCTTTCCTGATCCAGATTCCCACAGGTTTCTTTCTGCCCTTTGAAGCAGGTAACGCTGTGCCTCCCCAAACCTGATCCATCCTTGCTGCCTGCTCCCTGTTGAAGCCCAGTGTGGTCACTGAGTCCTGATGAATCTCCACTGAACTGCTTGAGGTTTTGCAGCTCAGCATGGTGGGGAATTTGGAAGGAGAAAGAAGGTGGAATAAGTGAGGAAGTGCAGAGAGCCCAAGCATAACTCCAAACTAGGGCAGGAAATGCACCACACATAGCTCTAACCTTATCATCCAGGATGGATTTTAAGTGCTTCTTCAGTGACTCATCGTCCCTGAATGGGTCTGAAGGACTGTCTGCCGGAGAGGAAAGGCCAGAGAGCTCAGATCAGATAACAGGTTATTACAAAGCCCTCATGTTGCATGGGGCATCTGCCAGGGCAGCAGCCAGAGCTGGCCAGCCATGGGGAGGCACAAAATATGGTTTCTCAAGTGTGATTCAGGTGGCAGAGAGTAGAGAACAGGGCCTCTTTCTCCTCTTATTTATCATAGAATCACAGGATGGTTGGTGTTGGAACAGACTTTGAAGATCATCTTGTTCCAAGCCCCTGCCGTGGGCAGGGACACTTTCCACTAGACCAGGGTGCACTATGGCATGTCCAGACTGGCTTAGAAGAATTCCAGGGATGGAGCAAGGTTTATACTCAGTCCTGGCCAGTCTCGTTCCATGGGCACTCTTGGTGCCTCTTGCCACCTTCAGAAATTTCTTGTGAAGTTTAGTGGTTCCCTTGTACCCTGGCTCCTGGAGTCAGGTGAGGATGGGGGAAAATACAGTCTGAACACACATTACTGAGCAAAACCTGCTGTAAAAAGCCTTCTCTGTATTGTGCCTTACATGAAAGATACTGCTGTGGTTCAGAGGTTAACTTTTATCTCAAGCTCAGCTAGAAGCTGAAGAGTTTTAGCATTTTTTAAATATCAGAAAAACATTAAAAAAAGGACAAATTCTGATCTCTGCTATGTTGGTATTAATGGGGAGAAATTTAATGAAAGTCTGTAGAAGCTTCTGATTTACTCTTGTGTGAGATTGGATAGAAATAGCCCAAAGAATCTCATTGCTGCTGCCCAGATTCAGCTGCACAGCAGAGAGCTATTAATGCTCTGTTTTCTTGCCTTTGGTCAATACATCTTGCAAGGCAGGAGGAAGCTGGATTATGTCTGCGAGTGTCCCAATGTCATGCTATGTCGGATAATGAACTGTGGATAAATTGGATCAGCTTTTCAGTTGCCAGCCTCTCAGAAATCCAACAAGGAGTCAGGGCAGCAAGCTGTGCTTTCAGCCTTTGCTCTGATAACCTGTGTGCTGCTGTCAAGAGCTATTGTGGTGATTCCAGGGTGGAGCAGGTGAAAATCTTTGTTAACCTGGAAAATGTACATCTCTGTTTGGCTCGGTGCTTCCCCATACCTTAGAAATGTCTGGTCTGGTGCAAATCCACTTTTCAAGGAAATAGAGATGTAATGAGAGTGGCCTCTTGCTGAGCTGAATTCAGGCACTGCTTTTGACCTGGTTATTCAGTTAATCCTGGTGGGTGAGGAGTGTGACTTGAGAAGCATCCAGCCCCTCTGGAGGAATGCAAAAACCCTGAGACTGGACACCTAAAGGTTTGTGTTTCCATGGAAATGGAAGGTTTGATGCAGAGTTACTAAAGAACATTGAAAGACCCCCACTTGGTAGCAGGGCCCTCAATCCTGGCAGTGGAGAAGCCTCGCCAGCTCCTCTCCTGCCCATCTGCTGTGGTACCTGCCGTGATGGACAGCCCTTCCCTGCCCAGTGCTCCGCAGTGTGTGTGCTCCAAGGATCAGCCTCTGTGCTCCCAGGGGGCTCCAGCTCACTCCTGCTGATGCTGGGATGGGATCCCAGCTCCACCAGCACTGCCACGTGCTGTCCCTGCTGCAAGGGGCACCCCTCAGCTGTGGCTCACTGAGGTTTCAGCAAGTCTGGGTGTTGTGGTGAAGGTGATGGCATCATGTGCTGCTGGGTGACACAGGATTCTGGATTCGCTCCAGCAATTCCAGTGGCTGCAGCCTCCTGCTCCTGTCCAGTGAGATGCTCTGGGGGCAGCTTGAACACTGAGGAGTCTGAATCATAGAAATCTTCGAATGATTTGTGTTGGAAGGGACCTTAAAGCTCACCTACTTCCAATCCCTGCCATGGGCTGGGACACCTTCCACTAGACCAGTTTGCTCTAAGGCCTGTCCAACCGGGCCTTGGACGCTTCCAGGGATGGGGCATCCACAGTTTGGGTAACCTTTGCCAGGGCATTTCTGCATAAATAATTTCTTCCTAACATCTAACCTAAATCCCTCAAGTTTAAAACTGCTCCCTCCTGTCCCCGTCTGCCTGTGTAAATCCCCTGTAGCTGGCAGAAAGTGGAGCCCATTCCCTGTGTATCCATGAGGAGCTCAGCCCCACACTTCATTATGACTTTGAAAAACCCTGGAGACTCACGCCCCGGGGGCCGCTGAGAGCGGGGGGGCTGCCCGTGGGCAGGGTGTCTGTATTTTCATTGGAGCTCCCGGGAGCGTAATCCTGTTAAGGGCTGAGCGTCTGATTCAGCTGTCCTGCTATATGGCTAATCCTGCCAGCGGGAGCGAGCATTATCCCCGCTCCAGGCTCTGGGGTCACCGCGGGTGCCTCCGGCCCCGCTGCCAGCCCCGCTCGCCTCCCTTTGGGAAGCAAGCCTCCAGAAAACCTGGGAATTGTGTCCCGCCCCGGGGAGCTGTGCGAGGCTGTGTGGGCTCCTTTGAACTCTGCTGAGCAGCTTAGGGCCCCGGGCACGGCGGGCACGCAGCCCGGCACCCCGGCCGGAGCATGGGGAAATTCCGGCTTTGATCCCATTGTCCGCTTTTGGGGCTGTGCTGTTCAATAGATCACAGCCAGGGAGTTAATTTACTCATTATCTATACATTTGCCAGGCTTTAAATGCCATTTTTGCTCATGTCCTCCCTTCATTTGTGTGATTTCCCCTTATTTCGGGGGCTATTGCCCTCCTGCCGTGGCTGGCTCTTGCAGGCAGGACATGTTCTGGTGGGGTTGGTGTCGCTGCTGGCTGCCTTGGCTTCTTGGAGGGTTGAAAATGCTCTTTAAAAATAAGATTGCTGCAGAAAAGGCCATTTTAGTTGCAAATGTTTTTTGATAACATGTGGGTTTGCCCATTTCTCCACTGAAAAAATAAAAAATTCCAGTGCTCATGAATAAGAAATATGTGGATAGAGCTGGTAATAAAACAGGTGAGGTGCTTCTGGCAACTGTGGGGGTGTGGAGACCCACGGGAAATCCACAGTGCCAGGGATACTGAAGGTTTCACTGGGCAGCAGCCTTGCATTGGGTTTAATTTGGCCATTTCATTAAATTTGGCCACAACCCTCCCCTTGAGCAGATGCTCCAGGAATGCCCACTTCATCACTTTCCGCCATAACCTGAGACAGTGAATCTGGGGTTAAAAGCCTGAAGGAAAGCTGATAAATGTGTATAATATAAACTATTGAAGACTAAAAAATTCTGAAAACACTGGAGAAAGTAAATACAATAAATTTGGGGCGACATTTCTCTTCCTATCTCAGGTTTTCCAGCAACAGCTTTCCAGCCCTCTAACAGCCTAGAACTCCACATCACCTCCAGACAGGCTGATCAGGAGGAGATTGATGGGCGCCGTTGGCCACTGCTTTGGTCTGTGGGCAGAACAGGGGGATGTGAAGCTGTGGCTATGCAAAACACAGTGAGGACTTTTTGCTTTCCTACCTGGCTTTTTTGATGTCCAATTCCCCCTTGGCTGTTGGCATCCTGCCTACCAACACCTGCCCGTGACCCAGGGCTGCGGGCAGGCAATGGGATGGCAGTGGGCACTGGGCTCCGGGTCCCTTCTGGTGCCACTCGCAGTCACAGGGGGTCTTGTGAAGATGCTGAGATGCCTCCAGGGCTCTGCCAGGTCGCTGTGTGCATTCAGCATGGTCCTGTTTATCCAACAGCGCCAGGGCACTCGAGCCCTTTATGAGGGTGAGTTATACCATGTTTACTGGCTGGCGTGTGATGCCGTCAGCCTGTGGGGCCCAGGCTGAGCTCCCCGAGGCCATGGGGTGAGCATCCAAGTGACCCACCAGCATGCGGCCTCCCTTGGGGTCCAGCTCTTGGCTCTCCACCAACCTTCCTCCTAATAATTTTGCCTAAATGCTTTGCAAATCAGCCAGCAACCAATTTATCCCTGAAGTATTTTGGAGATGTCACTGCGAGAATGTTAATGGTGCGTGATTCAGCGGGTGCGGCGGCAGGCGGATGCGGGCGGGCGCTGGGACAGCAGGCAGGGGGACAGCCATTTGTTCATGGTGGGGCATCCTGGCCCTCAGACCCTGCTTCCCACTAGTGCTGCTTGGCAAACTGGGGGAGAGATGGAGCCGTTGAGCTGGCGAGGATATCATGCTTAAAACTTGTTATTTTTGGATGGAGTTTCCAAGCCCCCTCTCCCCTTGTGGCGTTAAGCACGGTTGTTTATTGGAGCTGACAGAAACACAAGCAGTTGTCAGTTGCTTCTGCAAGAGTCGTGTCCCCCAGCGGTGGAAGGAACATGAGGGAGCTGATGACTAATACAGCGCTGAGTTTTATATGCTCCCAGCTAACGGGTCCCATATGTTCCCCTCTGCAGCCCAAGGGGAGAGCAGCTCGTTTGGCCCCAGGGCAGGAAGCCTCGTTGGCTCCAAGGCTCCCAGGAATTGGCTATGGAGCCGGGGCAGGGGGCAGGGCCAGGACCACGCAGATGCCTGGCTCTGCCACGTGTCCTTCCTGCTGTGGTCTGTTGGTGCAGCCCAGACCTTGGGAGGAATATTGGGAACGTGTGTATTGGCAGCTCCAGGGCTGGTGCTGCTGGCGAGCTTTGCGGGCAGATTGGGAACATTTATGAAGAGATCAAGAAGTCTCTAGTCTACCCTGGCTAACCTGGATCTGTTGCTCTGCAAGAGACCATTGTGATCTAATTGATGCCCTTCACTTGGAGCTGTCTCTTGGAGCATGTTGGGAGGACCCAGCAGCAGGGGAAGTGGTGTTTCCTCAGCAAGCTGCTGTCATTAGAACAACCCATTGGCTCCCACAAATCACGCTTAGTAAATCTGTGCAGCTTTATCACAACAGAGATTATGAGATCCTGGGGGGCAGTTAAAACCCACGTGAAGCATGTGTAGACCACATCCTCCCTGGGCACCTGTGCTCCTGGCTGCACATTCCCACATGTGCCCATGGGTGCTGCCCACCTGGGCACCTGGCTTTGGAGCAGTGCAGGAGCTCTCTGGAGGAGCAGAGGCACTGTAAGGTGATCACACAATTCTGAGTGAAGGAGCGAGTAGTTTGAAGACCATTGCCTCTCACAAACAGCCGTCTGGGGCCAGTGAAGTGCTCCCCACACTCCGCTCTGAGTTCTTGCTGCCAGCACATCTGCTCCCTTCCCTGCCCTTTTCCACACTTGGCAGCCTGTCACTCCTCGGGGCAGCACCTGGGAAGTCAGGCACACAGGCACAGCTATGGGCTGATGCAAATGGCTGTTTAAACAGGCACGTGGCATGTTCCTGAGTGGCTGACTCTGGAAATAATTCCCCAGTCTGGGAGAAGTTTGGCATGCCAGCCGCTGGGAAATGAAGCGCAGCCGTGGTGGTGGCTGTATCTGTCCTGCACTGACTGACACTCCAGAGCCTGGCGGCTGTGCCCGGGCTGGGCACCTGTTCCCTGGGCAATTCTGACCTTGTGTACTTTTAAACTCCAAGTGCAACCTGAGTCTAGGCTGGCAAAACCAGCGGGTGGTGAGGGTGAGGCTAGCAGCAGGAGCCTGAGACCTTTCCTGCAACGATGCCCTTGATACCCATCATTTCCTGGATGCGATGCCCTCAATTCCCATCATTTCTTGGATGTCACAGGCCTGGAAGGACAGGCGGGCGTGTGCCAGGCCTGTCCTGGCTGCTCTCGACTGGCTCTTGGAAGAGAGCTCCCCTCTGGGTGCTGCTTTTCTGCAGCACTGATCCCTGTTTGACCTCATCCCCGCTTCCCTGCCGAGGTGGTCCCGGTAGTGGCGTTTCCAGGGGTGAGCTGCCAGCCTGGCCCTGCACTGGAATTCCCTTGCAGTGTCTCCAGCGAGTTCCCATCTGTTACTTCATTCATGTGATTAATCTGCCAAAGAAATTCCTGATGTAAACACAGCATTATCAGAATTTACTCCGGACTTGGCCCCTGGATTCCTTGCCAGCTTTTGCTGGAACTGCACTTCTGCTCCAGCAACACTTCAGTGCAAACAAACCAGCTGAAGACAGGGCGGGAGGCCACGGGGTGGGCTGGGGAGGCAGGGATGCTCCAGGTCAGCCCTGGGAAAGGCTGCGGGTGCGATCCTACAGGGATCAGCTGTTTGCAGTGCAGCAGGAGGCAGCGGAATGCCGGGGCCACTGGAATATTTTGGCGTTCCGGAGCATGCCAGGAAAAAGACCTGTTGCAAATGCCACCGAATTCCCCTTCCCTGTCGGCGCAGGTCTGGCAGCCGCAGTGCCCCTCACCCCGGGAATCCCGATGGATGGGTCCCACCCTGGGGATCCTGACACGAGTCCCGCAGCACCGCCTGCTCGGTGTCCCCGCGGGCAGCGGCCGTGCCGGGCGGCTCCCCACGCTCGTTGTCACCCGTGGAGGGGTCGGACGGACAGACGGACCCCAGCGCGGCCGGAGCTCGGGCGGTCGCGGGGACGCGGCTGAGCCGGCGGGGCCAGGGACGGACCCGCAGCGCTACCTGCTGGCTACCGGCCCGGCTGGTCCCGGCCCGGCTAGTCCCGGCCCCCCTGGTCCCGGCCCGGTTAGCCTCTGCCCGGCTAGTCCCGGCCCGGCTAGTCCCGGCCCGGTTGGCCTCTGCCCGGCTGGTCCCGGCCCCGCTGGTCCCGGCCCGGTTAGCCTCTGCCCGGCTAGTCCCGGCCCGGCTAGTCCCGGCCCGGCTAGTCCCGGCCCGGCTGGGATGCGCGGGGTCGCAACTCTGAGCGGAGACGCGGGGGGACCCCAGCCTTGCGTGGGAGATGCGGGATCGCAGCGACCATCAGGGGGTGTAAGGGCACCCAGCCTTGCGTGGGAGAGCCCCAGTCTCGCAGGTGATTTGGGGGATCACAGTGAGCATCAGGAGCTGCGTGGGGACCTCTCCACGCTTATGCCCCATGTTGCCTTTCTGAACTCTGACCTGTCTGTGTCACTTAGTGAGGGTGTTACAGGGGAGCATCCAAAATGCTGTTTTTCTGCTGAAATAATTGTGTTTTGAATAGGGTTTTGAGGCAAAGGGCTTTTGAGAGGACTAGAGGTGCTGGCAAGAACTAGTGCCACATTGACTGGTAAAGCAAGTTCCCAGCAAGGTGGCAGAAGGGGGACCTAGGACTGTCCCTCAGGCACAGGCAAGGTGGGTCATGGATTGACCCTTGCAGGAGTTTCCCTCTTTAACTTGATGTTAAAGTGATGCTCGTGGATGTGTAGTTGTGTGTAGAGCTGTTTGTACCCACCAAAATCTCTGCTAATGCAAACAACCGAAAGGCTCCCAGTTGTTTATTTCCTGACCCTTCAAGGGCAGGGACAAAACACTACAACTTGTCCCCCTGCAGGCTCTGTGTCCAGTGTGCTGGGATCAGGATGCTCCATGGCCAGAGGAAGTCTCTCATGAAAGCTGTTTTTCAAAGGACTTTTTTTTCCCCTGGAGCAGCTGTGGAATATTTTGATGTATAAAGTAATTTTTCTAGCTATTTTGTCAAAGAGAAGTTTTTAATATAGATTATCTTCTAACTTTATAGAGCTTTTATCTCTTTTTTCATTCTGTGGGAGAAAAAGTCACTTCCCACTCGCTCCCCTGAGCAGCATTCCAGCTGGGATGGCTCTCCCACACCCGGCTCCATCCCCCTGTCAGTGCACTGTCCTCTGCATGATCTTCTCAGAGCCTTTCAGAGCCCTGGTGGGTGTTTATGCAGGAGGGCACCATAACCCTTCCTCGCTGGTCATGTCTGGGGGAGATAAAAACTTGCTCATGCACAGCAAGGGGAAAAACTTGCCCTGCATCCAGCTGGGTCTCCATCCCTGTCTTCTCTGGGATTTAGTCCTGGTCTTTTTCTCCCTGCTGCTACTCCTCCGAGAGGTGGGAATGGGTTCCCAGTGATCACCCCGAAGTGGCTGCTGTGGCCAGCGCAAGAGCCCTCCTCCATCCTCACTCTTGCTCTGTCCTTGCCTCCTGCCCGCCGTGACAGACGGTCCCTGGTTAGGGGGCTGGAAGGAGGTGGCTCCAGGGCTCCTGTTCCTGCACGCCCGTGGTGGGAAGATGTGGGCACAGGGCAGGATCCCAGCGCCACTCCCACAACAGTTCGCTGCCATCACTCGCGCGCATGAGCTCTGTGTTTGTTTTTGTAATCCCCCTTTTTTTTAATTGTGATTTTAGCAGTGGTGAAAGGTGCTGGATTGACAAGCCGTGGAGACGGAAGGGCCTCTGGACTCCACTGAAGTTTACATTTACAAAGGACACAGAGAATAAATAGAAGACAGTGTTTAGAGTCCTCTGTAGACACTTCAGACTTGCTTATAATTCTGCAGCAATTCCATCACCTCCAAAGTGATTGATGCTCTCTATAAAGTCTCGCCTTAAAACATTTTCCTATGTGTCAGGGGAAGAAGTTTATTACACTTTACTGAAAGGGCAGGATTTGTGTTGAGCTGAAGGCTGAGTCCTTCCCAGCTCTATCCCCAGGAGAAAAAATAATCAGAGTGCTGGAAAAAAGGAGCCTGACCCAAGGCAGGCGTGTGGTTTGTGGTTAGCCAGGTTGAGTGCCGGGTGTGGGGATGGAGCTCTCCCTGAGTGCTCCAAACAGGGCAGGAGTAACAGATTTTCATCAAATTCTTGTTTTCTAAAAGCTTACATTTTCCTTCAGTGGAAACATGAGATGCTTCTGCTTTTGACAAAGAGCAAATAACTTTTTTTCGTTAAATCACCAAATACATTGAGAAGAGACTGCTTTGGGTTGGAGCTGCTTGTGTTCTGATAAAAGTACCAGAGATCACAGGTTTAGGTCTAAATTTCATTCTGTATATCCACTGGAGGAGTTGTTTTGGTTTGGTTTTAGTATGGAAAATTCAGGGCAAGGTAATGCTTTTTCTCCCTGTGTCGGGGCTGTGGCACCCTGGGGCTCTGTGGGGAGCTCAGCTGCTCTGATGAGCCTGCAGGAAGGCAGTGCAGGTGATTTGGGAGCTTGGATGGGTTCTCAGGTGCTGGAAGCAAGGTGTCCCTTCCCACACAATGTTGGCGAGGGTCTTGGTGCTGCAGGGGGGCTGTGGGATGCCCAGCTGGGCTGGAAGTGGGAAGCTTCCTGCTTTAAAAGAAAAGGAAAATCTGTGTAAGGGGTCACTGGGTAATGAAATCTTCCAGAACGGACACAGATTTCACCTTGGCAAACATCGGGATACCTTGGGGATGTTAATTTTATAAACCATCTGAAAATAGCTCACATCTTACCCCCCCAACACTGGCTCTGGGCCGACCCCAAAGTTTGCCCAGTGTGGCAGAAGACATGTCAAGAGCAATGAATAAAAATAGCAGAGTGTGCGGGGCCTGTCAGGAGAAATAAATCTCCTCGGCCGTGTCCTGGGCTGGGGTTGGCTTTGGGAAGAAGGCACTGACAAACACCAGTGATTCCACAGGGATTGCTTCCAGCCCCAGCTGATTCCCTGGACAGAGGGATGTGACCCTGGCGAGCAGCAGGGCTGCGTGGAGCATCCTCAGTCCCAGCCATGGCCGGGTTTGCCTCCCCTGTGTGGGCAGGACAGAGTCTCCCAGCCGCTTTCTTGGCCTCTCCTGACTTCTGGAGCTTGGGACTAACCCAAGTCTGCTTATGTCTACAGGCTTATAATGGTTGGACTCAATGGTCTTAGAGGTCTTTTCCAACCTTAATGATCCTATGTTTCTCTAAAACTCTCGGGAAGGGCAAACAATGGGTGTTTTTTTGTGGCACATCAGGTTGCTTTAAGCACCAGATCCCCTTTCTTGCCCCTCTGCCAAGCAGTTTCTCCAGGCGGGTGAGCCAGGCTGATGTGAGCATCAGAAATGGGCAAGGTCCACCTGCCAGGGCTCCCCACATCCCAGGGTGCTGACATTCACTAACCTGAGGCTTACTGCAGTTCATTTGCCTCTAATACAGCAGCTGATAAAATACCCAGTTTCTTTAAATGCTTGTTTAACAAAGTCAGCCCACGTTTCCAGCCTCAGCACACGCAGAGTCCTCTGGCACTGGCTGTGGAAATACGGAGCAGATGCTGTGAGGAGACATTGTTTTCTCAATTGCATTTTAGTTGCCTGGAACAACGAGTGTTTGACGGCCTTTGGTGGTGGCACTGGTGTCGCCCTGTGCCTGTCTGGTTGCTGGGCCAGATCTCTGCATCAGCCTCACTCCTGGCTCTTAGACATCAAACTGGGGGTGCTGACAGTGCTGGTGGGAGCTGGGATGTCTTTCACCCCACCCCTCCTCTGGAACATCCCTGCCATCAGGGCTGGATGCTGCCGTGCAGCCACGGCCGCTGGTGCTGATTTATCACTGGACCCACGGGCAAAGAGTTAGCTGTGTCTGCCTACATTTAATCTCCAGTTTGATGTTTTAGGGAGAACCCGATGTCAGTTCAGTTAATTGTCTACTAAAGACTCTGCTCCTTCCCTGCTTTCGTGCTGAATTCACCTTTTCTTCTTTCCTTTCTGCAACGCCCTCAGGTAAAAGACAAATGGCAACATATAAAAAATGACCCGAGTCACTTAATTTGAACCAGAGGAGACAATAACAGTCTGGAGGCAGAGCTGGATTTATCTTTTCTCTCCGATGGAGGCCCCTCCTCCAGTGATGGCTGTCGGACAGTGCGAGCAGCATCTGAAGCAAATTGAGGGTAACCTTTCATTCTGCAGGGATCTTCCAGCAGGGTTTGCGGGTCCCAGGGACATCTGCAGCCCTCATGTTGGATTTTGGCAGCCTCTGAGCCCATTGTCAGCCAGTTCCCTTGCATTAACTGGTAATGGATAGAGAGATGTCTGCCAAGTCGGCCCATGCATGTGGAGCCACGAGGGGCTGGGAGCTCTGGCCACGGGCACGGGGATGGCGACAGAGCTCAGGCAGCTCTCGGCTGTGGACTCACATTTAGGGCCTTTCCACAGTCTGTTTATCCACCCCAAACTGCAGCACTTTGTCCTAGTTTCCTCCTGGGCTGAGCGGGTGTGTGCGGGTGCCTGGGCAGCCATCCGGACCCGACTCAGGGAGGAGCTGGGAAAGCAATTAGAGTCTCGCCCTGCCTGCTAATTCAGAGGGATTTTTTTCCTTCTTGTGTCCAACAACATGGAAAAATGAGAATGATACATATCAAAAAGAGGAAGCTTGACCTCTGGCTTGTGAGCTGTTGGACCAGCAGCTCAGCAATGAGAAGCCGAGTGTCAGACTCACGATGCTTGTACTGCGTTCAGTGTTTAAGGGTTTGTTAATTAGTTTTTCCAAGTTTTGAGGTGCTTGACTGTGCATCAGTCATGGCTTGGTCGCTGTTGCAAACTCACTTTTATGTCCACGCTGATTCTACACCAATCCCCTGCCCTCCTGGCCATTCCCTTCCCTTCAGTTCTCCAGCTCATTTTCTGATTTAGGATCAAAATCATACAGTGACCAAGGATTCTGATCAGGATGCTTTATAAAACCTTTAATTGCATTTCATAACTTCTTTCCCTAAACCACCTTCAATGTGTTTAGAAACTTCCTATCCCTTGTTTCCTGTTTTGGGGTTGTGCTGTGCAGGGCCAGGAGCTGGACTTGATGGCCCTTGTGGGTTCCTTCCAACTCAGCATTTTCTGTGATTCCATAATTCTGTGATTCGTCATGCCTCAGCTGATGGAAGGACAGGTCAGTGAAGTGTCAGCCGCATCCCTGACCATGGGAAACAGCCACATGTGCTGGCACCCAGAGGCTTGGGTGCTCTGGAGGGTGCACACCAGGAGGTTCAGTGTCTTCACAGAATCCCTGCTGTGTCCTGCACTGAAACCCTGATAAATCCCTGCTCCTT
>VWZT01008892.1:66803-94796 GCA_013397055.1 Pachycephala philippinensis
CGAACAACTTTATTTCCCACTTTGACATTTTCCAGACCCACCTGGGAGCCTACTTGCCAGAAGGAGAAATGGCACAAGAGGAAATACGTCTTCACAGCCTCGAGAGAGGAGAAGGTTGGAATCCGAGTCCATAAACAGCGTTGCTGTGCAGTGAGCAAAGACAGAGCAGGTTGGGCTCTGGAGAGTGTAACCCCACCTCTGCTGCTCCACTGCCAATTAAAAATGAAGAGAAGTGGAGCTTGTTTGTTTTTCCCTCTTGGACTGGGGATGCTGTGCAAGGAAAACCCCTTTCACAGACTGGGGAGCTTTTGTCTCGGGAACCTCCTGGGACATGCAATGGCTCCGACCTGGCCTGGCTGCCTGGGACCTGCCAAGAGCCACTAGGAACCATGGACAATACCCATTTCTGCCCCAAACCATCAGCCCAACTCCTTCCCCTACCGTGACTGTGGCCACCAGTGCACGACCCTGTCCTTGTCCCCAGCTGTGAGCTGTGTTCTCCTCCTGCCACCTGCCCTGCCACTGCCCTGCCTCTCCCACTGCCTGCTGGCAGGGAGGTTCAGCTTAAATTAAGCAGCACTGAAGAGGGCTTAACTTTGATTTAAACAGGTTTTCTCTGGCTTTGAAGAAGGCAGGTTAGAGTGGTGGTTACTGGGGGATGGCAGTGAGATGTTGTGAAGCTGCTTCTGAGCATTGTCACATTGCCTGCCAGCATCCATGCTGACAGCTCAGAAAAAGTGAAAATACCAATCTGAGAGACACTGGTTCTTTATTTTATAATGCTCAGTGCCTGGTCTTGATTAAAGCTCCTTCCCAGTGTTGCTGATGCTGATACCCATAAGCCAGGGCTGTCCCTGGTGGTGAATTACACAGGAACAGAGCATCACTCACTCTCCCACCTTCACTCACCAGAGCACAGAGCATTTTTCTGTTCCTGAAGCTGCCAGGATAACCTGTGCATTTGTCATGGCCAGCACTGGAATGATGGATATGACCCGGTCAGGGAGGAAGCGCTGCCAGGGCTCCTGCAGCCCATCCCCACAGCCCTCGCTCTCCTGCCCCACCACAACTTTTATCCCTTCACCTTTTTTTTCCGACTCACTGAGCAGCAACTGTCATGTTTATACTCTTACCCCCCCAGTCCTGCTCTGCTTCAGGGATTAAGCTTTCATCCTTCATTATGAGCTTCTCCCCCAGGCAACATTTTCCACGAAGAAAAAGGAATTTCTGGGATTTTGCTTTTAAGAGATTATGTTACTAAGCATGTGTGTGTTTGTGCCGAGGCGAGGAGCTTTCCCACACACGCGGGTGATCTCACATCCTGGGGCAATGTAGCGAGTGGGGTGGTGGGGGGGGGACAGGTTCCTGGGTGCTGCCTGTCCCTGGCAGCTCATGCCCTTCCTCCCCTTGCATTCCCGCATCCTCCTCTCCCATCAGAGTGGTGCTGGTGGTGGGACACCCTTCTGGGATGAGGGATACAGAACGGGCATCCCTGGGGATCTGGGAAAGGAGGAACCTCATCATTGCTCCCTGTTTTGGGGGCCACTGCCACGGCCCTGCCACTTGAGCCAGAATCGCCAAATATTGGGTGCTCTCTGCATGAGGCTGAGTTGTGGTTTCCCTGTCCCCAGCACCATGAGGGTGCTCCTGGGGGGCTCATGGCCCGGCAGAGCTGGGACCCACCTCCTTTGCCTGTGGGGCAAGTGCTGACCTCGCTGTGCTCTTGCCTGTGCTTACACGAAACCTCAGCTACTTGCAGGGAGTTGACACCACGCCTGGAGGCTCGGCGTTCCGAGGGTTTGGCTGCACAGTAAGTGTTGAACAAGGTTGTGCTTTCATTGGCAGCAGCTCTTGTTATTAAATCCTTTTCAGGAGCTCATCGAAGCCCAGCAAATTAACATAAGGGAAGCACGACAGATAGTGTCAACCGACCAAAATAATCCAAATCTGTAGTTACAGCAGGGAAGACATAAACACAGCCCAGGAGGAACAACTGCTGCATGTTTAGCGTCAGCATCTGGGCTGCTGCTGCTTAGCAAGCACTCCAGTTCTGCTGGGAAATAACCAAGAGAAGGTCAGGTGCAGCCTCTGAAAAATCCCAGCCCCAGCCAAACCCTCAGGCACTCAGGGATGCTGGTGTGAGGCTGCTCAAGGGACACCCGGGGACATGGCCCCGACACAGGCATGGGGGAAGCAGAGGCAGAGCCCCCTGAGAGCTGGGACATCCCCACCCCTCCTCACATCAGCTGGTGGATGAGCAACGGCTTCACCCGGTGACTCACGGCACTGAGTCAGACCTTGCTCATCCTCTGTGCACTAAATGCTGCTTATTCGACGTGTTCTCAGGGAAAACACAAAGATGTGTTCCTAGAGAGACAAGAAGCTTTTCCCCTGCTTCAACTGTAGCCAGTACATGCAATAATTAACAATTAAATACATGACCAGCTTGCTGCTTTGCTGCCGGAGCAGCTGCCATGAGCCTGCTGTTGGGAAACTAAACTATTCCCAGCTTTTCACTGCTTCTTGACAAGTTGTTTTCAACTTAGAGGTCAATAAATAAAACTAGTAGCTTCTGCTGAGCTTAAACTCAGCTGGAAAAGAACATTGAAAAACGGCTCTCAATGGCACTGGAAGCCCAAGCACATGCAGCGTTCAGAGCCCCCACCAAAATACCCTGAGCAGCAGGTCTGTATCACACATGCAGACACACTCTATTGTGGGTATTAAAGAGCCTAAATCTGATTAAAGCCTTTCTATCCCCACCAGTGGTCAATTCCAGAAACCAGCTCACCCAGGAGGCTGAAATCATTTCATCCCCAAAGTCTAATTAAAGCCATTAGTGTATTCCTTGTCTTTCTGATAAGATCAAAGCATTCCAGGAGCCAGGCATTACCTTATTTTCAAGACAATTATACAACATATAGCATCGATTTATTCTGCCTCCAGCTGTACACATTTATCTCTGTCTATCATCGGGTAATCGGGACCATCAGACACGGCCTAGCCCGGGCTCTCAGCTGACAAGTGCCTGCACTTGCCAGGCCAGCTTTCTTTGTCACCCTCACCTCAAACTAACTCCCGAGGCAGTGTCTGGTGTCCCGAGCCCGGTGGCCACAGCCACGGTGGGACATGGGGCATGTCCAGGCTACTGCGGTGGTGTTCAGGTGGCCACGGTGACCTGTGCCCGTGGCACGTGCCACAGCCATGGAGAAGTGTGGGTACCCCCCTCCCCACAAGGCTGGCCAGGTCCCCTCCTCGCCGCTGTCCCCGCCTGCCCCCACACAGCCCCAGCTTCACGCAGGGGTGCGTGGCTGTGCAGATCCATGGATGTCCTGGCCTTGGGGACCCAGGGCTGTCGCAGCTGCTGTGCCCAGCCCAGCGCTGCCGTGACTCACGGGGACCGGGGGAGCGCCGGCTCAGCCCCACCAGGGGCCGGGCGGTGGAGCTGCAGGCGCGGGGTGCTCTCCCCTCACATAAACATCTCTCCAGCAGCGCACGGCCCCTGCAAGAGCCGAGCTGTGAATTTTCATCTCTCAGCTAATCAACTCGCCTGCTAGTCCAAACTTGTCAGGAGCTTTATCCCTGCCCTGCCAGCCTCCTCCCGGCCCACGAGTGACAGAAGACGTTCCCATCCCTCCCTGAGACACATCCAGCTGCTACAAAAACAAACATCCTCCCGCTGGTGATTCCTCCTCGTCAAACAGTCCTGACCCTGGTTCCCTCGGGAACATCTGCGCTGCGCCCGTGCCCGGCCGCCGGCACATCCCGAGTCGCCGGCAGGGAAGGGCGATGTTTACGGCGGGGACGGCAGAGCCGTGTTCCTGCCTAAGCCAGGGCTTTATTAATTGCCTCTTCTCCTTATTCCTCTGTGACAAAAGATGAATCACCCGGCCGAGGCCGCACTGCCCGTGAGGCTCCTGCAGACGAGAGGCAGCTGTGGCAGAGCCGGGCTCCCCGCGGAGCCTCTGTCCCTTTGCTGTGCCCGGGAAGGATGGGCTACCCCAGCCTGGTGCCTTCAGAAGGCTCATCGTGGTCTGGGCAGGTTGCACACCGCGGGATTCTCAGGAACCCAACCAGGAAGCTGCTGTGGGCTGTAGAGGAGAGAGTGGGACAGGTCCTGCCCCCTGCTCCCTCATGGCCAGGCTGTGTCTCTGTCTTGGTCTATTTTGTCACCGTGCGACCTTGTATTAAACACCCTGAGTGCTGTGCCTGGCCCAAAACGTGCCCGTGGGCAGCTGTTCCTCCAGGACACCCTGGAGACCCTGCTCTTCACCGTCCAGTCACCAGGGTTTGCTTGGGGTTTGCAGCTCTACCAGCTCCCAAACATCAGACACCGTCTTCCCATTTCTGGCACCTGGCTGTAGGTGCTGGCAGCAGCAGATCCATCCTGGGATGGGAAGGGAGGCAAGCAGGGAGCACTGGGCACTGCTGGGCAGCAAAGGGGCTCCGGAGGGGTCTCTGCCCATGGCATGTGGGCACCAGGCGAGTTTGTGCCCAGGCCCAGTAAACGTGCTGCTCCTCCAGCTCTTCACGAGCAGCACATGGAGCTGTGGCATCAATGTGTAAACAACTCTTGGACTCCACACGAAAAAATCCCCCTATTGCTTTCAGAGCAGGATGAAAACAATCAGAATCAGCTCTTCAGCTGGATTCCCTTGTCTGTACGGTGCTCAAGAGCTGCTCACCCTGTGGGAGGGCAGTGCAGGGGACCAGTGCCTGTGGTGGGGAGCTCTGCAGATCCCTGCCTGACCTGGGACCTGAGCAGCCACCCTGTATCCTGCACTGGCTTCAGCTTCCAAAGCATCCCTGATGCAGGGTGGCTCTCCACGGAGATCAGCAACTGCCCAGCCCACCCTGCGGGCTCGCTCAGAGCAGAGCTGGCCCTCACCACCCCTCAGAGCCACCTCGCAGCCAGGGCTGACTCCAGGCAGGGATCAGTGGCCCAGTGAAGCTGAAATCGTGCAGCCATGGGGGAATGTTTTCATCTGGACCCTCACTGATTCCTAATTGGCTGAACCACAATTGGTTGGTGTTGTAGGTATCTCTACAGCAACCATGCACATGGATTTTATGAAATCCTACCTGCCCCTGAGCAGGTACAGACACTCAGGGACGAGCAGGGCATGCAGCACGGAGCAGCAGCAGGAAACACATGGCAGAAGGATGTACAAACTGGAAGCAGAGAACTGCAACCGAAGTGGTGTTTCAACCTCCAAATCCAGCCCTGTGTGTGCTACTTTCACTGTCTCCACCCCGAAAGAGATGATTGCCCTGAAAGTGATTTTCCCAGATTCTTTAACCTGCTGCTTCGACTGCCGTGGTGGGTTGTTCCCGGGCTGGCAGCTGCCGGGTGATGGGGCCGTGGCGGTGAGAGCGGCGCCGGGCCGGCGCCCAGGGGTTATCAGCAGCGGTGGCCGAGGCGGAATTAGCGGGGCAGGGAAGCGGGACAAGCAGAGCTCAGCTTCTTGGCATGTTTGCTTGTGCTAAACCTGCAGCATGAAAACTTTTCACAACAACACTCAGCGCTTGAAGCCTTCCTTGGCGGCGAGAGCCAGGGCTGGGTTGTGCAAACAATCCGTGTCCACGGGCACCGCGGGCGGGAGAGCCCGGAGATGGTGTTCAGGCTGAATGCAAGAGCGAAAGAGCTTCTCCTGACAGAAAGTAGGTCGCAGCATTTGGGGGCAGCCACGGTTCCCGGAGGATTCCGTGTGATGGGGGTGTCCTGCAACAAGGATGCGCTGTGACGGACCTGCCCCTCGGCGCCCTTGCCCGCGATGCGGGAGCCCAGCCCCGTGCCCCGTTCCCCGTCCCGGCTGCGGCGCTGCCGCTGCCCAGCGCGGTCCTCACGAAGCGGCGGCGGGGCGGGTCCGGGCGGGGGCAGCGGGCGGGGAGCGGCCCCGGCCCGTTCCCCTTCCCGTTCCCCTTCCCGTTCCCGGGTGCCGGTCGCCCTCCAGCGGCCCTGCTGCGCCGCGCACCGGGCACGGGACGAGCCCTTCCGGGGCTGCAATGAGGTGCCCGGTCTGAGCATCCCTGCCCGGTCCTGAGCTCCCCTGCCCGTCCCCGAGCTCCTCGTCCTTCTCCTAAGCTGCCTTGAGCTCTCCTGCCCGGCCCGGGAACGCTGGACGCACGGTGGGGATCGGGGGGTGCGGACAACGCTCCCCGGCCACAGCCCCACACCCAGTGGCGCCTGCAGCCCATGCGCAGAGGGTGGCAAACCCCCAGGGCCCGTTTTTGCCCCACACAAATCCCTGAGCTCCCTCCTCGCCCTGCATAGACCCTTGGACCCCTCTCCGTACCCCTCCTCAAACCCCCGGCTCCCCTCCTCGCCCTGCACAAACCCCGGGCTCCTCTCCTGGCCCAGCACACGCAGAAACCGAGCTGGCACGGATGCGTTTTAGGGGATGAAGGAACGCCTTGTGCCCAAGGAACTGACTCCCTCTCCCCTGCACAGAAACCGGCTGCGAGCGGGCACCAGGACGAGGATCAGGACTGGCTTCGGCTCATGCCACTGAAAAGGGCTCCAGCCTCGCCCCGTCCGGGGCTGGGGTACCGCCCGTGCCCAGCGCACACCGCGGCGTGTCGGAGGCACGAGGAACCAGCACGGAGGTGTTTACCCAAGGGTTTGTCAGCATTCCACGCTTGGGCAAGGACCCGCCACCGCCGCTGCTATAAAAAGCCATCAGGGCTGTGGCTGAGCCACAGCAGCTCCCGTTCCTGTCCGGGCAGGGCTCCTCACCTCCGGCTGTCCCGGGCAGGAAGCAGCACCAGTTCGGTGGCTTTCGGCTGGTACCAGCACTGGCACGGCCTCAGGGGTGTCATCAAGCCTGGAGAGATGAACAAAGAGCTTCTTCCCAGGCTGCTGCAAAACCTGTTCAACTGAACGGATGCAAAGATAAGAAAATCAGGTCACTGTCGAGGTACATTAGGGAGACTCCGGAGCTGTGGGCTCTGCCCTGCAGAGGGCAGGGAGGCACCTGGAGCAGCCCCAGCTCTCCAGGGCAGACGGCTGATGGTTCTGTGCATGGACATGCTACATCCCACACCAAGCGGCTTTTCCAAGCAGCCAGGGTCTGCTCCCAGCTGTATCCTGTGACATAACCGAGCTGCACTCCTCCGCGGCAGAGGGAATTTCCACGCCTGAGTCTGTATCCTGTCGGGACCAGCAGCAGGGGAGTGGGGTATCTCCTTCCCCCAACCAATTCATTAAGATGAAGTGTTATCCATTCAGTATCACGACACTGTGGCAAAGAGGTACTCTAAGAAAATTGCTTTTACTTAAAAATACCTAAAAGCCAAAGTTGTCTGGAGCATCCAGAGCGTGCTGTGCCACCTGAAGCACACACTGCCCCAGGGCCCCTCCCAACTTACGGCACCAGCAGCTGCAAGTGGGTGGAGATGGAGGAGCAATACGCTCAGGCTGCAGCAGCCAAGACTGCTCAGGATCCACTGTACTCCCAAGAAATTCACTTTCTTCTGACATTTCGGAGCTTCCATTAAAGCTCCAGGTTCCAGGTGAGTACAGATGCCCAGGTACCACCACCAGGACTGTTTCCTGCTGGGCAGCCCCAACTCCAAGCATTTCCTTAAGCAATTTGCACATCTTAAAAATAAAATCCTTTATTGATAATACGAATGTTTAACATGTTTAATGCCATCAGCTATAAAAATGATTAAAGACTTCAGCTTGGTACATTTGGCTTTACAAATTTACAAGTGTTAGTGAATTAATACTAGTGTTATATGTTTTGCACTTCATTATACTCCATTAGCCAGTGACAAACTCTGCAACAATGTCTGCTTAGGACACGTGAGTTAAAGAAATATTTAGTTGCTTCCACACAGAATCTACATAAACAGTTACATACTAACTCTAAATGTCTTACTGAATTAGTTGGATCCATTTTAATCCCTTGTGCTTAGTTTCTTTCAGAAGTTAGTCTACTAGCAAAAATACATTCTTTTGCATACCCCCTTCCTATATTATATTTTAGAAGAAACAGTACTCAGTGCATTTGCTATTAGACTTCATCATAGTATCTCTCTCTCTAGAGCTATCAATAAAGAAAGGGGATAATAGCAGTCAGATTAATGTAAAAGCAAAGAAACTCATTAAAGCAGTGTATACAAAAGCCTCACGTTTCAATCAGAAGGGATACATGGGCCAAAATCCATCTGCCCATCCATTTTTACATTTACTCTCAGCAAGAGGAAAAAAAATCTGCTGTGGACACTTAGCTAAAAATGTAATAAATGTGCTTCCAAAAGAGTCACTGCCCATTTAGCTCTGGCTGCCTGTTTCCCTGCTGTCAGTACAGAGACTGTTCCACTGGATTAGGAACAACAGCCCATAATACCACTACCTAAAAGGCTACTAAAAGGTCTCTGCAAACCCCTAAACCCTGCCATGGCTGTGTGGGGTCAGTCCAACAAGAGCCACCTCAGAGCAGCACAGAGCTACAGAAGGAGGCCCAAAGCCCAAAGGAGCCTGTCTGCCATGGACAGTTCTGCATCCTCCCACGGCACAGGGATCTTCCCCACAACAAAGGGATTTTGTCTAAGGAAACAGTGAAAATTGACAGAGGAGAATCTGTCTGTGGCAGTGGAAGCTGTGCTCTGTGCAAACACGACTCTGCTGCCGAGGGAAGTGCTCAATGCTGGATGACACCTAGCAGCAAGTCCAGTTTCTAAATTTAGGATCAGCTCACATCCAACACCCGAGATCATTAACTCAGGGTCGTGCTCTCAGCCTCTGCCACTGATCTGTGGTGTTTGTCCTGCATTTCTCAGCGCAGTGACTCAGAAAACCACTGTGCTGTGCCCGCTGGTTTTCTTGCAGCAAATGTTTCTGCACAGGAACCAGCTGCTTCTCCTGCGTCCAAATACTTCTTCACACACATGATCTGCCTCAAACAGGCAATTCCTCACTGAGGAATTTTTTTAAATCTCAGTGAATTGCCATGTTTTCTTCATATGAGGCAGAAGAACAAGAATAGACAAATACTTCCCTAGTACACTGTGTGTTTAGTATGTATGTGTGTGACATACTTACACACAGATCTACATATTCAATTCCGCAGCAGCAATGATTTGGTTCCATATTTGCAGCCAAGGAAAGCTAGCCATAGCTAGTGGGTAAAATCCAGGTCAGACTTAACTGACACAGAGGAGGAACAAAATTATTGCTTTTGTTTGTAGTCGAAGATCCCATGTTACTGTTGTAAAAAACCTGTATTGTATGGATGAGCTATTTTTTCAAGTAATAGTGAGATCTTTGTCAAGTAACAGAAAGATCCTTTTCTCAGAAGTTCTACACACAACAGTAGAATGCTTGAAGAGCTTGAAAATTCCAGGTGATACACCAGAAACCAGAGTTTAGCCATTTAAAGCACACAGGCATCTTGTCAGGAAAGCAGAAAGAACTATACAGACAAGGAATACTGACAGAGAAGTAATCTGGATGATACCACAACTAAACTTTACCCCAAGAAACTCATGTGTGCTTCCTCAAATAGCTGGGAGCTATGTCCTGAAGGACACAGCCTGGCTGGCTGCACCGGTCTGGTGGTCACCTTGCAGAATTTGTAGCACATTTGCTAACTTATCTTAGCAAATGGAGAGAATTAAAAGGAAAACCAGTGTTGGTTTCAACACTCTCAGAAGAATTTGTTTCTCCAGCTAGGTGTTCCCCTCCTCACCTTTTCCCAAGAATCACATTCATATTGCAGGCTTAGTTCAGGCACTTTTATAAAATGTTCATCTGGAGTAAAAAGTCTGCAAAAATTATTTCTGCATAATTTAAGAGTAGCATTTCAGTCCCATTAGAGGTTGATAGGTCCCACCACGTGATTATGGTTGTCATCTCTAATGATTTGACTGCTGCCATGAGACATTTGGAGGCTACTGTATAGCTGTAGTTAAGGTTTCTTCATAAACAAAAATATTTTCCTACCTATTAAAAAGAAAAAAAAAATATACTAAATGCTTTATACAGACAGAATCTGCTACTATGGAAATAAATAACATGGAGTGGAAAAACAGTGTCTTAGCTCCAGGGTAAGCTAAGCTGTGGAATGTCACATTCCCATTTTCTGGAGACTAGCTGCTGCTTGGCAGGAGGATCTCCAGGTCTTTGCCATTTGACACGACAGTGTTGTTAGAGCAGCTACTCGCCACGTCCATGGGGGCACCCAGGGAGGAGGCCTGGGAAGAGGTTTTGGTTAGTGGAGCAGGAGCAGCAGGAGACTGAGCAAGGCCGGGTTTCTTTGGAGGAATGGGTGGAGGGTTCCCTCTTTCTGCTCTAGGAATGGTTGGTGACTTAATTCCAGGAGACAACGGGCTTAGCGGACTGGAAACCTTGACAGGGCTTGGAGAGTGACCAGCCTCGGTTTTGGGGCTGGCAGCAGTTGCCAGGTTTCGATAGTCCGTGCCAAAAGGAGAGCTGTTAGGGGAGACAGGCTTGATGGGGCCCTGCTGGCTGGTGAACCTGGACAGCACCTGAGTGACCGTGTTGCGGGCCAGCTGCTTGGCAGCGGAGTTGTCTGCCAGGGTGGGAGACAAATCCCGGGAGGGTGGGCTCTGCAGGCCGCCTGACTGATGCTCCTGCTCTGCTTGAGACTGGAACTTGTGCCGAGCTGCGTGGAATCGCTGGTTGATGCCCACCTGGTAGGAGGACTGGTAGCCAGGGCTGCTGGCCGAGGCTCCCACGAGGCGTTTAGTCAGCACTGGTGAGGAGCAGGGAGAAGGGGTCAGAGAGGAGGCAGCTGTGCTGCTGGGAGACAGGGACACCCCAGCAGGGGGGAGCTGGGACATCAGATGCACCGGTGACTCCATTCTCACAGGAGAACTTCCATTCTCCACCGCATTTTCTGAGGCTGCAGCAGATCTCTCCCTTTGAACCTGGCTCTCTGCAGCATTTGTCTGCAGCAGCTCCCCACCCGTCTGCCCGTCTGGGTCACAATGCCCATTGGATTTTGCATAGGAATGAACAGGTGTAGAGGGGCTGGCAAACACGGTGTGAGCAGCTTTGCTGCTGCTGGCAGGGTTTGCTCGCTCTGCCTGCAGACACTCGGTCTGGCAGGACACAGACTTCACTGGGGGACTGTCAGTCATGACCCCCCTGGATGTCACCGAGGGGCTGGGCTGCACAGGCTCGGAGGGACTGTGCTCCGGGCAAGAAGCCTCCAGCTCTTTCAGGGCTTTCTTCAGACATTCCACCTCTTCTTTGAGTGCTTTCGTACGGTTTTCTTCTCTGTTCAGCTTGGCTTTCAGCTGTTCTCTTTCAATGTCAAACTCTGAGAGCTGCTTTTCTACTTGTGCTTCCATCTGCAAACCCCGCTTCCTCTTGGCTGCCAGCTCCTCTTCCAGTTTACTCACCTTACTCTTCTCCTTTTCCAATTTCAAGCTCAGTTCTGCTGTCTTCTGGCCCTCTTCAGCTGCTTTGGCAGTGGCTTTCTTGCACTCCACAACCAGCATGGAAGACAGTTGCTTGTGGCGTGTCCTTTCCTCCTCCAACTGGGTTGACAGCTTCTTCTGTTCTTTTTCAAACTTTTTCACTTGGGATTTTTCAAACTCCACCTGGAAGTTAAGAACAAAAAAGACTGTAAGGGTACCATAAAACCTCCTGAACGTAAATGCAGGGCAACACCCCAGAAGGGAACAGGTTTACTGTCTGTCTTGGAGAAATTACACAAGTAAAAGGTGAAAGGTGACAATGGCTAAGAAAGAGGTTATTGCCCCAGAAATCTGCAAGACAGTCTGGAACGACTCAGCTTGCACATAGTAACAATTATTACTTACTCGTAGTTTTATCCTGTATGAAATTCAATTGACCTTTAGTGAGATATACACCCAGCCTGCCATGCACTGACTGAACGAGCAAAGCTTCCTTCCACCTCATTTACTACTTTGTCAGTTTGCCTTTTAAAGGCATTTAGGCTTTAAAATGCTGATGTGTTATGTATGCTTAATAAAGGCTACAGCGCTTGAGTAACAGAAAACAGTGGCTTAAATATTTATTATTGCCTCTGAACAACAAACCCAGGAGATCTTCCACGACTTATTCCGAATTTTGAGTACTGCAGAGCGCTATCAATCGTAAGTGCAGCCCTGTTCTTCAGAACTCCTCAGATTTCAGGCTGAAGTAAGATTTCAAAGCATTTGATTGCCTATTAATACCTTTTAGCACTGCTCAGGTACCAAAACACACTGAGAAATTTCAGGTTGTTTTTCATATCAAGAAGATAAAAGCTGGGAGTGCCCTACAGAGGGAGGTTCCTGCTACTCTTCCATCACATCCCTGCTGAGCTCACTGCCCAGGAGCCCGGGGTTTCTGCGGGCTGGGCCATGAGCAGCCCGAGCTGTACCTGCTGGGTGAGTCGCTCCCGCTCCTTCTCCAGCATGTAGGTGACATCGTCCCCCTCCGCCGTGTCCTGGGCGTGCCGCTGCCTCTCCTCCTCCAGGTCCAGGATCACCTGCCCAACAAACACCAGCCACTTCAGTGTCCAGGTGCCCTCACAGGCAGGAAGGGATCAGTGCCTTTGCACACATTCAGAATGGCACGGGAGAGCAACCTCAGGCACCCAAGTTCAACCCAAATCACAGAAAAGTAGCTTTCGGACAGGGGCAATGTATGTTATTACCTGGTCAAATTGAGTCAGTTTGTGAAAGATGTTAGGAAAACCTCACACTGGATCTATGTTCATTTTATTATTAAATACCTAAATTGCACACTTCTCCCCCGGACTGTGCAATATCCTTGAGAAGTTCATGTTATGAATGGTGCCCTCAGCCCAGAACGGTTGGGGTTGGAAGGGATCTCTGGAGATCATCCAGTCCAACTCCCTTGCCAAGGCAGGGTCACCTGGAGCAGGTTGCACAGATCAGCCCAGGAGGGCTCTGAGTATCTGCAGGGAAGGAGAATCCACAACCCGTCCACAGCCTGTTCCAGTGTTCTGTCACCCTCACAGTAAGTCAGTTTTTCCTCATATTCAGCTGGAAATTCCTGTATTTCAGTTTGTGCCTCTTGTCCCTTGGAACTCAGAATTTCCTGGCACGACCATCAACTCAAGGCCCAGCAGGAGCTGCATCCAGGAGCCACGGGGCACTCACAACAGGATATCCCTGCCGTGGCTCCAGCAGCAATTCCCACACAGGCTTCTCCCCAGTGCCTTACAGGGGTTTGAGGACTCCAGTGTAAAGTTTATTTTAAAGAACATTAATTTGTTCTTCCACTTAAGAACAAGATGAGCTCTTGAAGTGAAACTGCTTCCCATAAGGACCCAGTGAAGGAGCTCCTTCAGCTTTAACACTGAATTACATGAATAATTGAAATGCTATTAACTCAACAAAAAAGTCAGAATACAAACTCCCCAAGAGGCTCTGCTGTATCTCATCACCAAAACTAAGCTCTCCCAATACATGTTCACCATGAATTTAGCAGCTCCTCAGTCTTCCTGAAATTTAAGCTTCCAAATAATGCTTAAAATCATCCAGTATACACAAAGCTTTTCACAGAAGTAGACAGAAAGAGGGAAAGGTGAAAAAATACCTGATTTTACTAGTATGATTTAGTTGGCTATTTGGCTGAAAAGTGAAGCACAGCCTTGTTCTTACTTCTAGTAACTTCAATTTTTGTGGAAGTACAGTCTGACACATGACCAAGTACCTTAATGGTGTCAATATTTGTTAAATGTGTGTCTGAAGAATAATAGGTGCTTCATTAAAGAGGCCAAATGGCATGAAAAATACTTTTGGTCACTCCATACTTCCTTAGGGAAGCACAAGGAGGTGCTTTCACCTGGCACCAGCTTTTCAATAACCACGGAGAACAAGCCCCAGGCAGAACAGTGATAGGTCTGCTGAGAATTCTATCTTCCAGAAACCCTTTCTTGCATTTTGGGAAGCATTATACCTCCCAGCTGTAAGCTAGTTCCTTTTTGGTGTGTCCTAACAAAAACATCTTGTGTCTATTTCAAATTCTGGAATTATAACTAATCAGCTCAGCAGGTGCATCATCTGGAGTGAGAAGTTTAAACAAAGGTGCAAAGTTCTTTCAGTTACCAAACCTCAGGGCATTTAAGTGTTTTTGCTGAAGTTAACGTGTTATCAAAATGCAACTATTAACTTCTGCACACCTTAACTGAGGCAAAACCTACCTTTCTGTGTCTGCTTTCTGCAGCAGCTAGTTGGGATAACATTCTTTCCTGCATATTCTTGCAATGTTTCATCACCACTTTCAAAATAGATAAAGGGTTGGAGCACACTGGTTGCTTTTCACCATGATTGCCCTCTTTCAGGGTCTCAAAATCTCTCTGCAAAGCCATCAGTGGATCACTGATGTTGTATTTCCCATAGCGTTCCTCAATGAAGGTGTCCCTGTGCTGGGCCTGCAACACAAAAACAGATTTGCATTTTAATGTACTTAAACTAGCTAAAGAAGAGAGGGCTTTGTAGTTAATATTCCCTTTCCCCAGCTTTCCATTTAAGAAGAATTTAACACAGTCTGATTCATATCCTGTTATCTGCTAGAAATAAAGGAAATAAAGAAAAATCTTGCTTAAAAACACAGCATCTCCACAATATATTCAGTCTACAAACATCCTCATACCACAGCTACCTGCCATGGCCATGACTTACATTCCACAGCTGTGTGAAAGGAAAGAAGGTAAGTACCAACTCTTGCTCAACAAAAGATTTAATCATTTATTTTCGCATCAGTGAAAGAAGCAGTTGTGTGGTTTCCTTGACTATGTCACCATCAAAGAATTTCATGTTGAGCAATTAAAGAGTTTCATTCTTGCAAGAGCCTATAAATCTGTGAATTGTTAATAAAATCAGTAATGTTCTCATCCAGACTAAACAGAGTTTAGTTTCTCAAGAAGCAAGGCAGGAATGATGAGGTTTCTTTTGGTACTTGTAAGAATTAAGCCAACTCACACGTACTGGGCTCTGCATTTACAGCTTTAATGGCTGGACTCGATGAGCTCAGAGGTCTTTTCCAACCCCAATTATTCTATGAATCAGCCATTCCATCTGGAAATCTGTTTGTTAGAATAGGCTTATCCTATTCAGTGATGACTGTAAAGTTCTAAAAACAAAACCAAATTTCATAAACAGACAGATATGAAAGTATTATCTGCAAGTTTAGCAGCATGATAAGAAACCATATGAAACCAAATATTTGTGCAACAAAAGACACAGGAGGAAAACCAGATCTAGATTGAAAAGAGCCCTCAGAGCTGTCTTGGCTCTAACAAATATAATCATTGATTTCCAGTGAAATGGTTCTGGGCTGCATTCTGAGCATTTGTGAAACCCTGTGACAGTGTTTCATTCCCCTGCGTGTCACTGACAGCACCACCCCGTGCCCAGCAGAGCTGATGCTCCTGCCAAGAAATAGCACCTGAACATGAGACTTCAACTTGATTCCTCTTGATTCATATTGTCTTGTAAGGACTGGTTACCATGACAATTCATACTTTTTCTTTTCTACAGCATATAAGTGACTGTTCTGTTCTGCACTGGCATGTCCTCAGTGAGGACACAGAAAGATGGGGTTTTTCCTCTGCACGAGTCATCTGCACCACTGAAATGCCAGAGTGAGCCCCGGGACCTTTACCAAAGTGCATTTAATTTAGAACATATTTCAGCATGTGTGACCTACAGGAGGGTTCTGATCCTAAAAGCACTTTTCCTGCCAGAGCACACACATGCCATGTCTTTTCCTTGAGCAACTGCTCCAAACAAATGCTGCCTGCACCTCCTCATGTGTGCTTCACCCTTCTGCTCCCAGCTGGGCAGAGCACAGACCGCAGATAACCCATTCCAAGTCAAGCACAGCAGCTTTTTGGAGCTGGTGGAGGGCTCTAAACGTGAGTCCCACACATCCCCAGCTCTGCTGATGCTGGGAATGGCATTCAGCTGAACAAAGCTCCCTGCTTTGAATGCAGAGCCAGCCCGTGCCAGCCTCGCTGTGCACTTCCCAGAAACCCTTTCCGGGAGCAGGAATGGCTCCATTTCTTATGGGACTGCACAAGGACATCATTTAGATAGGAAAGGCTGAGCCTGACTCAGATGAAAGGACAGCTCAGAAACCAGTACTTCTTGGAATGGCTCTTTTCTCATGTCACAGTATCAAAACCACAAACGCTTCCCTCGAGCACACAAGAGCAGGGGTCACAGATTCGTGGAACATCCCCACACAGCAGCTGGCAGAGCTACACTGGAACAGTGAGAGTTAAACAATAAAACTTTGCTTTACTCAAAGAGCTGGTGGGATTTGCTGGTCTCACCTGCATTCTGAAATGCAGCCATGTGATCAACATGAAATAAATGAAAAAAAATTGATTTTTGCTCTTAAAAGGAAAAGTGTTGGCATTACCTTGACAAGAGGCATAAAAAACCCAACCCAAAATATCTTCTCCATGACCAAATTAGAGACATTCGTCCTGTGATTCCAGTTTGGAGCTGGATTTTAACCCTGCAGTAAACAAACACAGAGGAACAGCTCACACTTACAGATACCCCTCCCTCTCTATCAGCAATATCCATCAGGAACTGTGGATACCTTTGATCAGAGCTTCAGATATTGTTCTAACTTTACACAATAATAAAAAGGAGAGGAAGGAAAAGATCAGCCCTGGAAATGTGAGAGCAGCCCTGGATAATGGGGCAGCCCTGGTTTAATGAATCACAGGAAAAACTACAGGGGTTTTTTTTATTTTTTAGGAACAGGGAATCTTCTGTTTTTCTGAAGCATTTATAAAAATGACTCAATGCAACCTCAATATAAGTGTGGAGGGAACTTCTAAGTGACTCAAGCATTAATAAGTCTGTAAATATGAACTGGGATCTCCATCCAGCTGGCCTAACTGACAGATGAGCTTAATCCCAACTCATCCCAGGGCTGGCCATTCTGCACAGAAACATGGGAGAGACCCTTCAGAAGGGCACTGGTGCTTCAACTGTGTAAACAAACCTTGCCTTTACTGCTGGGCAAGTTCTTCCTAATAAAAGCTCCAGAAACAGAGATTAAGGTGATTTTTGCAATACTGAAGGTGTAAACAAAAGCCATGTTTTCCTCTGCTCCTCACAGCACTGGGCTCTGAACTCTGTTGAATTTAGTGGGGTGGTTTATTTCCTGTTTGGGAAAGAACAAGAAGTTCTTCCTTGCTACTTTGAGCAATTAAGTATTTTCCTGAACCAGCATGACAAACAGATGAGACTATCATAACATTAAGGGCTTTCTCGAGTCCAGCTATTCTTCTTCAGTAGCCAGCAGAGCATAAACATTTAATTAAAGTTGTCTAGACTAGAAAAGGTCTTAACCAGGTCATCCTACACCGACCACATCAAGTTTGCAAAAACAAACCCAGTGCTTTGGCATTTGGGCCACTGTGCACTTGGAAATGCAAATAGGGATTTTCCAGCCTGTGACACCTCTGTGCTGCAGGTCCTGCAGAGCAGCCACCTGGCTCACCTAAATCATCGAGGCAGCTCCCGGAAAATTAAGTCATAGTGCCATAATCTCCAGAGGTTATTTTATACAGGTGTGGGAGTGTCACAGAGAGGGACTTCTGCCATGGCCTGTGCTCCTCCCTGGGACAACTCTGCAGCTCAACCTCTCTGTCACTGGAGGTCACGTACAAACATCTTCAACACTTCCGATTTTGTCCTGTCTGAACTGAATTCCACCTTAAATACAGTTGTTGTTCAACCCTCAGAACAGACGGAACTTGATGGAAGAGAAACACTCTATTAGTGAGCCCAAAGTGAAAAAAATCAACCTAGTTCTCAGATCCCTGCACAGAAAACACAAATCCACAGGAAATAAGAATTAAATAAAAAGGAAATAAGGTTACAAAATGCAGTGTTAGCTTAGGAGCGGAAAATTTCATCTGAACACCAGAGATGACATATGTACCTCCAACATCAGCAACGGCGCTTTGAAAGAAGATGCAATTCTGTGCAATTAGATCTTCTAATTTAGTACCTCCACCTCTGTCATCTCAAACATGCAGAACTGTGAATCTCCCACCAAAACACTCAGATTCCAGAAGCAACTAAACGAATTATTCAGCAATTTTCAAGACTATTAAACTGACCTCTCCCAACAGGAAAAGAAGGTAACATATAAGCTTGAGGTGCTTTTAAAAATAAGGAGGAAGGAACTATAGAAGGAACTATACATGCGAACCACCCTTAAAAATAAAATTCCAGACGATTAGAAAAATTAGGCATAAGCAGAGAGGGTTCCATGTGAAACTGGCTGGCTTTGGGCTCCAGTCTGGGTAATGGACCACTGCTAGTCTGTTTGGGAAGAGAAAATTCTGATTTTATGGGGCAGAAGCAATATCTGACCCAACTGAAAAGATGTTTCCTGTGCAGGCAGGCAAAGCAAAGGCTTTGCTTTGTTAGGAAAAAGCTACTGTTTCCTCTTGGGATCTCTAGGCTGTTTTGGGATGAATGTTTCCCATAACATATTTCTGTATTTTTTTTAAAATAAAAGATTTCCTTCTACTGAAACCTTGTTTATGTGACAGAATATTCTCTCTCTCTCCAGTAATCTTTACAACTTGTTTTACTGGAACATCAAACAGGGAATTTCCAAGACTTACTTCAAGTATTTTTTGGACATCAAGTAGAGCATTTTTCTTCCCTGTAATTTCAGAGTTCAGGTTTTAACCCTTGGTACAAGACAAACACACTCTTAATTAACTATAGCTACTGAGTTTGCAGTTCTCCAGTAACAATTTGCACAGAAGTTCCTCCTTCATGTAGCAGAGAGTGGAATAAGCTTTAAATAGGTCCTTACTGCCTTGAACTTCCTTATTAGCTTCTCTCCCCAGAGACAGAAGTTGGGAATAAAGACAGGCTGAGGTCACAGCAACCACTGACAGAGAGGAGGGAAATGGGGGTGGGGACCACTTGCTTTGCCCAAAAATAAATGTCAAAGTGCTGGAGTGGGATTTCCAGTGTTGCATTAGCTCCAGCTCTGCAGCAATGCCGGGCACAGAGCCACCAAGTAAATTGCTCAAATGCAGCATCTGTCTTAATTGCCATCATTGCATCAAGTGAGCAGACCTGATAGACGAGAGCTGCCCACGTTTGCCCAAGCAGGACCTGTTCTCAGCTTTGAAAAACTGAAAAAGTTTTCTTAGGAAATGACAAACAGCACAAAATTGCACCTTCTTTCCCTGGGAACTTCCGGCTGAGCCTGGCTGTGCCTGGCTCCCAGCACCTGGGGTGGTGGTCCAGGACTGCACCATGCTCAGGAACTGCACTTTGGGCACCCCTGAACCAGGAGCCCAGTCACACCAGAGAGCTGGAATGCACAGCAGGAGCCCTTCCAGCATGGAAGTCACTCCCACACCTCTCTGCTCCTGCTCAGCACACACCTGGGTGCTGTGAAGGTGAGGAGTCAGTTTTTGAGAGACGCTGGCAAACGGTGCTGCTTCAAGCAAGAAATAAAAAAAAAATTCCCCAAGCTTGCAAGAGAAGCTGTAAGGAATGCCTGCATTCCAGCAAGACAGCACCCATGGGAACACTGCTCCATGGAAGCTGCTTTGTAAGTGATGCAGAAGCCCAATTTGCCCCATCTGTGAAAGATTTAACAGCAGGAAGGTTTTGTATTACCGAACTTTTCTTTTTATTTAAACAAGAGGTAGACTTAAGTTTTTGAAACTGCACTGTAAACCTAATTTCTAAATCCACTAACAAACAGCACTTAGTTTTGCAATGCATTAATATTGCTTTATAGTGAATCACTGAACTCAGAAGCAGAGACGAATACCAGCTCCCAGTCACTAACACAAAATAGTTTCTATTCCAGAATAAATTGCCTGAGACCTTATTAACATAAAAGAATAAGCCAGAAAGTTGTTTCCTGTTTTCTAAAAGTAAACAGAACTTCAGTTCTAACGTATGGAAAACTCTCTTTAAAAGAACAGGGGGGAGGGAACAAAGTGCTCTAACACAGCGACAGAGATCCATTTAAATACTGAATTGTTTCCAGTCGGGGTGTGCTATTTCAGAAGGCAAACCTGTGTTTCATGCAACCCTTCCTACATAGCAATAAGGACTGAGAGTCTAACTCTCAGGATTATGCAACTCTCTGACAGCATCTGGGTTTTTTGGATGATATAAACATAATTATAACTACAGGAAAAGGAGCACAATAAGAAATGAGGCTTAAAATCTGTTCCAAGGAGAACATTGAGATTTATGTAGTGGACAGGAAGCTACTTTCAGGAATAAAGAAAAAAAAAAAAAAAAGGCTTTTCTTTTTTCCAAAGGGGTTTTAAAACAGAGGAAACAAACTGAAGGAGTGGGAAAGAATATTTTGAATACAGTCAGTTTGTCAGGCAGCAAGGAAGAAAGGGTCAAGATTTGGAGAGAGGGGGTGAAGAGAGGGAGAAAAAAGAAGCAAGTTCAACAAGCAGTGTCTGGAATGCCCGGTTCAGCAGCTTGATTTTGACACAGAGAGAGAACAGGGCCAGTGCCAGCCAACAAGTGCCTGATAGCATGAGGGAGACGAAAACTATTTTAAGCTTTGTCATCTGCACGCATGGATTCTCTCTGCTAAATGCCAGATGCGAAATGTTTGTCTCTAAGCATGCAGGAATATCAATTATTGCAGACTGTACTACCATCAGATTACATGTTTACAAATTAAGGTACTCTTCCTCTGCATGTGCCTGTCCTTTTCTATAACGTACCAAAGGATTTGACTCAAACAACCAGAGCTCGGAAGCATTTAAATCTGAAGCAGAAGTAAAATTAGCCCATGAAGGGAAATGTGTTTTTGTTACTATGTGGGAAACAAACTGGCAGATAAAATTCTGATTTCCAGCCACTGACATCTACGTGTTTAACATAACTGCTGGAGAAAATCACTGCTGTGGTTTAGGATTATGCAATCCCCTGAGAAAGTTCAGAGGACTGAACTCCACCTGCTCCCAACATATACCCACATTTAACACAAAACTATTACTCTTCCAAAGAAATCCAGCTGCCAAGGCAGGTACTGTCCATAACACTCAGGGAACAGAGAGAGCTGTGAGACCATTCCTCTGTGTGTGGAACAACCAGCTTCCCCCAGCCCCGGGTGCCCCAACTCCTCTCAGTGTAAATTACAACTCAATTTGCCCAATATATGCAAGTCAAACTAAATGCTCCCAAGAGTGTAAATCTTTAATTCAGTCTTAGAAGGTTTTTTTTTCTTCAGGGCAGTACTTTTTTGCACCAAAACGTGAGTATACAGATTAGCAAGGTTTCCTTTAATTAGTCACACACAAAGTCTTCCAGCCAGTGAGGCATGGTAAAGCTGTTACCACAGTTACTATCAGCAAACAACGAGAAAAACAGCGTAAGGCCAGAATTTCTCTAGCTGGATATTCCAAATAAACGGACAAAGCAAAGCTGGAAGTTCTCTGCTGCTGAACCTTTGCCCAGCCACCAGATTAAGCAGTTACATGACTTTTCCTTCCATGTATCAAAAGGGCAGCAGAGCTGCTGCCAGCAGGAAGCCAGGCTTGGGCTGCAGCATCACTGAGGATGAGCTTTTGGAGCTGAGGAGCGGCACAGCTGGAGACCTACAACATCTCACAGTGCTGCAGGCACAGGCCAGATTCCAAGGGGGCAATTTTTCCCTGAGATCACTCTCAGGAGGCGGCAAGAGCCAGCTTGGATTTGAAGCTTTCATTGCCCTTTCCCACCACCTCCAGCTTTCCGCACAATCTGAAACACTATAGCATATCCCTGACAGAGGAAGGGGAAAATAGCACTAACCTTTGATTAGCTCAGTATTTTATACTCCATAATTATCAAGCATAGGTTAGAATTTCATTTAATTTCTTCTCAGTTATGAGTACCTGACACATTATGTCAAAGGGTATTGTTACTGTATTAATCTCCTCACACAAGAGGGAACTGCAGGTTAAATTTCAACAGGAAAGATAATTGCTTTACACTACTGGAAGGCAGGCAATAAAAAGCCTCTGGAATGGAGCTGCTACATTTCTTCCCATCGGTCTCTCTGTGCTCCATTGCACACATTTCACACTGAAACACTGAAGTGAGGCTTGTTTTGGTAACACATTCTGACCACACACAATGAAAAAATGGATCTCAGGACAGAGGAGAAAGTGTGTTTCAAAACAGAAACTAAACCTTCCACCTGATCAATAGTTTTGAGAGGGTAACAACATTCCTCCAAAATAAAAGGATTATCTAAATGCAGAAGCAACTAACAACAAACATAAGCATCCCGACTGTTCTGGAGAAGCTTCTGCTGGAAAAGCAAGCCCCTGCAGCTCTCAGGCCTGCAAGCTGCCACTCCTCTTTTGAAATAGCTGCAAGTTTTGAACATTATGAGCAGTGACAGGTCAGCTTGAAAAAGCCTTCAATATTCAACCCTGACACAACTAATTTCTTCCAAAACTGACCCCTGCCATTATTTATACCACTGTTTTTTCCAGAGTGCAACCAGGCATCCTTCAAAGAGCAGCAGGAATTACACACGGACAATACATTTTTAAAAATAATTTCCAGTCTCAACATTAACACAGCAAACTGTGCAGAGAGCACCCCAGCCCACACCACTGATGCAGGTCAGCAGCAGCACAGAGCCCACACCACTTCAGTTTTCCTGCACCATGAGCAGCTTTCCTGCACCTGCCAAGAGAGGCTCCAGCACCACCTCTGCCTTGTCCCATCACGTGCTCTCACAGCACCACGACCTCAGTTGCACTGACATGGATTGAAACTGGCTTTTTGGAGCAGTTTAGGCTGGCATCTGCCTCACTGGAAGGTTACACTAATGCTCGTGCCAGCAAAGGGAAAGAGTAAGTAGCTGAGCACTCAAGGCTGCTGCTCTCAGCACTGCCAGCTTATGGTGGCTTAGCCAACACAAAGCCACGGATGCTTTTTACTTGGTGTGACGTTATTGTCACTAAAAGACCAATCTGTGATCCCTCTTGGCGAGGAGAGTTTCTGCTTTAAACAGCCCTTCTTGCTAAGGAAGAAAAAAACCCACAAAGGAATTCTGGTGGGCCTTTTACACAGCAGAAACACAAGGTTCTTTATCAGAAAGGATGAAAACACACGTGTAACACTGTATTCCAATACCAAAATGCTTCTTGCAGCCAGCTTCCAATAACAAATTCCAAGACAAAAATTATATACAGCATTTATTATGTAATCCTGCTGATATTAAGATGGGATTCTGAACCAGTAATAAATCTTTACCTCTGAACTTCACTTTGGATACAAGCACTCTGCAGAACTTACAGTAGTACTGTTGTCATGTTTGTTTCTTATCCTGATACTTAAGACCTACCTTTAAAGCCTCTATGACAAGATCTCTTGCTTCTAATTCTCCCTCAAGAATGCTAAATAGCGTCAGTAGTTCTGGTTTGCTGAGTTTTTCCAGATTCATCCTGAAAACCTGAAAAATAATGAAACCTAGTTTAGTAGGTATTTCTTTGGACATTAAAATCAGTATTCAAAGCTATGACGTATAATCTCCATTTAACTTCAGCTCCCAGTTTTTTGGATTGCAAATTGCCCTCAGGGGGGATCATTTTCTCTCCAGCTTCCAAGAGCAGTTGTAGAAGATGCATTTGTCACCCTCTCCCAAGGGACACGAACATATGCACGCCCAGATGGCGATGGCAGAATGTGCAGGCTAACAGGACAGGACAAAATTCACCACGAAGTAGCCAAAGTTAACAGGAGAGGGGGTAAACATGGATATTTAAAAGTCATAGTGATTACACATCTGCATCCCACAGCTGCAAACATCACCGAGGAGCTGTGATGAACGAAGGCCAAGCCGGGCCACCCACAGGAGCTCAGCAGTGATGGGAATGTTGCAGTGCTGAGATACGCTTCCTGGGAATGCCATTATCCACACTAATGGAACAGGCCCAAACCACTTTACGAAAATCAATGCCACAGAAAATACACACTTAATTACTATTCTTTCAAACTGTTTCAATATCACCATCATTTATTAAATATAGTTTTACTGCCTACATACGAGATCCATCATCTGAACTGAACAGAAAGAAGCTTTATATTCCATTGCATCTTTGCTGATACACTTAACACTATCCAGTAATAAGCCTTTTTATTACATTATTTTGTTAAAAATGGAAATAATTTCAGACTAAATCCTTGTCTCTGGTGCAAATATAACCATTGATACAGTCTTGTGATTTGCACAACTATCAAATACACTGAGTCCAAGTTATGTCCATCTTTCACCACGCTTCATGTCAAGCAGAAAATGCTACAGCATGAAGAAGCTACTCAGAGATATCAAACTCCAGTGGCAAGTGATAAAGGGTTAAATTAGCCCTTTCTGGAGAAGTCTATCCAGCTAAAACATTCAACTGAAGTCTAGTTTGTCTGAAGTCACTGCTCCTTTACAACTGATTTGCATAACTGTGCCTTGGAGAGTTATACACAAAAGCAAGTTCTGTCTTGTTTGCGCCAGAGCAGTTTTCCAGTCGCTGGGAACAGAAAGTGCTGTAGTCTTCATACAGCAAGGGAAATCAGAAATCTCTTCTGTGCCCCTCTGCTAAGCAGGGAAGTGTCTCATCACACACTCACATTCCTGCCTCACACAGTGTTTTATGAAATTCCATAAAGCAGCAATGTTTCTGACAGGCTCTCGTGGCTCACCCTCCTGCTGGCACGGGCTGCTCAGGGAAACGCCAGTGCAAGTGACCACGCCTGGCTGTTCCAAAACCAAACTGAACTGGACACCACAGATTTGTCAGCATGGCATTTCTGTTCCCTACTGCAGATCCATTCACATATTCAAGGGGAAAATCCACAAGTGGGACATTTGAGAAATCTGTTCCTATTTGTCATTGTGCCAGCTTGATCAAGAAGCCTGATCAAGACTTGACACAAAAGCATAATTTAGGAAACTCACTGTATTGACTCAAATTACATTTTTGTGGGCCAGGGCAGTGCTGGTCACCGTTCAGCACTGATCACTTCTGATCAGCCAATGGACCTTGACAGAGATGTCCAGGGTGGGAGCCTGACCACCTCCCCCAGGGCTGGACACAGCTGCAGGGTTCTGTCGCCATGGGGAGCCTGGCCAGCTGAGACCACCTGGAAGGAGTGTGATTTACAACTTGGTCATCTTAGGAAAATGGGAAGAGAGGGCAACAGAAGCAGCAAAGAAATGCTAAAACATAAAGCAGCCACACAGAATGAGAAAAGACATAGCCTGGTGCTGGTCTTTGATATTTACCGTGTTTGTGTTGGTGTTTATGTCAAAGCTGCAACATTTCCCTGGGCAGCCTTTAGATATGGAATATACAAACATCTGCTTAGGAGGTTCACAGCTTGATTTCAAAACCATTTCAGTCCTTGCTCAGACGAAATTCACAGGCTCTAAGACTGAATCAATACCGATGGGAAACAACTTTTATTGCCAGATACTCACCAAGTTACGGAAGTGTTGGGGCATTATAAACTAGAACAAAAAAGGAGAAGCTTCCTTGGAGAGCTTAGAACAAAGTGTATCATATAATTGTTACCCCAGGACAGTAAGTGTTGAACATGGACTTTGAACATGACTGCATCCATGCTTTTCCCTTAAAAAGAGATAACATGGAAATGTGCAGCTGCATCTCCCCACGAGCTACCAAACAGCTCAGTCTTACAGCAAGGACAGCTACCAGGTGCAGTTCGGTGTTTTACAGCTATTAGTCAGGGCAGTAATAACTTCTACTCTACATTCTAACTACTCCCATTGTGACTTGTACTTCCCAGTGTTACAGGAATAAGCCACGCTATTCTTGCCATGCCTCTGTAGTCTTTAATGTGCTTAATAACATAAACAAGCCCTATGCCAAAATATACAGGTAAAAATACTTCAGAGAAATAAAGAGCAGGAGCCACTTTGCACAGTGATCATTTATCCAACAACAAGGGGTAACATTAAAGGTACATAAGTGGTACAGCCTCAGCTTCCTCATGTGCTACCTGCTCCTAGAGAAGATCTCTACCTGCTTTGTTTGCATCAGTTACCCCACACCGCTGAGGGAACAGACTGGGAGCAGATGCTACAAATAAAGTCACTGTTCTAAAAAACCCCACCAAAATGTACCTGTATTCTCCACTGATCTGCAGGGAACTCTTAGAGCACACCAGGCAGATGCTTGTTATGCTGAATGGATCACAATCCCAAGCATTCCCTTTAAGGGCCACTCAGCACTTGGGAGCTGAAAACTGGGGGGAAATAAAAGCCCTATTCATTTTATGTTATTATTTTACAGGAACAAGAAGCATCTCTGGATCACAGAGCCAATAAGCATGTATTTGAACTCCTTTTCCCCTATCCAAATCTAAATCCAAATCCATTCACAGCCCTCCAGGCTCCTGAGCTGATCTTTCCAAGGCTGCTTTCAGGCTACACATCCTGTGCCTTCCCTCATCCCACATTTTAACAAAATATCACACCAACTCTATTCAGTTACCCAGTTCTCCCCCCCGCAAACAGTCCCGTTCTACAAAAGGGATCTGGACACTTCAGCTGGGGAATCTGACCCTCTATTTCCAAACCTTTAACTAGGAGACAGAGTTTTCCAGCATCAGAAACAAGATCTAGGGGCACATTACCCCTGTACATCCAGGGAAATACACTGAGTGCACTCACACAGATCACAAACCACAAAGATCTTGTTATTTAGTCTGACGATATAAATATTTTCCCTGAGTCTGAGATATACCACCATTTTTGGACAATAAGCCAGAGTTTAGAGCATAAACAAAGATAATTACTTTCTGCTTGCCTAAAGGAGAGCTTCCTTTCAGCTCTGGACCGCTGGGGTCTCCTCAGCAGACCCAGACCCACCCCCCAAGGAGATAAAACTCTTCTAAGAAACTTATTTCCCAGTATTTAACTGAAAATAACTATCAAGAGCAGTTTAAGTGTACATACAACCACGCCAGCCAACAAACCAGGGGGAGTTATCTTTGGCATGTGCCACTTGAGGAACAAAACAGATAAGCTTGCAGCCCGTGGCAGCTCCTCCGCGCCCTCAATCAGGCACGATGATTATGAAACCATTGCAGGTTACATTTCACTGGTCTCACACACACGGGCACGAACCCACTGAAAGAATGTTGCCAGCACAAAAGAACCTCACCCACCGACCCCGGCAAAGGCTGGAGTCGGGGCAGGAACCAAAGAGCAGCCGAAGGCGCAGCCCGAGGCACGGGAGGGCAGCTTGTCAAGGGGAAGCTTCAAGATCCTCTGAGAACCCTTGGCTCAAAACTCTTCTACTTTTTAAAAAAACATCATGAAGAACAAAGCTTGTTGTTCCTTCTTCCCCTGAAAGAGGGTATTTCCTAAACTTACACCAATGCAACAATGCCACAATGTCAATAATCCCGAATCAGCTTAGTTTTCTTTCTTGTGTTCCTGAAGAGGAATTGACATTTTCCAGGAGCCAGCACGGGCAGTCGTGTATTCGCATTCATGGGAGAACGTAAATGACCAGTTTGCGAAGTCCTGACAGACAAGTTCCCAAAACTGCTGCTGCGTGTATCGGGCGGTGTTTGAGTTGTTCCAATAATTACATGATATGTTTATGTAATGAAAAAAAGCGAGCATAGACTTAATAATTGTGTATCCACAGTGCTACCTGGCATTACATCAGAACTGTGGAGAATTAGGTTAAAATGAGAAGTGCTTATATCTCCTTCACCTCTGTATCTCAGCCCTAAAGGAGAAAGGACATCTATCCACAAAAAAACCATCCTCACCCCATTCGATTTTGAAGTAATGCTCACAATGAAGCAAATCAGCAAAATTTCGAGCATGTATTTTGTGCGGGTCCTTGAACAGCCCCTGCTCAGCAACTGGAGCTTGCGAGAGAATGAAAACCACCGCTGGCTCCGCTGACCTTCAGCCCCTCGCCCGGGGAGCCGCGCCCCCTCTGCCACACGATCGCCCGCGGCCCCGGCCCC
>VWZT01008892.1:96263-133596 GCA_013397055.1 Pachycephala philippinensis
GCCTCCCACCGGCTCGGGCCGGCCTGGGGGAGGCTCGGGGCAGGTGAATCCCCGTGGTGGCCGTGGCAGAGCAGTGCCCTCAGACCCTCTCACGGTGCCCGTGGCAGCACAGTGCCCCTCACTGGGGTTCTGAGCCCTGACCCCTCCTGATTCCCGGACAGTCCCTCTCCCCGACACCTCCAGGTCCCCTGACACCTCCAGGTCCTGCTCCCCTCGTGGCACCTGAACTGGCCTCACTCTGGAGGCCGATGTTTGCCCAAGGGTGTTTATAATATCTGTTTTCTTTGAGCAGCAGCCCTCCAACAGCGCTCTCTGCAGCGTGACTCACCTGGGCGGTGACTCACCTGGGCAGGCCCTCGGCGTGGGCACAGCCCTCACTGCCGGGCACAACTTCCCTCTGGTGAGCTTCCACAAGTGCCAAGCGGCTCTTCTGCGTGGAGGTGCTGTGGAAAAAACAGCATTTCGATTTATTTACCTGCTGTCAGCTGAGGAAAGAGCCCTGAATACGCCAGAGACAGCTGCTGGAGGGAATGTCGCCCGTGGATGCCCCAGCCATGGGGTCACCGACACTGTTGAGGGCAGCAGGTTTTTTGCTGTCGGAGCTGCTTACCCAGCACTCTGCTAAGCCGGCAGCAGGAATGGGAACGAACCCTTTCTGTGCAGAACACGGCCAATCATTCCGCCTCTGAGCTTCCCACGAGATGTGCTCAGCATTGCTAACACGCTGGTTCTAGAGAGCTGAAAAGTTTTTAATAGCTTTTCCCACCGTTGGGAGCACCTTAAGCTGCACCAGAGGAGGTTTAGTTTGAACATTAGGAAGAAATTCTTCACAGAAAGGGTGATTACCCATGGAAATGGGCTGCGCAGGGAGGTGGTGGAGTCGCTGTCCCTGGAGGTGTTTAAGGAAAGACTGGACATGGCACTCAGTGCTCTGGTCTGGTTGACAACGTTTGGTCACGGGTTGGACTCGATGATCTCAGAGGTCTGTTCCAGCCTGATTTTGTGATTCCGTGCGTGTGACTGTGGCAGCGCTGGGATCACACGGAGCTGCAGCACAGAGCCCGTGACACGGGACGTGAAACCAGCAGTGTCCAAATCCACTGCAAAAAGGTGTCACATGGTGACACAGTGACACGGTGTCACTTTACACAGCGACAATGCCACCTCTAACCATCGCAGTCTCCTGCGTTCAGAAGATGGTTTTGTCTAGACAGGGTTGTCTGAGTGTTATTTCCTAGCCTTGATAAGTACTGGAAGTTTTGCAGAGCCTCTGGTCATGAAGATTCAGAGGCCAGGAGGGAAAAAAACCACATGGATTGCCCAGCCTGAGCTGTGGCAGGCTGGAAGTGCCCCTGTGGCATTGCCAAACAGCTGGTATATTAAGACGTCTAATTGGGATTACCCTGTGCTTCTCCTGTCTCTGCTTTTCACCTGTTGTCTCTTCTTTAATCCTTGAAGTAAAGTTTTAGGGCAGGCATCCCTTAATGACGCACATGAAAAATGGTGGCAGCTGATATCACAGGCTTGTCTTTACTTCCTACACACCATTTTCACCCCCACTGGGACACGGGGGTGAAGCCTCGGCGGAGCAGGCATGGGCTGGAGAGGGTGTAGGAGAGGGGGATGCTCCCGGAAGGCTGGGGAGGAGGTGGTGGCTGGCACAGGGAGATGGGCTGTCTGCAGGAGGGCTGCTCGCTCTGAGCTCACCCTGTCTGCGGCTGGAGAAAAGGGGAAGGGGGCTCGTGGAGTGCCACAAATGAAGGAAGTTTGGGGAAAAAAATAGCTGACTTAACTTACCACATCCTGCGAGCGCAGGACGTGCAGCCTGCCACGGGGATCTGTAAGCTGGCACAGCATCTCATCTTCCTGGAAAAAACGGGCTTTAGGGGGAAAAGTGGGTAGGGACAGAGATCCACACTGAGTGGTGACGGTCAGCGGCGGAGTCATCGCTGCGGTGAGCACGCGTTCCCAGAGCATTCCCGTTCCCAGAACATTCCCGTTCCCGGAACACACGGACCGTCCCCACCACCTGCATTCCGCGCTGGCTGCGAGGGCTCAGCCGCGCTCTGCAGTGCCAGGCAGCGCCGTGCGCAGGTGCGCAGCCCCGAGCCGCGCCCAGGGCCGGGCGGGGCANTCGCGATCCCGGTGAGCGGGGCTGCTCCCGGTGCGCGGGGTCGCTCCCGGTGCGCGGGGCTGCCGCGATCCCGGTGCGCGGGGCTGTCGCGCCCCCGCGCGTCCGCAGCGCTCGCTGCTCAGGCACGGCTCCGCCGTTCGGGAGCGGCTGCGCTGTTTTTCCAAGTCCCACAACACACATCTGAAACGTTCGCATCTCAAAATAGCAAGGGAGGGGTTGTATTTCCTTGTATTTCCAGGCTGGCACGGACCGTCGGCGGGATCATCTGCTTGCTCGTCATTCCTGCTGCAAACATTCCTGATGCTGCCCAGTCCCACTCCTGGAAACACAGGAGAAAGGAGACCTTTGTGCAGAAAGAGCTTTGCGTGAGGCTGATTGACTAACGATGAATTGAGCCTGGAAAGGTCATGGATGCATGAGTTACATCAGGGAACATCTGGCACCAAAAGCTTCTCTGTTCTGGGGCTTGGTGAGGACACTTGATGAACCCAGAGCAAACATCTGAAGGGACTGAGAGTCCTAAACGTCCTAGGTGGTCTCAGGGATGGCAAATAAACAACTGCAGCCTTGAAAATTATTGCAATTGAGAGGAAAAAAAACGTTTCATAGCTAAGCCCATACAGAAAAAATATATTAAAAGATAAAGAATATATTCAGTTCCCACTGGTGTGCATTGGGGGCGCAATAAATCATCTGCACAGGAGAAGGAGGAGGCTTTCCAGGTCTGGAAGACATCTCTCTCCAGGCTGTTTGGTCACTTTATAGTTTTCATTTTTTAACATGCGATAGAGGTACCGGCACAGACTGTCCAGAGCAGCTGTGGCTGCCCCATCCCTGGCAGTGCTCGAGGCCAGGTTGGACGGGGCCTGGAGGAACCTGGGATGTGGAAAGTGTCCCTGCCCAGGTGGAATGAGATGAGCTTTGAGGTCCCTTGCAACCCAGGCCATTCTGTGATTGCCAGGCGTGTGAGACACAGGCAGAAAAATCAGGTACCTGCCTGCGAGTCTGTGCAGGGTGGATTCCTGGTGCAAGGAAACAGCGGAGACGTGCCAAGGAGAGGGCAGGTCCAGATGGCTCCAGTACCTGCACACACCTGAGGACACGCACAGGAACGTGCAGGAGGTTCTGGCTCCCTGTGTCTGGTTATAACCTGTGACACGAGTCCCAGGTAGGAGCGAGGGGCTCCTGGGGGGCTGCAGGTTCTGTGGGATGAGAGCAGGAGCGAGGGGCTCCTGGGGGGCTGCAGGTTCTGTGGGATGAGAGCAGGAGCGAGGGGCTCCTGGGGGGCTGCAGGTTCTGTGGGATGAGAGCAGGAGGACTCGGCTCTTTGGGAAGCCAGAGGAGGAACCGGGATGGGTGCAGCCCCCTCAGCAGCACTGGGCAGGCTCACGTCCTGCTGGAGAGGATCAACCACCGAAAACTCCCAGGAGGGGACAAAGTGGCAAGAGAGAGATTTCTCCTGAAGTATCACAGGCAAGAGAGATAAACAACAAACACAAACAATTAGGAAGAAGCACATCTGTCATGTTCTTGATGCTGTCGGAATGAGAATCCATCTGGGAAAAGAGCCAGCCCTGCCTCCCTGGGAATTATGTATTTTTTCTTTTTAAATATTGTATGACATCCATCTCTAGAGCTGCGTGTTGTTTGTGCTGGCATGTGGGTGTGTATTTCTGAAGGCTCCCCATATTAACACAAGATCTATAGTCTCATTTTAGAAAATTTGCGGCTATAAAAACATATTCTGGGTTTGACTGAGTGTTTTTTCCTTCCCTCCTGAAACTCCGGAGCAGTGTAAAATAGCTTCATAAAACTTGTAGGGCTTTTTAAAGTAGAAGTTACTGCCTTGCCTTGCTTTTCAAAATGCACCCTTGATTTTAAGTGTTGGGATACTGTTTGCTTTTAAACTAGTGAATGCTGAAAAGATGCTCTAAATTCCTTTTTTATTTTGTTGCTTACTGAGAAAAATCCAATTATACCAAAGGGAAATGGGAATAAAGCATTTCATAAAAATATATGGTATGTAAGCCAAAAAAGCCTCCGTCTTCCAAAGTGAGTGTGCAAAAAAAGGTAGAATTCTTTCAGCATTGTTCCTGGAGTAAATGCCCTCTCTTGGGAACACAGTGGTGCCCAAATGAGCGTGAGCACTTTCACTGCTCAGGGCCGTGGGAGTCCTGGATCCAGCCCGGTCCCTGGTGCTTCTGGCTCTGCCAGAGTGGGGCTGCTGGCACCCAGCCCTTGCCCAGGCCAGAAGGACTGGGACTGAGGGAGCTGCCATCAGCACGGTGTCCTGTAGACCCCACCCAGGAGCTCTTGGAGCTGCTCCCACCCTCTGCTCCCACCTTGTGGGAAAAGACACCGGGCTCAGCAGGGCAGTGACTCTCAGCCCTCGAAGCTGTGACTCCTTACATCTCTCTCCTTTCAGTTACTCTGTGAAGTGCTCGAGTGAGAGTATTCGAGCAGCCAAGAAGCAGCTCCAGTTCAAAGGATTTGGGAAAACCCTTTTTCCAATCAGGCAATTTGTAATTTCAATTGCTAAGTGTTTCCCTTCTATTCCTTGGCACAGCCTAGCACCATCTGAATTGGCTTTCTCAGCACTTCAGGAAGGCTTGTGTTACATTATGTAAGATTTAACAGCCATCACTTCTCCAGAAGTAATACAGGAAAGTGTTTTTTATGACACAAGAGGGAGATTTCTCATTTGGGAAGCTGATTCTTTGTTATTTTCAAACGACTGCTTTGGTGCAACTTCAATCTAATAACTAATTTTGTCTATGAAAAAACTAGGAGAAAATTTGTTTTGATTTTCCATTTTGATAAATGGAAATGCCTGCAGAGAGGAAATTAAATTTGCCTTTTTATCTTTATACATGCATATGATATACATTTATGTGTCATATTTAGATATAAGGACCCCTCAGGACGCTGCCTGCATTCACAGAAGCACAGGGTGGGTAAGGTTGGGGTCACCTGGTCCAGCCCCATTTGTGCCATTCTGGAGCTGAGCAAATTGGTCATTTCCAGCCAGGGCTTGTCCCAGCTTTGCTCTGCACGTGCTGTCCCACACGAAGCTGACAGATAATTCCTCACCCAGTGCTGCCACAGACCCAGCCCAGGAACCATCCCAGGCTTTCTGATCTTTTCAGATGGTTTCCCTTTCTCTCCATGACCATTTATTCATCCAATAATCCATCCACTGGCCTTTCCCATGGACATAGTGTCCCCTTGCTGGGAGCAGAGGGGCAACACAGGGTCCCTCCTTGATTCCCCCAGCCTTTGCTTCCCAGCACGTGGCTCTGATCTCCCTGGGCAGGGAGCTTCTTGCCGTACCTAAAATACTAATTACAGGCAGTGAGAAGAAATGTTGCTTTGCTCTCCTGAAGCTGTTTAGCAATTTCCCTGGAAAAAGCACTCTGGGAGCTGCTGGGCTGGTGATGACTTTCCCGACAGTGATTGAACGCTCTGATAAGAAGCAGGAGTTTGTTGCCACCTCATTCACCGTGCTGGGCTCTCTGCAGCACTTAATACTGTTCTGGCCAGACCAAGGTGTAAAAGAAGTAGAAAACAGAAATATACTTGGAAATTACCCTCACCTAAGAGCACAGCCCGTGGTCGTGCTTTCTTTGAATTACCCTACGCTCTGTGTGTTGGGGAATTGCTGTCTGTGATGGACAATGCTTGCCAAAGTCCTGGGACCCTGATTGATTTCTGTGCCTCTGCAGTCGTGAGAGGAGAGAAGTGTGAAAACCAGGACAATAAATGGGAAGGGCAAGTTCTCCCTGAACTGATTGAGCACAGAGCTGGCTGGCTAATGTTTCCTAATTACCTCTCTAAGTGGGAAAGGGGGAATGCCAGGAGCTGTGTGGGGCTTACACAGCTTCATGGCCACACAGTGTAAATTAGTCCTCATTTTTGAGCAATATATTTCTGCATGGCACCTGTTCTTGCCATCACCCCTAGGTTGTCTTTCTTCACAAGCTGGTTTGTTCTGTTTCTCCCTCATGGAGACTCATTTATTACTTTACATTAGTGTGTGAAGCCTTGAAGCGTCTCTTCCTGCATTTAAAACAGGAGGAAACCCCTCCCTCTGAGACATTCCCAGGCAGGGCTGGCTCTCCCAGCCTCACCGAACGGGGGTGGCTTGGTCAAACCCACCGTAATGAGAAAAGCATTTATACAGCAGCTGGGCCTTGCAAGAGCACTGAATGGGGAACCACAGAGCAGAGGAGCTTCTAGAAGAGGAACCTGCTGCAGTCCTGCCAGTGGTGGAACTGGGACTGCAAAGAGCTGAATCTGGGGAGCGCAGGGGAAGTGCTTCACCCACCAAACACCTTGTGACATCCTGTCACAGCACAGACGGAGCAGCTGCTCACCAAGGGTGCAAAAATTAGAAGTTGCACTGCATATGCACAGGGTATGGAGGAAGTCAGCAGAAAACAGCTCTACCTTTTAGGGAGACTATTTAAAAATCAGAAATACTGTCTGCTCGTGGAATTCAGTGTCTTTAGGGAGAACTCTGCACCTTTGGAAAGGAGGGAACCCCTCCAGAGGAGGAGCAGACCCTGCAGCAATGGCTCTGGGCTCCTTCCCTTGTGCCTAACTCGCTGTAGGAGCATGGGGGAACTCTGCACTCACGTTATCCAGATTATCCAACTTGCACGTTTATGGCGTATCCTGTGTCCACAGAAATTTGGCCCTTGCTGCATCCCCGGTGCTCCTGAGCTCTCCACACTGAGTCTGCCAGCAATGGCAAAACCTCCAGCATCTCCCTCTGACTCCGCATTCCTTGGCTTGTGCCGGGTGTTTGTGTGCCAGCTCTGCTGTTCCTTAATGTGCCGAGGAGGGTTTCTCTCAGCAGGCAGAGCGGCACCGAGGGCTGTCCTAATGGGGATCAATGGGCCAGAAAGGAAACAGAGAGAGGGCTCTGCAGCATCCACTCCTCAGGACCTGCTGAACCCCCGTCCTCCCCTAAACCGGGAAAATCCTGCTACGGCCAGAAATTCTGGGTTTATTCACCAGTGCCTACTTAAACCAAGGATGAGTGTGCCATGAGGTGGCTTTATCTCAACTCTAAAGTGCTGTCAAGATGAGAATTCCTCAGAACTGGGCACAGGGGGCAGAGATCCTGCAGACCCAGAGATGAGTGAGGCAGCAAAAGACCTCAACATTTTCAGCTTCCCCTTCAAAGCCAAGAGCTATCAGCCAGTGCTAGCACAGCTCTGGGAGAGGAGCAGGAGCCACCCAGGGCATGGGTCCTGCTTGGATTATTTCTCAGCTGGCAGAGGGGGAATGGAAGATAAGAAGGAAGAAGATGTGAAAGCAACATTTTAAAGGCCATGGGCAATGAGGCAAGTCAGGAGGAATAATAAGAGCCCCGTCTGCATTAGGACTTCACTTACAAATAACTTCTGGAAGGCGGCTCTGAGACCACTGTGATTTCATACCCGATTAAACCGTGGTGCAGAGTCCTGGAGGCAGCTTATAAACGCGATTTCTGCTCTGTACTGCTCAGTCATGACGCTCCAACCACATTTACTAACTGTGTTTCCTCTGGTGAAGAGCTTTCTCAGCGTAACCAGGCTCGGGTGTGACTGGTGGGCAGCGGGTGGGGGCACAGGGGTGCCCCAGAGCCTCTGTCCCCCAGCTGCACCGTGGCAGAGCCCAGCTGGCACAGGATGGAGCCGTGCCCCCTCCCCAGCACCCCCACACTGCGGCACCAGCGAAGTTATTTTCCAGGTTTGACTTTGGCTCTCCAAAATGACAACGTGCTCAGCAAGAGGGAAGGCTCCTGGGGATGTGGGGGTGCTCAATGAACCTCAGCAGCTCCTGCAAGGACCCGAGTGCCCGTGTGGGGAGCGACACTTCAGCCCCACGGCGCAGAGGGGACTGGCCTGGTGTTATCATGTGTCTCAGGCTTGCCCACATTTAGCAGATTACTTCAGAATTTGCATTCAGGCAATGGGAGTTGAAATAGCAACCATAAACTTGATCAGTCTAATGTATAAGGTGATTTACATAATTTCCTATTTGCATGGGGCTCCTGTTTAATTTTTCCGCCCCTTGTATCATCAAATATACCTGCTTCCAGATGATTTCAGGTTTAGAGGATTAACCTGCCTGCAAGAAGTGACAATGCTGACTGCTTGTTATCTCCAAAATACAATTCCAGGATCCCTGCAAGCTGGAGAAACTCAGCTGTCTCCATCCCTCAGGGAATGGCATCACTTCCAGGGGTTTGAGAGAGAAGTCGCATGTCCAGGACCCCCTTTTCTCCCCCTCTTCCAGTGCCTGGGCCGCTTAAACAGGGCTGATGTCGGTCAGAGAAAGCTCCTGCATGTCCACCAGAGCTGCCAGGTTCGGTGTCCGAGGCTCCCAGCTCCCACAGGGGTGCAGCATTGCACCTTCTGCCCGGGGAATGGAGCTGCGCTGCCGCCGCAGCTCCTCTCACACGGGCGGGGAAAGCAGCAGCTCTGCGGCCAGGCTGAACACGCCAGCTCTGCCGGAGCAATGCACACCGAACTGTTGGACTGGGAACCAGGATTACATGGGCTCCGTGGCTCTTTGGAGGGCACAGAGGAGATGTGTCATCCCTGCCTGCCTCAGTTTCCCCGCACCGAGCACCAGGATGGCAGCGTTGGCAGTGCAAGAACAAGGGCATTGCCAATGTTAATTAATATCAGTTTGCAAAATGAGCTCTCAGACAGATTCATATCCAACATCCTGCTCGAGGATTCGCCCCCTCTGCCCACAGATGGACCCACGGACCCATCATCAGCGCGACTCAAGGAAGCACCCGGCTCACGGCTCGCTCAAGGAGAGGGAACCCAGGTCGGCGCTGCCTTCCTGTGCCAGGGCAGTGAGGGGCCCACCCTTGTCACCGCCACCCTCCCGAGCCCGCGGGAATCCTCCATCCGCATCGCCCAGTGATGGAGAGAACGACCCTTGGTCTGACAGAATGAATATTTAACACAGGCTCCTCACACCTGCCGTGCTGGCCGCACAGCCCAGGCTGCCTTTTCCTTGGTGGGCAGAAAAGCCTGCATCGATCCGCTGCTAAAAATAGGAGGCGCAAGGTTCGGAGGCAGCGGCACCAGCTCTGCCAGAGAGGCTGCGAGAGATTCCTCGCATCTGTTGCCTGGCAGAGACCCAAAGTATTTCTCTGGTACGAGGGGCTTTTTTGCATGCATCACCAAAGAACTGAGCTGCTATTTTTAGCTCTAATAAGCATATTTAATTTCCTACTGCCTCATTTCTACTGTTTTGTGCAAGTGGCATTTCTGAGCACGGCCCTGGGGAGCAGGTGAGGATCTTGTCTGCATCCCTTGAGCGTCCGAACCGATGCTGTTCCCCTCAGGACCACCAAAACCTGGATTCAATGAAGAGCAATGTACTGGGGCTGCCCCAGCTGTAACCCCGAGGCTCCCACCTCCACTGGGGACTGTGGGGTCCTCTGGGCAGGACCCCACACACCCCCAGCACCCCTGTTACTGCCTGGGCCAGCAAAGCGCTCCCATTACACAAATAATTAATCAACACAACATCAAAGGTCGCTCATTTGCATCCCAAAGTGGCCACACTGTGCTATAACTCCCAAACTGCCACTGCCATCAGCTCACGGACACCCTGGGCTGTGCTTCCCATCAGCATCTTCTTCGATGGAGGGAGATTCAAAGCAGGGTCCAAATTTGCTTTCCACCTGTTGCTGATTTTGGTTACACGGGGAGGGGATGCAAATGCTGAGCTGTGTTATGTGACATAAAAACACCCGGCATCCCCATAACTCACTGCCAAGCCCGGGCTGCAAACACACCCCTAACAACGAGACAAATAAAGAACATGGGCTGTTCAAACCCCAGTCCTTATCCTCCACTAATCAATACAGCTCATCAGGTCTGTGAGACAATTGTCTTCTGCTACCCCGGCCCAGAACCTCTGAGTAATGGCTTGCCAATGCCAAGTGATTATAATGATGTCTTGCAAGTGAAGCAGAAACAACCAAGTAAACGGATTTGAAGCAGTTTAATCGGGCTGAGTTTTCCTTGAGTTCAGTGCCATTCCAATGTTCTGTCAGCAAAACCTGCACTTTATGAGATTTATGTGTTGGCTTTCAACAGCGACCCCTCCTCTCCAGCCCTCTGCTCACCCTGGGAGAACTCCTGTCCACGAGGGTGGCAGAGCCCTGGAAGCTGCTCAGGGAGGGCCTGGAGTCTCCCTCTCTGGAGACATCCCAAACCCACCTGGATGTGTTCCTGTGTCCCCTGTTCCAGGTGACCCTGCCCGGGCAGGGTTTGGGCTGGATGATGCCCAGAGGTCCCTTCCAACCCTGCTCTGTGATTCCGTACTGGCAGAGCCCACGGAGGAGGCTCAGGGACGAGAGTTTCTCTCCCTACAAACAGCAGCCAATGTGTTTTGCTGGTGTCTCTGCAGCCCACCCGACACTGTCATTTCCCCCACCCCTCTTGGCTGCAGCTGGGTACTGCCCCCGTGCCCCCAGACATCTCTCCCACCACTTCGGAGACAAGCCCAGCTCCTGCAGGCTGATAACTGCAAGGGTTCTGTGGATTACTACCTTGGCACGGCTTAAATGTTTGCTGCAGACATAAGCCTTGTCATGGCTGATTTTATTTATCGTTGTGTAAGTGTATTTCCAAATAAAACAGAAAGTGAACAAATAAACTGGGTGGCAGAGCCATAAACCCTGCTCCTGCTCATTCACTTGAAGAAAAGCCTGCTTCAACTAATTAACCTGTGCAAGCCTTGTGCTGTTCATAAACAAGCCAGGAATTAATAGTGTTTTTTTTCAAACAGCCAGCATATGCCAGTAAATCTTTATTGGGCAGGAAAACAGGAATAGCTCCCCTTCCTAGGGTAGGTACTGCAACAACAGTGAGAGGCTGAGTTCTTAAATGAGAGTAAAATATTGGGACAAGTTTATTTCCTGCTTTTGCTGCCTGTACTGAGCACATCTGGGATGTGCTGGAGCAAAGGTTGTGTGAGTGGAAGCTGCAGCCTCGCCAGCACTGAGGGATTACAGAAACAAGCACCAAAACACGGCTTTTCTGCACCAAATCTCCTCACAGATCCAGAGGGAGGATGGATTATACAGTACAACAGTCTGAGAAGCTGAGAGGAGCAGAGAGGAGCCTGTGGAATGGGTAAATAAAGCTGTGGATCTGTGGGGATGGGGGGAGGATGGTCATGAGATGGGCAAGGAGCCTCTAGGAAAATAAACAATGGGAAAGGCTGGCAGGGATGTGCTGGGGACAGGGATCTCCTGGCCCGCACAGGTGTGGGCAGGAGGTGTCTGGGGCTTTGCTTTCAGACAAGCCCCGTCTGTGCACTGGTCACACGTAATGGGAGACCCGGGGAAACAGAAAGGGGGCAGAAATACAAATCAAGGAGCAACACTTTTGAAGGAGAAATTATAAATTGCAATTTAATCACATAATCACTTTGACACTCTCAAGCAAGCTAATTTCTTCCCTTGCCTCATTTCACCCACTTGGCAAGATGAATCTTGATGAATAATGTCCTATGAATATTTAATTTTTTGATCAGTTTGAATTTTTTTTTCTCCTATCCCTACCTTCTGGATAAAGCAGTTCTCTCCTCTTTTCCTCTCACAAACATACAGAGAACAACAGCTTCTTCTTCAACTCCCATCCTCCCCTGTTTTCATCCTTTTTTCCTCCCCTTTGGAAGTCTTTTTGGCCAAGCAATGATCATTGTCATCACCCCTTGCCCATCCTCTGCCAGCTGGGAAACTGGGGCTGACCAGGGAACTTCCTCAAACCAGGAAAACTTTGCAGACAGGCAAGAAATTTGATGATCTCAAATGGTTTTAAGGCAATTTACATATAATCATATTGTTTGTGCAGGAATTTGGTGACTGAGGAGAGGGGAATAATGATGTCCCTGTTAATGAGCACTGGCAGCAGCACCCTCACATGTGGGTGATGGGTGGTCTCACCCCCGGGACCCTCGGGGTCACCTCCAGCAGCCCCACAGCTCTCGTTCCTTCATAACCACAGGCAATGGTGGGGAGACCTCTGCCCGTGCAGGCTTCCAGGAATGAGCTGGACGTGCCTGCTTGGGCTTACCTGGGACAGCCAACCACCTCCTGGAGCAGGAGGGAAGGATAAATGGTCCACCCCAGTCCCTGTCTATTTTATCTGCTGTTTTTCTTTGTTTCTCCCAACTGTTCAATCCATTTCTGCCTAAAATTGCCAAATTAGGAAGCACTGGATAACACTGATGTTAAGCTGGAAATCGAAGCCCTTGACTGCACAGCACAATCCATCCCCAGCACTGCTGCTCCCAACAAGCTGCAGGGACAACCAGACTGTGCTGAGGCCACGAGAAATACAGAAGTAACTTTACCCTGAAAGCCACTGGATTTGGGGAAAGCAGAAAGCATCCGAGAGCACCAGCCAGGGCTGCAGGAGCCCTTGGATTCCCCCTCCACGCTGCTCCAGCTGAGCTGTTCCACCAGCCTGCTACATGAGCACAAATGCTTCCCTTAAATCCATCACCCAATATTCAAATCTGCCAACTGTTTGAGCAAGTGAGAGGCTGCAGGAGTGGTTGGCACGTGCTGTTTGTTTAAGCTGTTTATTAAAGCTGACAGTCAAATCACCAGAAATCCAGCTGAAACGCCTCCATGGATTTAAGGAAGGAGAAGGAAGCCTGGGTGCTGTGCACAGAGGGTTTGAGCATGGGGACTGTGCACTGAGTGCTGCAGAGGGAGGATGGAGGGCAGCGATGCCTCGGGAAGCTGCACAGGCTCTGGAATGCTGCCACCTGTTCCTGCCTCTGCCCCACATTCCCCTCTGTGCAGTTTGGGAGCTCAGGTCCCACTTATCCCCTGTACAATGGCATTTCTTAGAGCCTGTCCCTGCCCTGAAGTTCCTGCAGTGATCCTGTGCACCCAGCAAATGCTCCAGACCAAGCTCCCCTCTCTCAGGTACATCCCTCAGCACAGAGCTTGCCTCTGATGCAGATCCTGGACTGGCACCAGTGGAAAATGGATTGTTTGGAAAGAACGGCGTGAGCAGGGAGACAGGAGCAGTCTCTGCAGGGAGGGACAGAGGTTTCGTGTGCCTGGGGATGGTGGTGGAGGCTCTGGGGTTGGTGCTGCAGCCAGGGCAGAGGCAGAGCTGCCTGGAAGGAGCTGCTCGGCCACGTCACCTTCTGGCTTCCAACTGCTGCTGCCAGTCCAAGGGCCCGATCTTGTCAGCACATGGCAACGAATCCAGGGGAAACGTGCTTTAAAGCAGCTGTGACACAACGCTGTCGGAGGCTGTGGTCGTGTTTGATTAGTGTGTGCTGGGCATGAATCAGGGTGACACAGGCCCTGGTGGCTCAGCCCCTCTGACATCGGGTGCCACAGACCCCTCCCATCACCGGGAAACAGAACTCTGCAGGCTGGGCTGATTTTCAGTATTTCCACATTTTCCAGGTATAGAGGCAGCCAGAGTGAGTTTGAACTTACTACAGACCTTGTTTGCAATAAAACCATTCTGAAAGGCTCCAGCCCCTTGCCCTGAATCCCAACAGCTGTGGACTGGGTGATGATGGTTCCTCTATGCTAGAAACAGTCAAAATCACACCAAAGCCTTAGGAGCTACCTGTGATATGCTGGAGAGCAGAACAGCCCAAACAGGCATTTCTGATGTGCAGTGGAGACAGCAGTGCCTGCCCAGGGATGAGCCTGGGAGGAAATGAGGACGGGGGATGTGGGAATAGTAATGAAGGAATGAAAACAAAGAGAGACAGAGACGTCTGTGGGAGGAAGGGCGAGATTCAGATCACAGTGCAGCTGGACAAACCATTCCTGCTGGAAACCAACCCAGCAGTGCCCAGCTCTGCAGGACACGCACAAGAGCCCTGCTCTTTCACCTGCCCTCATCATGTTGTCATTTGCTCTCCTGAAAGGGGAGCAGAGCCGTGCTTTGAGAACCCGGCACTTGCGAAAGGTTACCTTCCCTCTGGCATTTCCCGAGCGCGAGTCACGGGCGAGGAGCTGAAGTTCACAGCCAAGCTGCAGAATTAATACTGCCCTGCGCTGACGAGTGTGTTCACTTGATGGATTTAGAGCCAGGGATGGAATTGAAAACAAACCCACGGGAAAAGCCCCCCCGTCACCCACTGTCAGAACACCCCGGGGTGAGCTGCTGACACTGAGGGTCCATTCCATGCACAGCACATGGGAAACTCCTCTGGAGCAGGTTCAGAGTGGATTCTCAGAGGACACTGAGCCTCTGTGCAAACCAGAGCCCCTCTGCCCTGGCTCCCACCACTGCACTGTTCCAGAGCATCTTCAAAATCTGCTTCCCTGGGCCAAGAAAACATCTGACAAAACTGCCAGACAGAGATCAAACCCGCTCTTTGTGAGTGCAGCTGTTGGGAAGCAATTCCAGGTAGCCAATGGATTTTGAATTATGAATAATTAAGTGATTTGGCACATGAAATACGGGAGCCTCATCTCCACATATCCCTTGAATCTCAGGGCCCTCCTGCTACTGGGCTGGAGACTTCCCGGCTGCTTCCTCCCCTCTCTCCATCCCTGTCTCCCTCCCACTCAGCAGCATCGATGCAAACCCCTCCTCTGCCCTCAGCATCCCATCAAAACCAGCTGCCAGCTTCCCCTTCTCCAATTATCCCCACAGTTCCTGTCTCTGAGCTCTATCCCATGACCTCTGCCTCTCAAGACCTTTCTCCAAAGCTTATACTAACATGAAGTTAGTCCTGCACAGGCTTACAGGGCGGGAAATTCTTCCTATCCACGAATATTCCAGCACAACTCTCTCTTTCTGTTATTTTAAAGCTTCATCAGCACAATTCCTGTGCTCTGCTGCTGCACAGAATCACATCTCTCTGAAGTCACCTCAACTTTGGTGCCGTGGCTGTGCCTCTCCATGCCCGATTTCATCCCGTCTAAAGCATTTTTCTTCATTTGCAGGAGCAGTGGTGCTGCCTAACGAGGGACGCCGTCCCTGCTAATGGGAGTCACTTCATTATGAGCTGGGCTCGGCTTCAGACTGTGGCTCCACACTACCAGAGACCTAAATCTTACCACAAGGATTTTAATTTGGGATTAACCGATCGGGAAATTAGATCACTCGTTACATCAGTCATCCTGCTCCCCCTGCTACCTCCTGCTCCAGATGGCTTGGCTACAGCAGGAACGGGCTCCTCAGGGAATGGGCACGGCCCCAGGGCTGCCAGAGCTCCAGGAGTGTTTGGACAGCGCTCTCAGGCACAGGGTGGGCTTTTCAGGTGTCCTGTGCAGGGCCAGGAGCTGGACTGGATGATCCTTGTGGGTCCCTTTCAGCTCAGGATATTCTATAATCTTTATGCTTTAAGTTGGAATCCCTTTTATTTTAAAAGTGACACCTGCCTTTATTTCTTTGGGAGGATCCTGGCAAGCAGGTGTGGATCATAAAATCACAATCATGGAATGGTTGGGCTGGATGGGACCTTAAAGCCCATCCTGTTACAGTCCCTGCCTTCGGCAGGGACACCTTCCACTATCCCAGGCTGCTCCAAGCCCCAATATCCAGCCTGGCCTTGGACACTGCCAGGGATCCAGGGGCAGCCACAGCTTCTCTGGGCACCCTGTGCCAGGGCCTCCCCACCCTCACAGGGAAGAATTTCCTCCCAATATCCCATCTGACCCTGGCCCCTGGCAGTGGGAAGCCATTCCCCTTGTCCTGGTACTCCAGGCCTTTGTAACCAGTTTCTCTCCACCTTTCTTGTCTCTGTGCAGGTACTGGGAAGTCACAATTTGGTCACCCTGAAGCTTCTCTTCTCCAGGCTGAACAATCCCAATTGTCCTGGATTTTATGTTATTGGTAGGCAGGAATTCTTTTGGACTGCATGCAATTTCCAAAAGAAATCTAAGTGAAATATTTACATGCTATAAGCAAAATGTGGGAATCCCTTCTCCAAAGTCAAAATTAATTTATTATCCTGTTAAAACCAATATTCTGGTGTATCCATCACTATTTGTGTGTGTGGCCCTGCAGATGAATGCACACACACCTTATCCTGTGAATTCCTGCTTTTTGCTCGCATTTCTAGGGCAACACTTAATGGAAGATGCAACATAACAGAAGCCCCAGCTGGGGAAGGCAGACACAGCCCAGGCCCCAGAAAGTCAATTACTCTGTGGGAGAGGGTGAGGATAACTAGGGAGATTTGCATGGAAATAACTGATCTCCTGACAGAAAGGATCACACAGGCTGTGCTGGCAGACAGTGCTGAAGGGAAAGGTAAAGGCAGAGGATCAAAATACACCAGGCATGGCTGTGGTAATCAGCATTTCTTTGTTCCTTTGTTGGAGACGGCCAGGCAGGAGACTGAGCTGGTGGAGATCTGGCTGCATTCTTGCAAAAGCCATTCATTGAAAATTAATGACAGCTTAAGTTTTCAATTAAATTTTAATTTAAACTCTGTGACTGGTGCAAATCAGCATAGTGCCACTTGTGTCAGTGATTTATCTTAGCTGAGGATTTGGCCCCACATCTCAAGTGAAAGCTCTGCCAAAATAAGCTGCAGTAGAGATCCTCCGGCCAGATTCCAAAATGTGCTAAAGCCCTGAAAGGTGTAGATAGGCATGAAATCAATGCAGCCTGGGACCTCTGAAAACTCCATTAGGGGCCTGTCTGAATCTCCTCGTGTGTGAAGTACTGCCCCAAGGATAAGTTTACCACAAAGGAATAAATCCTGCAGTCCCCAAAGCCTCTTTTCTTTACCAAGTGGGATCTGTTCATGGCTCTGCTCAGGGTCCTGGTGAAGATCAGAGAATCACAGAACCCCAGCATGGTTTGGTCTGAAGGGACCTTAAAGCTCATCCAGTGCCACCCCTGCCCTGGGCAGGGACCTCCCACTGCCCCAGGCTGCTCCAAGCCCTGAACAACCTGGCCCTGGGCACTGCCAGAGGTGTCCTTGGCTGAAACACAGCCTGGAACAAGGAGACAAAACCTGAATCTGTCTCTTCCATGGAACAGCCTCTCCTGGGCTCACCTGTGGTGCTCTCAGGTGAGCTGGTGGGTCACCTGGCTCCTCCAGCCCTGCCCCAGCCTCCCCCAGCACGTGGGGACAGACTTGGGCACATTCCCCGTGCCTTCATTCGAGAGGACGGCTTTGACTTGGACTCACTGCCTCCTTTACATCCCCTTTAATAGATCTGTGGCAGGAAGTCTAATAAGTTAGGAAGTTTAACACACTCTTTTTTTTTTATATGTAATGTAGTCATTTCTCAATCTGCCATTCTCAAGAAATTCTTTTTTTTCTCCTTGCTGTTGAAATCTATCTGGATTGAATCATTGAATCATTATTCCTGATGTTCCACAAGTCTTGTTCTGAATATTTTTAGAAGGAAAAAAATGAGATTTCTGCTTGGAACTTTTTTGTTTATAAATTTTGCATAAATCTGCAATACAAAAGCAGCAAAAAGAATTCAACTGAATCTTTTCAAGAATAGGATCAGTTTGTGATGTGCAAAGCAAAACCATTGGGTTTAACAGGCTGAGGGGTTGGAAGAGAATGAAGCAATTAAGGGGAAGGAGGGATGTGGAAATGAGGGTCATTTGCACTTTACAGAAAACCAGACCAACACTGAGTTATCTCTTAAGCTGTGAGGACTTGGAAAATCCAAGGACAGCAAGGCAAAGGCTCTCTTGATGTGGCTGCTTACATTCTGCCTGGCAGCAACACTGAGGGTGAGGAAAGAATCACCTGTCACTGCAGCTTTAGCCCTGAAAGTTCATGTTTTTGTGCATTAGGCTGGAATAGCCAGCTCCAACTCATCTGGTGATGACTGGGCTGCACTAAACTAACGGAGAGAAGTTCAGGGAGGTGAGTCACAGCCTCCCCACCCCCAGCACCAGCGGTGACTGGACGAGTTTGACTCACACCCGCAGACTCAATAATATTAATAGAGCACCTTGAAGTGCAAGGCTGTGATGAGTGGAATTTGTTGGGCTCATTTGCACCGTTTGGAGAAAACATATTGTGGGTTTGCTCTCGGTGATGTTTGGAAAACTTGAGAGCGAGTGGCAGTGATGGATGGGCCCGAAGGAGCAGAGCAGGCATTGCCAGCCGAGGAGGGAGATGGGAGCTGACAGCAGGAAAGGCTTCTCTGCACAGCCACTGCCTCCTCCTGGGGCCCTGCACGTGGGAGCAGGCGTGGGGAGCACCGGGGTGCTCCTCTGGGCACAACACAGCTCTGCTCCTCCCGGGTGGAGCACAGACTTGAGCCATCACAGGGTGCCCAGAGCAGCTGTGGCTGCCCCTGGATCCCTGGAAGTGTCCAAGGCCAGGTTGGACAGGGCTTGGAGTCACCTGGGACAGTGGAAGGTGTCCCTGCCCATGGCAGGGGTGGCACTGGATGGGCTTTAAGGTCCCTTCCCACCCAAACTGTTCTGTGATTCTGTGACTTACGGTCACTCCTGGCAGAGATCTTCTGTTTCAGAAGAAAGTCCCTTCCCTCCTCCGCTGCTGCAGCTGCTGCCACTGGTCCCGCTGGTGACACGGACAGGCTTTACTCACGCGGGGTTTCTAAGAAGGGGCTTAAAGCTTTTAATGCTCCCACATCTCTGAACACAGCAGATGAGAGAGCAAAGTCATTTTCCATCTGTCTGCAAAGGACTGTTAAGTTCTCATTCATACGTAAAGCAGAGCCAGCAGAGATTGTTACAGGCTCAATGACAGCGCTCTACAAATGTTAATATGGTTTTTAATTGGGAGGAATAATAGCTTGCTGCTGCACGCTTGGCAGACCAGGCTCTGCAGCTACTTGATCCTACCCCTTTTTTAAAACAGAAGGGGAAAATTGCAATTCTGCATTGCAGTCAGGATTTATTTTAAGTAGCCGAGGTGCTGAGCTGACAGCGACGGTGTCCCTTATCCCTCTGGTCATCCTGGGGACGGCAGAGGCAGAGCCACCAGCTCCACTGCACGTCTTGCTGAGCCCCTGCCACAGCAGGAGGGAGCACCCAGGTCCTGGGGAGGGGGACAGGACTTTGAGTCACTGAGTGGTTTGGGTTGGGAAGGACCTTAAAGCTCGTCCAGCCCCACCCCAGCTTCCCCCAGCACCTTCCACTGTCCCAGGGTGCTCCAAGCCCTGTCCAGCCTGGCCTGGGCTGATTTCAGTGTGGAGCTTGGTGCATCGCCAAGTTCTGCTGAAGTTAATGAGGGCCTGTGTGCCCAGTGAGATCAGGAAAATAATCGGAATTAACTTTTAAATGGATTAGTCAAATTGCATTAAATACCTTTGTAAACACTTTTGTTTAGAATTAAGGTGGACTAACTTGATTTTGTTTGCTTCACTTTAATTCCAAGTAGCACCATCTAAATGGAAGCTTGAAGAAATTTAACCAAACTTAGACCTTGATTAGTCCCTGAATCGCCCTAAGCACTCAGAGCAGAGTGTGAGAGACTCCTCAGCTGCCTTGTGGGGCAGGATCCCCATCCTGGGAAACCTCCGGAGAGGGAAGGGACTGCTCTGACCAAGCCTCTGAGTCCCCATGGGTTTGATCTTTGCATTCCAGGCACCCTGTTTACATCTTTCCCTGGGTTTTTGGTCCTCATTGCCAGCTTAGGCACATGGCAGGGCATGGCTTTGCTTCAGCTGGAGCTGGGAGGGCAGACAGAGGGTCCTGGAGCTTCCCAGGGAGCCCCTGGCAGCCCCCAGCCCCTTGTCGGGAGGGTCTGACCTTCCAGAGCCCAGCTCAGGGATTTAATTCCTCGCTTCATCTGCATGAGGAAAACAGAGGCAAAGTGAGAAATGCCACTGTGGCCATGAAGGCACGTGGGGTAATCAGGGCAATGGCTGGTGCTGGCAAACAGCAGGCACTGCAGCTTGGCTCGGAAAGGCTCCGTGTCCTCACGGGGGTGTCCAGGCAGGGGCTGGACAGGGGCTGTGGACACTCTCCTTGGCAAAGGAGAAACTCTGGGAACGTGAGACTCTGACCAGAGCCCAGCCTCGGCTCTTCCCTCACACACCCAAATACGGCTCCTCCCCGGGGCAAGGGAAAGTGTGGAAAAAGAGAATTTGCACTCATTCATTCAGGGCACGGTCAGCACTGGGAGGCGGCTGGGCAGGGCCAGCCCACACCATCAGGCTCCTGAGCCCAGGGCCACCCCGGCACCCACTGGGACTCTGGTGAAGGGGAAAGGAGGGGGGTCTTGGAGAATGATGGAGTTGGCCGGGAACTGCTGTCAGCTGACAGGATCGTCAAGGACAGAGGGAGGTAATTCCTGCCCAGCTTCACTCCCTGTGCAGCATGGAAAGGGCAGCCACGCAGCTCTCCCCCTTTTGGAAGAATTACAATGCAGCTGAAGTATTTTTAGTAAGGCCTTAATTAAATCATCAAAATATTTCAGGCTGATGTTCATCAGCAAGTAAATTCAGGGAACAGGACAAGAAAAGCAGATGTGCATTATTTTTCTGAGTAATGATGTTTGGATCTCAGTTCTACAGAAAGTGGGGAAAAAAAGTAAATTATACAGAAAATGCATTCAGGAAGGTTTTAATGTTATTACAAACCTTCATTATAATGTATGATCAAGCATGTAAGTGAAAATCTTAGGACCCGGGGGTAACATATCGATTCTGGCGGACATTAAAATTTCTATTTGATGCTTAAGCAAAATCTAATCTGACTTCTGATTTTGCAAAATATTTTAGGGTAATTAGACATATTTGTGCTTTATTGATTCTTAAAATGAACATAAGTATGTGGGGAATTGCTAACACTCTGGATTAAAGAAAAAAGACTCCTTGCTTTGCAAAAGTTCCTGTAGTTAAATCAGTTTCTGCAAATGTGACCCTCATTATCCTGGATGGAAACGAATGCAGGAAGAGGTAAGGGGGTTGACAATCATAATTATCATAAAAGTGAAGCTTTAGTGTTTAAATGAGAGTTAGTTTTCTCATAGTTTTCCCACAGGCTTTGGGTAAATCGCTCATCTGGAGGACTGGGGCTCTGAGCACCCTGGGACAATGGGAGGTGTCCCTGCCCATGGCAGGGGGGAATGAGATGAGCTTTAAGGTCCACTCCAACCCAAACCATCCTGGGATTCTGTGATAAAACCCCAAACAGCCTCAGAGCACAGGCTGGGGGGAATTCCTGTCGGAAATGGGCTTTTGAGAAGTGAAGCTCAGAGCAAACACCGAGGGCAGGGTCGGCACCGCCTGCCCAAGCCCCGACCCGCTCCAGAGCATCCCCGTGCTGCTCCTGCCCGGGGAGGGGCCACCAGCAGCATCCCGAGCATTCCCTCCCGAGAGACCAGTGCTGCCAGCCCATCCCAAGCTACAGAAATATTTACTGCTCCATTCACCTTTGTTGTCTCTCCCACGAGTGTTTTGGAAGAACGAGGCCAGTTTCACCCCTCCGCAGAGCTGCCTCTCCACGTGGCTGAGCTGCACAAACAGCCCCAGACACCGTGAGCGTCCTCAGCATCTCGTCCCTCTCCAGTGACCCCAGGGGATGCAGCACCAGAGGCTGCAGATCCCGCCCAGCCACGCCGAGGATGCATCGGGGACCGCGGAGCACAGAGGACAAAGCGCCCTTGGGAGCGAGCCCCGTGCCCAGCTCGCAGGGCTGAGCAGCGGCTGCTGCGAGGGTGTGAAGTCTGCTCGAAACGCTCCAAAGGACAGAAGTTCAGCTGGTTTGAACAGATGGCTGAGCAACATTTTCTGCCGGAGCCCGCAGGTCCCCAGCAGGCCCTTTCTGGTACCATTTACTGCTCTCGCTGTTTGCCGGCGATGCAGAGCGCGCACACGAGTGTGCCCCGCGCTGGGGACGTGCCGCTCGGGCCCCGGCCCCGCGCTGCAGCTCTGGTGAAGTCATAAATAAGCAATAAGCAGAGATAAGTGTCTGATTTATTGGGGAGCTCAAAGGCAAAGACAAGCAGTAGCAAGGTCACATCCACGGTTAAGCACGTCCCTGACACAGCTCGCTCCTCTCTCCCCTCCCCTTCCGCTCCCACCAGGTTTGGGAAGCACCAAAACGGATTTTTTGTCTGCACTTCTCTCTACAGCTTCCTCTGTATGCTGAAAGCAGCTCATTTGCTCCAAATGCAGGCAGTTTTTCCTGCTGCAATGCCCGCACCCCGCAGCACAGCGGGGCGATGGCCGATGGCCGTGCGCTCCTGGCGCTCCGTAGCGTGGCAACAAGTGCTAAGCAACACGGAGGCTGCCACCAGGCCTCCGTCTGGCTTTCATCTGGCGAGGGACCACTTATTTAAGAGCTAATGTCTGTAAGACTCTGCCCCTCTGCAGGGCTGGCAGCCGTGTTACTCACCAGAACCTGCCTGGAGTGGGTGCTCATTTAAGATATATATATCCCTGCTCTGACAGGCAATATGTCAATAAGGGAGCCCACTTTAATTCACATTACTCTGACCCAGGTGCTTTGTCAGGATTACAGCTTGTGGTTTTCCACCTAATGGCTTCCCACCTTCCCTTCCCAGGAAGGCAGAACGGGTGTCTCATGCCTGGTGAGGTTTGTCTCCCTGCAGGTCCCTGACTCCCCAGGAGTGGATCCCAGCTCCCCAGGCTCTGATGGATGCCCATTCCCAAGGGAGAGAGCAGTGTCCATGCAGCCCTCTGCCAAGGCACTGCCCCTGCTCCTGGGATCACAGAATCTTGGAATGGTTTTAGTTGGAAAGGACCTTAAAGCTCATCTCATTCCCACCCCTGCCGTGGGCAGGGATGCTTTTCACTGTCCCAAGTCACTCCAAGCTCCGTCCAACTTCCAGGGATGTCCTTCCAGGACACTTCCAGGGATGGGGCAGCCACAGCTTCTCTGGCAACCCGTGACAGGCCCTTAGTGCCCTCACGGGGAAGAATTTCTTCCTCATATCTGATCTAAACCTGCTCTCTCTCAGTTTAAGCCATTCCTCCTTGTCCTGTCTCTCCAGGCCCTTGCAAAAAGTCCCTCCCTGGCTCTCCTGGAGACCCATCAGGTTCTAGAATTTGCTAAACAGGGCTGCTCCTGCCAGGGCTGGGCTGGGAGCAGAGGGGCCCCCAGCACGGACACATCCCTACGGAGCCCTGAGCTGCACTGAACGTCAGGATTTCACAGCGGAGCAAGAAACAAGACCAGGTTCCATGTGGCAGGGAGTGCCTTGCCTCCCGGCCAGGAACGCAGGCTGGGCAGCAAAATGTGCACTGGGAGAAGCCGTGCCTGAGAGATATCTGAGAGGACAGACTGCTATCTCCTGTCTTTTTGCTCTCCGTCATCACCCGCAGCAGTGAATAAATCCAGGTGGCCAGAGAGAGAGGGCTGAAAGCGATGCTTCCCCGTGACACCAATATTGTTCTGTCACTTGGTACTAAATAAGCCACGGCAGATTTAAAAGCACCGCGATTGCTGAAAAAATAACCTTAATAAAGTGGGTATAAATAACTGTATAGCAGTATTTCTGCATATTGGAATTGTTTATGCAGGTAAAATTTAATAGCAGAGGTGTGACCGCATTTATAACAGAGTAATCAGTGTGTAATTCCACAAACCCAGTGTGTTTGCTCACAGGAGACAACCCTAATGTCTTTTAAAAAGTCATTAGATTTAAGTAATAGCCAGCACCCAAGTACTCGATCAGGCAGATAGAGAACAAATCAACTTTTATTGCCAGACAAAAACTAGAAAACCTAATTCCTTGGAAGCTAATAAAAATTTTATAATTTTTTTTTGAGTCAAATAAGCGCAGGGTTTATTACTTCGTAGACGTCTTCATAAAACCTGGAGCAAACCTAATCTAGATGAAAACAACAGCTGTGAGGCACAATATATTTGACCAAGATGGATGCCTCAGAGGTATGATATTCATTAGCTCACTAATTCCAAATGGTAAACAAGGTTTAATTAATTTTGATTTCAAGGTACAATGGTCTGCTGGCCACGCAGAAGTGTACAGAATGTACAGCTCCTGTAGGAGCAAGAGTCTGCTGGAGAAGCTTGCGTGTTCTCTTGACATTTCTGCTGGGAGAGGTTTTGGGAACAGAAATCTCCTAATTTTGATCTTTTGCAAGAGCGCTACTGGGAGATGAGGAGTTCCCTGGATCAGTGACGAGGCCATGCTTGCATGTATGTAAGTAGAAACACGGTGCCTAATTCACTAATTTTATGTCTAATTTGACATTCAGTGATGGGGCAATATTGGATCTCTTCCCTGCGAGGGTGAGGCCCTGGCACAGGGTGCCCAGAGAAGCTGTGGCTGCCCCTGGGAGTGTCCAAGGCCAGGCTGGATATTGAGGCTTGGAGCAGCCTGGGATGGTGGGAGGTGTCCCTGGGCTAGTGGAAGGTTTTGCCATGAGTGCCAGGGCCCTGCCAGGCTGCTGCGCCCCAGCCAAGCACTGTTAATAATAAATCTTTCGGTGGTGGATTTGAGGGAGCATCTGATGGGAAGCATTTACTCAAGGAGTATCTAAACAAAGCAGAAAGCCTGAAAAATCAGATTTGTGTTGCTGACTTTGGTGACCCGAGAGAACAAAACACTCCCACAGACAACAATCAGATGCAAAATGGAGATAGCCAGAGAGAAGAGGCGCACAGGAGGCACTGCCCTGGTACCGAGCGCCTGCGGCTTCCCAGGCGGCTCCCGGAGGCGTCTCCTCCCGGACTCATCCGTCATGTCCCTGCCCGCGCAAACACCCCCGGCACCGGCAGCACGAACGCCCTTCAAGGACAAGTGCTTATGGGGAAGCGCATCCCGTAATCACCGTGATAAATGCCGTGCAGGACGAGCGAGGAGCGGAGCACACGCGGCGCTGCGGGGCTGCACTGAGCAGCACCTCCCTGCCACCCCTCACTGTGCCGGGGTGCTCGCCGCCCTGACCCCGCATCCCCCATCCCCACTGCTGCTGTTCCCAAGCTGGCAAGCCCCCGGAGAGCACATTCCCCCAGGAATTCCCCCTGCCAAGCTGGGTGCAGCTCGCCCCAGCCCCGCAATCCCACCCTGCATCCCATCGGGACAGCATCACCGTGCCGTGTTACTCCAGCTGCTCCTCCGGCTGCATCCGTTCCTAATCCCTCATTTCTGACCTTAAAAAGAAAAAGACTGTTGATCTCATGGAGGCACAAGGGACAGGGAGGAGCCCTGGGAAGCTGGTGTTCATCAGGGTGCTGTGGGCTGCCTTTGAGATAACCAAATAACCACCTTCCAAACCTCCTTGCAGTGCTCGCAGAGAACCGACCATTGTTTCCCGTTTCTGGCAAAAATCCCTTCAATGACAGCGCAAGAGACAGATCTTTGGGAAACCTGACATCCTCATCCCTTCAGTGTCCCGACTGGGGTGTTTCACCTCCCTTGCTGTCTCTCCCTGCCATTACCTGTGCTGTGCTTCCACGTGGGAAAGCTCCGCTTGCACTGACGAGACTCCAGGGAATGGGAGAGCCGCGAGCAGAGCTCTCCGGAGGGAAGTTACGGGCTGAGGGAGAACCTGTCCCTGAGCCGTGGCAATGCCCCAGCCTGCAGCAGGAGGGGAGCAGGGCAGGTTTCTCTGAGGAACATCTGGCGCAGCTGCAGCGCTGCCGGAGGCGGCTCGGAGCGGGAGCACGGCCGCAAGGCACAGCTCAGCTCTCCCAGGGCTTCTCACTCCCCGAGGACAATTCCTAGAAACGAGCTTACGGCTCACATCTGACTCTGCAGCCTTTTTTCCAGCTGCACGAACTTCCCAGCTCCGCACATTCCTGAGTGGCGGTGCCTTCCCCCGGCACAGCTGAGCCCGCGGCACTCACCCCCTCCTGCAAACAGCACCTGGCTTCGAGACGCAGAACTCCCCCAGGCTCCCCAAAATAGCCCTAAACACAGCATGAGGGAGATTTAATTGTCACTCTGATGGATGTGAGTGCCTCCTCTGCTTGGGTGCCCTCGTGCTCATCAGCAGCTGTGCTCGGGAGAGGTTTGGACAAGCTTGGAAAGCCACCACGAGCCCGGACACTCCGAGATTTCCTTCCCTGTGCCACCTCTGGACAAGGACATGCATTAATGGAGCTGCTTAGAAAAGAACCTGCTGTTCAGTCTGGAGAAGAGAAGGCTCCGAGGAGACCTTAGAGTCCCTTCCAGTGCCCAAAGGGGCTCCAAGTCCCACAGCCCAATTCCATGTTAAACAGCCCCAGCTCTGCAGCACAGAGCTGCTCAAGTGAAAACAGAGGACAGGAACCAAACTTCCATGGATAGGACATTTAAAGTATCACAGGACATAATCTGCTGAAGTATTTCAGAGTTAATGGCACGAGCACTGCCTTTGTCTCCTCCCAGTGTCCGACAGCTCCATTGTCCTGGGGGAGGATGGGACACGCTGCACCCATCACTCACGCACCCCTGGAGGGGTCTTGCTCCAAGGGGCCGTGGAAGTGTTTGCTGTCACCTCTGAGTGACACCAGGACATGCACTTGTCTTGTATTTGTGAACTAGAAATGTATTTAATTCAGGCTTGAGGCAAAGTCATGGCTCACAGCCCTTTAGTGCACTGCTGAATTCGAAACCAGCTTGCAAAACTGTTCCCAAAATAACCCCGTGAGCCTCTTTTATCCAGAGAAATGTACAAAACATTTTTGTTCAAAGACAGAGGTGCAAAGAATCTAAATGTCAACACTCTCCCTGGGAGGAGAGGATGGGTTTGGGGGACTGTTTCCAATATGAGCTGGTGCTGGATCCCCGGAGGGCAGAGGCTGCGGGGTGCCAAATCCTTGTCTTGGTGAGATGTGCCTGTGTCCGCAGCAGGGTCATGGTACCACCGTGAGGAAAGCTTTCAGAATGTATAAAAACCCCACCCCAGCACCTTTTCCATGGGTTTCCTGTAGCCATCGCTGCACAAATCCCCTTGCCTGCCCCCAAAGGCGGCGGGAGGCTCATGTTCCCTGCCACAGGTACAGCAGCTCTCCCCGGACCCTGCCCAGGGCTGGGGACCTGTGCTGGTGTCACATCCAGGGCTGGACTGATTCAGCTCTCACATGGCTCACCAGGAACCTGCATGGAGATACAGTAATTTATACACAAGGAAGCTTTGTTGATAAATAACCAGAGCTGGAAATATGCTTTAATGAAGCACAACAACAATTAGTTTTATTCACATTTTCCCCCTCAAAACACAGACAAATACATGCACTTAAAGAATTATGATGTTTTGGGTAATCACAGCTAAATAAATAGAATGGAAACTTTGTATACTTTATGCAAAAGACTTTGCTAGCTGCAATATTTCAAGTTTCGTTTAAAAATAATAAGTGGTTGGAATGAAGCCTATGCCCCAAACCCATAACTTTGCATTTTCAAGGGCTGTGGCCATAATGTGACAAAGAATATATGAAAACATCTGTCTTCTTTAGACCATCATCCTATAGCTGCTGTGTCTAACACAATCTGTCGTAACACACCAACAGAAAAACTGAAAGGCACTGAACAGAAAATTGATTCTCTTGAAAGCCCCTCTTTGTCTGTTTTTGTCATTTGCCCATTAATAGCCCTCTGTGCAATTAATTACACACGATTCAGGTACAATCCTCGTTCCCCTGCAGAGGAGAGTTGATCAAGTCCTGCAGACATTTCCAGCCTGGAGGTAACACTTCTCCTGAGCTCTGCTCTGGTTTCTGCAGGGACCTGGGTTGCACACGGCAGCTTGGAGAACCCAACAGCACCAAAGAACACGCAGGACAAAAATTGTTTGCTTAAAATATTCAGGTCAGTCTTGATGAATTATGAATACATCCATAGAAATGGGGCTCAGCCACACACAAAAGAGTGGTTAAATTAATCAAGTAATTCAATGGCAAGGAGTAATTTGACATCTTGTGTCTCACGGGTGCTACTTCCACAGCTTTCCTCCAAGCAGCCTGGCTTGTTCTCATCGCTGCAGGCTGGACTTTCTTAATGCAAGGCTTTTAATTATGCAGGCTGGACTTCTTTAATGTGAGGCTTTTAATTATCCTTAGATCAATACTTCTCATCAGCTCTGAGGAAAACTTTCCCCTCCTGGTGTGAGCTGGGGAGCTACAGGAGCACACTCTGTGTTAAAATATCCCCCTTCACCTGGAGGAAAGGGATGGTCCCTGTCCTGAGCTCTGAGGTAGCAGGGTGTCTCCATCCTGTTCTTTGAGGAGTGAGGGTGTCATCCCCTGTCTGGAGTACAGAGGTGTCACTGTCCTGTGGTTTGGGACAGCCACTGGCCAGGCTGGGGGCACCACAGACCTCTCAGCCCCACACTGCCCTTCCAAGACAGATCTGCAGGAGGTGGCTGCATCCTCCAGCCTGGATGAGATGGGAAAAAATCAGCCATAAAGAGCAGCTCCTGCTGTTGTTCTGCTGAAACACAAGGAGAATTAACGACGTTATTTTTCATGTTGAGAGCGACTTGAATTATTTACAAAACTCCCATCAAGACTCTCTGCCTGGCAGGTGCTTTTTCTCCTTCTCGTTCTCCTTTCCATCTCTCACTTGGAAAACAGTTGCACCTTCCCACATGGATTCTGCTGCACCATTTCCCCGTGCCCAGGACACCCTGGGGCCAGAGCCCGTGTGCCCAGCACTGGCTGGTCCCGTCCCCCTCCTCTCCCCTCCACAGCATCCCTGGCTCCGTGTCGGCATCCCCGGCCCCAGCAGAGGAGTGATGGAGCTAATGAGTTTGGCCTTGGGCAACCACCTCCCTCGCTTGGTTATTTTTATTTTTTTGGAGCCTTTCAGCCCAGGGTGCTTGTTGCTTCTCCAGCATCAACAACATTAACAAGCTCTGACATCTCATAAATTTCCCTTGGTAAAACAAAGAGAAACAAACAGAAAAACAAGTTTCAGCAGTACAGGGGGTTTGGTGCTTTGAAATTTTTCCTTCCTTTTCCATGCATTAGATTTTGTTGTGAGCAGCCCCTTTTATCCTGCTGGTGTCTCTCTGCTGCAGCCAAACTGTCTGGGACAACACCAGCTAGAACACGCTCGTTTTGGCTTTGGGTAGAAAACGCTGAGATAAAGTGAGATCTGATTAAAAAAAATATAAATAGATCCAATGCAAGCCCAACCATAAAAATGTAACAAGTTCCGAAATAAGAGAAAGGAGATTAACCCTGTTAATATTTTCCTTCAGTTTAAAGCCATTCCTTGTCCCATCATCATGATCAAATGATTTATAGAATGTTTTAGGTTGGAAAAGACCTTAAAGATCATTGAGTCCAACCATTAACCGCACACTTCCCAGTCCACCTTTAAGCCATGTCCCCAAGTGGACTTTGCAGCTGAACAAGCATCACTGCAGGGTCACTCCCACTCACGTGCCTCAGTTTCCCCCTTTAAAATCATGTACAGTAATAACTTGTACTTGTAATAAAAATCTTTGGTAACGCTTTATTTCGAAAGTGGGAAGTTAAAAGTTGGGATTGATCATCACTGTCACAAAGAGCTTGTTCAAACAGTCTCTGCCACGGCAGCCCCGGGCCCTCTCCACTCCTTCCTCCTTGCTCTCTGTAATTCTTTGCCAGTGCCCAAAATATAAATTGTCTTTCTCAGGGAATGAGAAGTCTCCTGCCTCGGAGGCCAGTTTGTGCTCAGGGATGCAGAGACTGCAGACACAGCCTGCCCTTCCATCACGGGGAAGCGCCGCTCTGCCGAGGTGCCAGCAGGAGCTGCAGAGGGATGGAGCAGCCACGAGCCATTCCCTCTTTTCCTTGCAATTGATTTTCTCAAAATACAGATCCCAGAGCTTCCCAGAGATACCTGAGCAGGGCTCGCCTGTAACTCACTTTGTTTTGGGAGCTGGATGTGGCATTGCAGCGAGTCAAGCACAGGCTCTGTCCTCCCCGGGCTCACTCCCGGATCAGAGATTCCAGGAACTCAGCTGAGGGCCTGGCTTTTCCAAGAACGTGTTTTTACCAACATCTACCCCAATGCAAAGGGAGTCTCAGCTGGTGCTAGACCAGTAACACACGGCTTCCAGTGAGGGCACAAACCCCAGTGTTAATGACAGAGCCAAAATGGACCTCATCAAACCCTGTCACCCCCTAACACAGATCCCCAGGCTGGTGTTTTTTCCAGTTACTGCTCCATGGTTATAACAACAGATAAATTATCATTTAAATGATGCTGCTGGGAGGGAATGTGAGCTGGAAGAGAAAAACTGATTTTCCAAGGACAAAATTATTCAGCAACAACACCGGACATGTGAAATGGCATTTTGGACTCAACATCCACTGCTTTATAATGAGGCAGAGTATTTTCCTTATGGATCTGGTTCTTGAAGCCCTGGAGCTCCTGACTGTGTCCTCTGCTTTACTGCCACAACATAAATATCAGGAGTTATGGTTGCAGCAAGCACTCTGCACACTGCTGAGCTGGTTTGAATTTAACATGAATTTAATATCAGCATCCCAGAGTGCCACAGCAGCTGTCAGGAGGCAGCTGTGTTTATCCTGTTTTGCTTTCTGCATTCAGCCTTTGACCCCAGGCACATCATCACTGTGCTCGGGGTACAGGAGGGGAGCAAGAGGAGTTTCCAACTAAACCACTTTGCAGTAACAGGCAGCAGTCAGAGGGACACCCTGGGAAGGTGGACATTTTCACATTTTTGGAGAATATTTGGAAGCTGCTTTGCTGTCACTTTTTGGTATTTTTAATGGATTTTTTTTTTTTTGTATTTAAATAAGTTTTAATTATTTAATCCTAAACACTTTAAATGTCACAGAATCAGAGAATAATAGAATGACAGAAGGGTTTGGGTTGAAGGGACCTGAAAGCTCATCTAGCTCCAAGCCCTGCCCTGGTTTATTACAGATTAAGAAAAGTCAGTGGTTCTACATCACCCATCATTGTATATCACATTAACACAACAGCAGAGAGTGTCTGCAGATCTGCTGTGGGCATGAACTGTTTGTTATGAATCCTGTTCCCCCTGAGATCAGTGCATTTCTTCAAGTAATATGATTTAGGGAGAAAAGTTTATTTCTGACAGATCCAGAACAAATAAAATCTGTGTTCCATCTATGAAAAATTTTTGGTTATTCTTTTATATTATCCTGCAAAGAAAGAAAGAAAGAAAGAAAGAAAGAAAGAAAGAAAGAAAGAAAGAAATAGATATCTAAGGAAGATCTCCCATTGCATAGAGATGAGAACGGAAACCCCCAGCCCTGCAAACTGTGATTTATGGATCAGCCAAACCCCAGGACAGCTCCACTTTGACCCATCCTGTGGTTTTATGAGCACAATAAAGCAAACATTTCTCAGCACAATCATGAGTTCTGATGTTCGGGAGACTGACAGGACATCTCTGTCAGTTATGTGGGCTCAGAAAATAAAACATCTGAAACAGCATATCTGATTAAAGAGAATAAAACCCCACGCACATCAAGAGACATTGGAGATGGAAAAAGCAGCGAGGCTGGCAATGCTGGGCTGCTGAAGGGAGTGGAGAGGGGATGGATATTGCAGAGGAAGGAATGAAGAGTTTACCATTGTCCTGTGCCCAAAAAGATGAATATAATCACAGTTTTAATGTAAATGACAAATTCTGAACAAATCAGACCCCACGTGCAAGTCCCCCACCTCACCTCAGGCCTTCAGCCTGCCTGTTACTCAACCAGCAACATTCACATGGAGGAAACTGCAAGAGCAACTCCTGGGTGAACAGTAATAGGTTCGAACATGAGCTCTCTTCCCTCCAGGGAGACTGAAGTCACAACGAAGATAAGGCACATTTTAAAGTTAATTCCCATGTAATTGTATAATGTGCAAAGGGAGCGTGAACACCAAGAGATTGATGCCCCCATCTTGGTTCAGAAGGGTCCCAAAGCTGGAGAGATACAGGATGGGAATGCCTGGATAGCAAGAGCAGGCCCAGATCAAGAGAAACTGCTTCTGGTGGGATACAGGACAGGAATGTCTGCACATCAGAGCCAGCCTGGATCCAGAGGAGGTGTTTAACAAAGGGCTCAGCCCCACTGAAGGGGAAATGGCTCCAAGATACACCAGGGGAGGTTCAGGTCAGGTATTAGGAAAAATTTCTTCACTGAGAGGGTGATCAAGCCCTGGCACAGCTGCCCAGGGCAGTGGTAGAGTCACCATCCCTGGAGGTGTTCAAAAAATGAGTAATGTGGCACTTTGTTAAATGGTTAAATGTCCTGAGGGGACACAAGGGAGGATGGCAGTTTTTTCCCTGGCTCTTAGAACCACTGGCTGGCTTTGCCAAGAGGAGATAAATTGATACAAACCAAAAAGATTTGAGAATGAACTCTGTGTCAGGCAGCTCTGGCATTATTAAGCTTATCTTGGGAGCAGACAGAAAACTAAGAGACAGAATGTCAATTAATTTGAGTGCAAGAATTCCCCGGGCCGGCGGCTCAAGGAAGGCAGGAGAGCTGCCCAGATGGCAGTGTCAGAAGGAAATGGATTTCTCTGCACAGACCCAGAAACTTGAAACCCTTCTCATTTCTATTTGTTTAAAGATTCTGCTCAGTGTAGAACAATTTGGGCTGGATGAATGCTGACTTACAGCAGTAATTGATGCCCTAACAGAGAAGAAAACTCCATATGAACAAAGCCAGTATGGGGAGAGGAGTTCTGGGAAGTGAACACTCATCCATCAGGGCTGGGACCTGCTCCCAGCAAAACCATCTCCTCTTGTTCCTCTCCACATTGTCACTGCCATTATTGCTGCAGGGAGGGGACACCTGGGGCTGGCACAGCCCTCACGCTGCGCTGCAAGGAAAGCGCTTGGCTTGACTTTGAATTTGATCTATAGCAGGATCTTGGGCTTGGGCCATGGAGGAGTTCACAAATAATGCACAACTCACTGCCTGGCCCTGCAGGTAATTGATCAGCTGGGAATCACACACATCGAGGATGAGCTCATTTAATGTACTCCCGACCTGTCTCCGTGTACCCACAGCAGGCCCAGAAATGCTGTTTGCATCTGGGAAGTCCATCACCAGTGACAGGAGCCAGCAGAGTCATTGTCATTATGTCCAAGAGAACAGAGAGGCTCCTCTGCTTTGATTTCTTTCCTGCTCAAACACTGAAGTTGGTGCTCCTGGCAATCCCCAGGTACTGCAGCTCTGCTTTCCACCCGCAAGGCGGGCACAGCCTGATGCCACAGGGTCCCTTCGCTGCTCTGCCCTCCCAGGAACAAGAGGCAGGGAAAAGGGATGACGCTGGGACCTGGGTGTTCTCCCTGGCAGAGCTGCGGGCTGATCTAAAACCCGGGGTTCAGTAGCCAAACCCTCTGAATTCTGTTATTCTGCTTGCCCTGAGACCGCAGCAGGAGCCCCGAGATGGACACTGCCCGAAGAACACGGCTCCTGCTGCGCTTGGCACATCGGCCCTGGCACATCGGCCCTGGCACATCGGCACATCGGCCCTGGCACATCGGCCCTGGGACATCAGCCCCGGCACATTGGCACATCAGCCGTGGGACATCGGCCCCGGCACATCGGCCCCGGCACATCGGCCCTGGGACATCGGCACATCAGCCCTGGCACATCGGCCCTGGCACATCGGCCCCGGCACATCGGCCCTGGGACATCAGCCCCGGCACATCAGCCCTGGCACATTGGCACATCAGCCGTGGCACATCGGCCCCGGCACGCTGCTGCCCAGGGAAGCTGGAATCCTTCATCCTCGTCCCTGAGGTGTTCCCAAGCATGGCACAGGGCGAGCCGGGCTCCCCGCAGCCTCCCCGAGCACAGCCTCGCCCGGCCTGGGACCGTCCCGCCCTCATTTATTCCAAAGCCTCACGCGCTGCTCTAATGCAATGCTAACAATAAACTCTGTGGGAATACAGATCCATCGGGGCAGGGAGCAGCGTTTGACTCCGACACGCTCCCCTGCTCACACCCCGCTCCCCGCTCCCCTGCTCCTGCCCCGGCAGCTCCGGCTCTCGCTCGGCACAGTCCCGTGGTGTGTGGAGCGAAGTCCTCTTAGTTCCTCCCAGCCAGCTTGGAAGCCCTCAGGGCAATATTTAACACCTCCTTTATCATTCTCACATTCTGTACAATATGCATTTATGCAGGTTTTCTCCGGAGGATCATTCCGAGCAGCCACATTATATATTTACACTGAACATGCTCTTGAAGGAACTTGCTGTACTTGCAGCCTGCCCCCGGAATAGTGCAGCTCCCAAAGGATGTTTTCCCCCAAACACTGCTCAGAATAAGCACGATCAGAAAGGGTCAGATTTGTGAGGGGCGAGAGGGAAAAGGGGTCTGGTCCCATCTGCCTGCCCAGGGAAAGCTTCTCCTGGGGCGGAGGGAAAGCAGCCCCATGGCAAAGCCAAGCAGCAGCAGAACTCCAGGAGCACTCAGGCATTTGCCACGCCGTGAGAGCTGTCCCAGCGACCTCTGCCTATGGCAGCACTGCAGGATCCCACCACGGCAGGCACAGGGTACCTGGGATGCTCTGTGGGAGCCCTGGCCCACCAATCCCCTGGTGGGGGATGTTCCTTCCAGCCCCATCTCCTGTCCAGCCACAGCCAAGCAGCTGTCACGGCACACAACTTTCAAAGGTCTCCTGTGGCCTGAGCCATCTCTTTTGGTATTTGCACTAATGTAGGGCAAATGAGAATTAAGTGGCAGTGGGGCCAGTCTGCTGGCTCTTTCTCCATCCCTCCGTGACATGGTGTGGAAGAAAATTTTTAGCTGATGGCCACAAGGCTCCGGGAAAGGTTCCTGCAGATGTGTCAGGAAAATCCTGATGAAAAGCCATATGGACCACGTGCCATCCCACACACTACTCCCCAGGCACAGCCTGCTCTCCATCAGCATTTTCTGCTCTTGATTTCAAAGCTGCTTTTCTCTTGCTACAGTGAAGTGCTGAGAGTTTTCACTCCTGTAAAACACTCCTGTTCCTTGTTTAGGCCCTCCATGGCTGGTGGAAAAAATTTTAATTAAAAGCTGTTCTGCTTTTATGTCCAACATGCTTCAACTGGCAATACATCTTTTTGATGCTGGAATTGCCTGCTTGGTATTTCTTACACCCTCTAAGCAGCTGGTGCAAGGCAGCACTCGAATTAGAGTAGGGAGCTGGATGGAAACCGCCTGGTGTGGCCACAAAATCCTCTGCATCTCTGGTAATGCTGCTAATTATAGCAGTGGCTGGATTCCAGCTGATGTCCTGGGAAAACAAGACTGTAGGCCCAGAGATTAGGGGAAAAGTGCTAAAACCTACCCAGCCACCTCCTCATGGGTGGCTCGCTGCCTTCCACCACCAGCAATTCATTTCGTGACATTGGAAAATGGCTCAAATAAAGGATTGTTCCTCTGCAGAGCCAGAAGGAGAGGTTTCATGGATTAGGAGGAAATCTCCTCCCAAATTTACATCCCCTTCCGTGAGCCCTGAGATGCACAGGAGGTGGTTCAGCCACAGCACCCAGAGGGTCAGCACGGTGTGACCCCACGGAGCTGATCTCAGCTCCTGGGTGAGCCACAGGAGCAGGGGCTGGCTCACCCCTTTTGGGTTAAAACCCCCCCATCACCTCTGACTAACGGGGTTCATGGTGCTGCCTGCTTCAGGGGGATGATTGCCCACAGCACTGAGCGAGGCACACGGCAGAAGAGAAAGTGCTGGGGAATGAAAGAGAATGGGAAATCAGAGGAAAAAGCAGCTGCTGGAGTTTCTGGGCTGAGCAGCCACCCGTGGGGCAGCTTTTCCAGCTGCTACACCCAGGCACCAGCTGCCCTTCAGCAGTGGCTCTATCCCCATGCCCTTATGGAGAACCAGGAGAGGTTTTGGGGTTTCCTTTGGGATTTGCTTGTGGCTGCTTTAACGTCTGAGCCAGGGCTATACTCTGAGTAGGCAAGACCCAGCAAATCCTGACCACGGCCAAAGAAACTGCATTTTTTCCTCTCTTTTATCAAGTGAAATGTTAATAGTAAGCTGCAAAATGGATTCTTTGTCCTTTTATCAAATCAGCCTGCACAGCCTCAAAGCTTCTTCCCCTTTCTGGATCTGTGGGATTTTCCAGGAGCCCCAAAATCCACCCACCCATCAAATGCCATTACAGGTAGAAACGTTGTCAGGATGTGTACAGGAATATAGACATTTAAGATGAGAAACTATTTAATAAATTCAGAGCAACACTTTGTGACATTTCCCACAAGACTTTAGTGCTGTTTACAGATTCTGATGAACACCCCGAGTCATTTCGGGCACGGACTTATGATTTATTTCAAAGCAAAATGGGTCGGAGTGTGTGGGTCTGTGTTTAATGCAGAAAGGGATTTGGAAATGAAAAGTCAACTGGCATGAAAGATTGCTGGGCAAATGTAAAAGCAGTAAGCGTGTGGGTGGTCTCTGAGCATGTAATAGGATATTTGTAAGGAAAAGAAACATGCAGGATTCTATGCTTTAATAAAACAGTTCCTTTTTACCCAATCAATAACGTAATTGTAATTTTCCAAGGCAAATTGCCTCTAAACTCCATTTTCTCAAGGAAAGAGTGGCACAAATGGGACAAGGATGAGGAATTACTGAAGGAGCAACCGTGCACAGGATGGGGGTGACCCTTCCCTGCCTCCCAGGCTGGGGTCCTGCTCCCAGCCGGAGCTCCTGGAGCAAGTAGGATCAGGCAGAGCAGGGTTTGGCCTGTGCCAGGGATGGATAACACCCAGGCAGAGGAGGGGTGGAGGATTTTCTGCTCCATCTCAGCTCCATCTTCCCACACACTGCTTTAGTGCCTTTGCCAAAGGATGTTCCTGAGCAGCCTGGGTGCTCCGAGTGGCTGCACTGAGAGGAGAGGCCTCACCAGGGAAAGGCTTTGCAGGAGATAAAAGGAGGGCTGCAGTGGAATTTGGAATGCAGCAAGGTGGTGGAGGAGGTTACAGGGATTGAGGAGGAGCTGGCACAAGGTGCCAGAGCCCAGGGTGGGAAGAACCTCCCCCAGGGACAGAACAGGCAGTGGCAGGACAGGAAAACCACTGAGTCAAAATGCAGGTAAGAGCAGGGAGTTATTTCTATCTGAGAGGACTTCCCACTAACTGGGCTTCCTGAATCTGCCCAGTAACAGAGTCATGGAACAATCAAGGCTGAAAAGATCTCTGAGTCCAACCCCTCCACCAGCAGTGCTGCATCCCCCACATCCCATGTCCCAAGTGCCACATCCACACTCCTGAACACTTCCAGGGGTGGTGACTCCACCCCTTCCCTGGGCAGCCTCTTCCAATGCCTGACCACCCTTTCAGGGAAGAAATTTTCCCTAATATCCAATCTAAACCT
>VWZT01008892.1:138993-180259 GCA_013397055.1 Pachycephala philippinensis
GCAGGACCCAGTAGGACCCAGCAGGACCCAGCGCGACCCAGCAGGACCCAGTAGGACCCAGCAGGACCCAGCAGGACACCCGCCTGCCGACAGCCCCTCTGTGCTCGCCCCCTGCCCGCTGCACACGCGATTGCCCGTGTGAAATGAAATCCATCCCTCGGCAGCAGCGAGTCCATCTCCTCCCACCCCAGCTCCGCATCCCCCAGCCCACGCAGCCCCAGCCCTGCCCACGGCTGGGAGGCAGGAGAGCGGCGGGGGCTGCCGAGAGCAGAGCCGAGAGCAGAGCCGAGAGCAGAGCCCGGTGCCGTCGAACCGCGCCGTCACCGCTCCCGGAGCCGCCTGCCCGGCCGGCGAACAAGGGAGGAAATGGGCTCGGATAAGCCCCAGAGCCCGCATTTGAATTTTCAATGAGCTGCTCAGTGGAGCTCAATCTGTCAGGCACCATGTCCCATTAAGATGAAAATTTGAAGGTCTCAATAGAGCAGATAGAGAATATCTATCTCTCTTACTCTCTTTATTAGAGGATGCTGGTGAGGATGGCAGGTCGGGCTGGACACGGAGCCCAGTTTCAAGGACCAGGTGCTCCTTGTCTTGCTTGTTTGTTTCTTTCTTGGGCTTTCACTGATTCTCAGCTCCCACATTTGCATGTGCCTGTGCCAGTGCCTCAGTCCTGGGGCTCCCTTGCTCCGTGATGCTGCTCAGGGCAGGACGTGCTGGGATAAAGCCTCACCTCAGCTGGCACTGCCCAGACCCTGCCACAGTTTGGGCAGCCCTGAGCAAAGTTGCCCCAGCAAAACAGGCGAGTCGTGGTGGGGCTGTGTCTGTGAACAAGTCTGAAGGAGAAAATGGGAATGCCTGGGTTCTACGTCCCTTCCTGCCCAGAGTCTGCAGGAGCTGAGCTCTCACAGCCAGAGCAGTGCTTTCCATCTCCTCTCTCGCCCTCCCGACAGTAACCCCTGAAAATCCAGCCCTGAGTGAATGCAACTCCCTGCCGGAAGTGAGAAAAAACTCACTTTTCTGGTTCCTGCATCATTTTAAGGAACAAAACTCTTAATATTCTCCCTGCTCAGAAATACATCGCACAGATGCAGCTTTGTTCCCAGTTCAGAGGTGTCAGTGGCGGCCGCTCCTGTGGAAAACCGTGTTTAGGTAAAGGATGCTTTTCCCGGTGCCAGAGAAGCAGGAGATGTGCGCTGGAACCCGTTCGTGCTGCCCACCCCGGAGCTTCGGGCATCATTACTCCTCCCTTGCCATGTGTTTTGGCTCCTGCAAGCACGGAATATTTGCAAAGCATTCAGCGTTTGTTGAAATACTCTCTCTGGATCAAAGCTCAATATTTCTTGGCTTCTCCACACTTTCTGAGCCGCCTTCTGCTCACTGTTACATATTTGCCTTCCTCTCCTAGGTTGTTAATGGATCTGAACAGCTTTTGTTTATTGGTTGGGCTTCTCTTCCCAGAGAAGGGCAACGGAGTTGGGAAGGGTCTGGAGCCCCAGGAGCGGCTGAGGGAGCTGGGAAAGGGGCTCAGCCTGGAGCAAAGGAGGCTCAGGGGGGACCTTGTGGCTCTGCACAACTCCCTGACAGGAGGGGCAGCCGGGGGGGTCGGGCTCTGCTCCCAGGGAACAGGGACAGGAGGAGAGGGAACGGCCTCGGGCTGGGCCAGGGGAGGCTCAGGTTGAATATTAGGGAAAATTTTTTTGAAGAAAAATGACGTGATCTTGCCAGAAGCTGCCAGTTCTTCGTATTGAATTTAGAATCAATAGTGCATCAAGTGGCTGGGGATGTTATTAATCAGAAAACTGGCACGAAGGACCAGGAGGCAATAACACCACAGCGTGCCCACTCTTTTCTTGTGGAGCAGCTGTTCATGACTGCAGGTAGTGCTAATCACTGCTTGGGACCTGCTGCCCAGCTGCCTTCCAGACAGGGCAAACTCCAGCTCACAGCCGTGCAAAGCTCGGCTGCTCTCGGTTATTTTCCTGTCACTGTTGTTGTAACCTGCGGCAAAATATTCCATTGCCTTCCCTCCAGCCCAGGAGGAAGGATGTGAAAGCTGGGGGAAAAGGCACAATTATTTTGGGTCAAAAGACACTAAAAAGAAATAGAACATCCTGCCAGTGCTGGAAGGGATATATGGCAGCTTCTCCTGGTGCTGTTACTCCCTGCGTTATTTGGGATCCGGGGCCAGCCACAGCTTCTCTGGGCTCCCTGTGCCAGGGCCTCCCCAGCCTCTGAGCAAAGGAATATATATAAAATAGATGTATATTCTCTCTCTCTAGGCTGTAGCCACCAACTGTCATTCATCTCTCAGATGTTTTCCGGGTCTCAGCTGCATTTCAGGGAAATTAGTAACTCGTATTCAGGGCATTTAAACCACCTTGTCTCGCACCTCCCTGGCACCTCCATCCCAGCTCCCTAAAATGCAGCAGTGTCTCACTCCAAGTTCCATGTGTGCAGCACTGCGGTTTATTAACAGGGAAGATGCTCAGCCCTTAGAAGCTTTTCCATGATCTATTTTCAAAGATTTGAAACCTTTTCATTTCTTTTTTCACTTGCCTTTTATAAAAATCTCTCTGTTTGCAAGACCTGTTCAGGGTCAACAGATTTAGCAGTATCTCTATAAAAATAACAGGGAATTTCTGAGCCTCTGTATTCATGGCCTACACAGCACACCAGGGAAAGGAAAATAACTTGAAAAGTATTAGAACATACTTTAATAAGCTCAGGTCTCCTGCCTGTGACCCTGAAAGTGTGTTTATCTTTGGGCTTGTCTTCAGCAATCGTTATTCCACCACCACCTTAGGATAAGCATGAATGCATGAATTTACAGCTGCAAATCCCATTTGACTGCATGTAATCTAGTGGTTTTCCACGGCAAAAAGGTTTGAAATGCTGCACCTGTCCTGCTTTTGCAGAGAGGGGATTATGTTCTTATATAATTATTGTACGATTGTGTCTAATTGGATTTCCAATGCCATTTATTTTGTCATGAGGCTAACCTGGAAGTCACCTCCAACTGAATTCATTAATCCTAACGAGTTATTAAATTTGTCATTAATAAACACCAAAGGGAACAGAAGCAAACATAACTACTACCCCCACTGAAAGGAGTGCTAGGTACACAAAATGATCTTCTCCCCAGATCATCCTTCCAGGTCTCACATATCTCTCCATAACCACAAGGAGTTGGTCTGTCATCAAAGGACCTCTAATTTATCAAATTACTGCTTTCCTGCAGCCTTCCTGGTCTCCCGGGAGAGAGTCTGAGAGTGGATTCTTGTCCCTGCTTCTGCTGCAGCTTCTGCCTCAGATTTTTAACCAACACCATCCAGATACCCTTGGGTTAACACAGACCCCGGGGCTGTGAATGGAAACCTGCTGCTCCCACGGTGGGAGCTGGATGCACCACAGAGATGACAAAAGCAACCAGAGACGGAGATGCAGGAGATGGGGGGCACTGGGGGCTTTTCACAGCACCCAAAATTGCTGAGCTGTGGGGAGCTGGAAGGGCTCTGGGAAGGAGCAGCAGGGCTGCCTCAGCCAGCACTCTTGTGGGTCCCTTCCTGATGAAATATTCTCACTTCTCTTCTCTCTTCATTCCCAGTGCATGGACAGGAGGGAGACAGGGAAAGCAGCTCAGATCCTCAGCTCCAGGAGCCTGGGGGATGCTCTCCCTTTTTTACAAGAATCTGGTTGCTACTCTGGATTCTTACAGAAAGTACAGAAAATAAATTGAGAGGGACACTGTGGATACAAGACCCATCACGCCCAGCCTGGCACTGCAAACCCTGCTGCTTTACAGCAGCTCTTCTGTTCAGCCACTGCTGTTCCTCACCCCGGATCTGATCACCACGTAGCAGTGAACGAGAGATGCAATTAGCATTTCCCAGATATTATCTGCAGCAATCCATAGCCATAAAAGCCAAGAAGTGACGAAGGCAGAGCCCAGCACAGCACTCACCCAGCTTTCTGCCCCTACAGATTTGTTTCATATGCTGGGATTTCTGACAACCACAAATAATTGGAGTTTCATTTTAATTTAGAATGTAGCAATGGCTCCTGGCATCAGCCTGGGCTCTGGTTCCTTATCAGAGCACACTGGTGGATAAACTCCTCTTCTCACGGCTTTTCCCTGAGGATTCCCATGCAAACACGGAGCTGCTCCAGGGGGTGAGGTTAGAATAGAGGCACAACTGCCTCGTACTGAGCTGCCTGGAAGGAGAGCTGGACCCCAAGGTGTGTTTACCTGCACACCAGGAGCCCCCCAGCCCCGCAGCTGACAAGGCAAAGGACCCGGGAGCTGCTGCTCAAGAGCGTGGGCACATTTTCCACACAGCTCCCATCGGAGCCTGTTTGGGGAAGATCAGCGCTGGCACCATGTCAGAGATGAGTTTAATCGCATTATGAATATTCACTTGTTCCATGACAGTTTTCCTTGGAGTCTCAGAGCGGCAGTGGCCGGAGCTGGGCTGTTTCCCTGCAGCCCTTCTGGCTCCAAACGCATGGAAACAACTCGGGGGGAAACTCCAGCATTCAGCAAGTTTATGGGCAATGCAATTTATTTTATGATCAAATTACACCAGGGTAATGCTGCCTTTTGCATCAGACAATTCTGTTCTAGTAATTGCTACCCTGGGGGTCTCTTCTGTTCTCTGTGCACCCAGCCCATTTATAACACTGATGGTAGCAGTGTGTGAGCAGAGGGAGGATAATAGACCTTAAATAGCAGCAACATCTTGCTGGAGGAAAGAGAAAGCTTTGTCTTTATATTTCCAGGACTTGTTGAGCCTTATGAGGTGTGTGCCTGTCCCAGTGAGCTGTGACACATCCCCCATGGGAATGATGGCATCAGGCTGCTCCCCCAGGGCACCTCAAGGTGTGCTCTGTCTCATACACATGCACACATCCACTGGCCAAAGAGTCAAGTTTGACTGCAGATAAATTGTAAAAAAATTGAGGAAAACATGCAAAGAACTGGTAAAAACAACTCTGGGTACCAAGGACTGGCCCTAAAATCCTTTTACCACCTTCAGGCTGCAGCCCTGGCAGTGGGGCAGCCCCGGGGCTGAGGTTTGGATCTGGGAGGTGTAGGTGTAGTACCTGCCTGAGGTGCCCATGGGCAGGAATTCCTGCTGCAGAGCAGCCTGTTCAGCCACAACTTAACCCTCCTGTCCTTCCCTTTCCTTTCTCTGAAAGGAGGATCACAGAATCCCAGCCTGGTTTGGGTTGGGAGGGATCTGAAAGCTCATCTCATTGTGGGCAGGGGCATCTCCCACTCTCCCAGGCTGCTCCAGCCTGGGCTTGGACACTGCCAGGGTGGGGCAGCCACAGCTCCTCTGGGCACCCTGTTCCATCCAGAGATGGCATTTGCCTTGCTCAGAGTGCCCGGGGCCCTGCAGCTGGTGCCCAGGGAGCTCTGCCAGGTGAAGGTCAAAGGCATCGTGCTCAGCACGGAGGGATGGGAGGGAGCAGGAGGCTGATCTGCCTTGACTCACGCCTGTCAATGGGGAGGAATCGGGACAAGTGACACCGGGTAATGCATTCTGAAAGAATGTCCTCTAGTTTGGGGAAAGTCACACCGCGAGCTGTGTTGGAAGCAAGTCTTGATCTATTTAAACTGTTTTGCTTTGGGTTTCAAAAGGACAAGAATTTCTTGGGGGTGAAAAAGCAACAGCAAACTTTCAACCAGCTGTATAATTTCCTATAAATATTCCACAGCCCCTGGGATCCCAACGCCCTCGCTGAACACACGGCGTGGGGCACTGTGGATCATCTTCCCAGCGTGATGAGGCCAGAAAGTGGCTAAAGAAGTCCTGGAAGATACCTGGATGATTCCAAAGATGAAAGGCAGCCCTTCCATGCTGGCACTCAGAGAGCTGGACTGAAGCAGCCTTTTAACCCTGAGCTAGATGGACTCTGAGAAGAAGAAATTATTGACTAATTTTTACCAGGTGCCTCTGTCCCCACCCTTGGAAAGTGGCAGGTGAATGGCAGCAGCAGGTACCCCACAGGCTCCTGGAGAAGGTGTTTCTCCCATCCTCATTCCTCATCTCTCATCCCATCCCATCCTCACGTTTCCCTCACCTCAGCTGACTCCTCACCCACTCCCCTGCACTCCACAGGGAACTCCCTGCCTGCCCCTGTGCCCCATCCCTGACTGCCACCATCTCCCTCTGCCTTGTACCCGTTCCTCCATGTGGGCTGCTTTCCAGCCCTCCTTGCTTTCATCTGGCCATTAATGCCAATAAGATATTTTTGGAAGCACCATTCCAGGTGCCTCTGGATCCCGTGGCCGTCTCCTTGGGTGCTGAGCACGGCCGTGGCCAGAGGGGTTTGGGTGAAGGAGGGAGCAGAGCGTCCCTCTCAGCCCCTGGCTCCCGGGACCGGGCCAGGGCTTTGCAGGAGCCCAGGTTAATGTGAGGCTGCCCCGTGCCCTGACGCTGCAAGTGACAAAAATCCACTGCCGGCCACAGCAGCCTCGCCACAAGGTATTGATTTACTCTTAACACTTCGTTCCTCAGCAATAACATAAATCAGCAAGACAAAAAGAGGAATAGGAAATAGCTTCCAGCAATGCTGAATGGACTCTCAGTGCTTAGGAGCTGCAACCTTGGATTTACCCCGGCAAGGTTACAGCTCGGAGGAGCTCAGGGCTTGTGGTTTCCCCCCATACCCTTAAAATAACTTAAAGCGGTTAAGATATTTCCATAAAACCTCTGAGTGAAGAGCAGCTGTTGTTCCAGCAGCCAGCTGAAGGCACTGGGAGGACTGGGAGCCATACTGGAGCCATCAGAGGGACTGGGGACACTCTGGGGCAGGCTGTGGCTGGGTGGTCCCCTCCTGCCCCAGGCAGCAGAGCACAGCCCTGGGCTGTCCCTGGGCACCTCTGAGCTGCCCCAGCCCCAGCAGAGCACAGCCCTGGGCTCTCCCTGGGCACCCCTGAGCTGCCCCAGCCTCAGCTCGCACCGAGGGGAGCAGGGAGGGATGGGCACTAGCATTAGCTACAAGGGTTATTTTAAGAATTACAGAGTTCCTGTTAGGAAAAGTGAAAAGACTTCACTGATTGTCTCCCAGGTATTGGAGACCTGAAACTGCATAAAGGAACATTATAAGGGGCAGGAAATGGGGACCTGCTGAAACAAAAAATAGACTTTTTCAGCTGAAAATTTCCATTTTTTGTCACATACGTAGACCCATACACTTTTTCTATGGAATTACTGATCCACATCCACTCTTAAACATATTTCTCATTTCTTTTCTCCCCTCTGCTAACTAGCTATTCCTGGCAAATCTCTGTTCTGTGTGTACAGGCACCTACACCTGGATGTTCACAGTGTGTGCACACACATATCACAGAACCACAGAATATTCTGGGCTTAAAATAACCCTCAAGAATTACCAAGCCCAGCTCCTGGCCCCACACAGAGCAATCCTGAAATCCCACCCTGTGCCTGAGATCCTCGTGTGCCTTTAAACACAACTGCTTTGGTGCTTCCCTGTGCTCACATCCGTGTATTGGTCTCATCCACTCAATCCGACAGAGATTTCCTGAATAAAACGTCAGTCTGCTTATGGAAATGAAGCTAAATATAACTCTAATACCTGCCTGAGCTCCTGAGCATTCGGAAATGTGGGGGTTTCGGTGTCCAGCCCTCTCTAAAGCCAGGGAAAGCACAGCCCTGCTGCTCCGTGTCTTGCTGTATCCCTGGCAGGCTCCCCACCTCTGGGCACAGCGCAGGGACCTTCTGCAGACAAGCTGAAATAATCCCAATTTGCCAAGAACTTTCAGAGTCTGCACCTCCCGTGTACCTGTGAGGGTGGATGGGAGCGCTGGGACATTGATCTCAGCCTTCTGTACCTTTTATCACGAGGAGTGAACGTGGAAACAACATTTTCCTTGGCGTTTGCTTGTCCTTAGAGCCCGAGTGTCTCGGCTGAGGGGGGGCTCTGACTTCAGCAGCTCAAGCAGCCTGAAACCTGCCAGCTTTTAAATTTATTATTGATTTCTTTTCTGTCTCCAGGGATTGCTGCAAAAGAGCCAGACTAAACCCCTTCTTTATGATGCATGGCATTTTCAGCACAGGATGCTGATGGGGGAGGATTTTGGGTATGGCAATTATTCAGCCACAAATACAGCACTGTTTAACTAATCATCAGTTTTAACATAAAGTCCTCTAATCCCTGAGGACTGGGACACGCCATACATCATCTCTCCGTGCTGGGGCTTCTTGGCCTCATTACTGAATAAACAGAATGGAGTCAGAGATGAGCTGGGTGGGAAATGCACTCCCTGGAGTATCCTGGGCAGCCCCTCAGCTGGACAGGGACACGGTGGAGGATCTGGGCACCCCATGGGGACAGGACAGGACAGGAGAGGAGAGGAGAGGAGAGGAGAGGACAGGACAGGAGAGGACAGGACAGGACAGGACAGGACAGGACAGGAGAGGACAGGACAGGAGAGGACAGTACAGCACAGGCCAGGCCACCTGGCCAGATCCTGACCCTGCTCCATGGACCTGCTGGAATGAGTGCGTAGGCAGAGAAATATAAAGACTGGGGAAAATATTAAAGGACTAAACAGAATGAAATCCTATTCCATTTTTTGGCAGAGTCCTTTGGGTGAATGTCCTTAATCAACATCTGCTCTCAAGGGTTACAGCACTGGGAGGTCTCGCTGAGGGAGGAGAGTGAGAAGCCAAAACAGAACCATCTCCAGCCTCGACCCTGCAGGAGCCAGAGCACGCAGCACCATCCCACGTGTGCCTGCAGATTGCTCAGCACCCTTCAGGATTTTAATGGGCTTTTGGATTTTACACTGAACGTTTTCTGTTGTGCCACAAGGCCTTTTCATGGCTGTGCTGACAGAGACACATGTTTGCAGAGGAAACCACATGCCACAGAACAGGACCTCAGATGAGCAGCTCCTACTTGCAAGAAATTAATCAGATCACAGAACTTTTCCTCCCCTTTCCCCCTGGGAGGAGAAGGATGGGGAAGGATTAAGATGGGAAGTGAGCACGGTGCTAGCGAGGTGCAGCAATCCTTTCAACCCCACACCACGCTGTGAGGGAGAGAGAATCTGCACATCATTCTCTTTTTAACTTTTTTTCTGCCCTAGAATTGTTGTTCTTCATCCCAATATGGAAACATGTGATCTGAAATATAGTAATGTTTTTTCTTTCTATACCTGGAGTATGCCTGAAGTCAAATAGAGATAAAAAATTCACTTTGCTGCTGCCACCACAGATCTTTTTCCGGTAAATTATTCAGCTTTATTAAGCACATAAAGACCTACAAAGTTGGTCTTTTAATGTACTTATATAGCCATAAACTAATATCACTGCTATGATTGCATTTTAATGATTTTTTTTATCTTTGCCTAATTTGTACATTTAACAATCACACCAATAGAAAGCGAAATGCTCAGTGTGGAAGCTTTCTGCTCAGAGATGAGGTGCACGTTTACTCCTCATCCCCAAAGCTGATCAAAGCTTCCTAATTCCTGTTCCCTGCTCCTAATGGCTCCTGTGGAGATAACCCAGCTGCTGTGGTGCCCTGCCGGGTGTGCTCGGTGCCCTGGTGCTCTGCACAGCGTTTGAGAGGCTCAGGCTGCTCTGGAAACGCAGCTTCCATCCCATCAGGGCAGGTCTGCTCTTCCCCCAAGCCCTGGCTGAGGATTCTGCTGGGACACAAGGAGCACTCGTGCCTGGACCCAAGTTATATGTGGAAAAAGGAAGAATTATGTCCTGACTTCCTCAGAAAGCACACAGAGATCGCACACTGGTTTGAATGGCAGCACTTGCACCTCACGCTGCCTCTGGTGGAGTTTTTGGGTGATGGTTGGGAGCATCCCATGGGCAGGAATAGGGCTGAAGCTTTGCTGTCCCCACGGACACCCAGGTGCTGTAGGGCTGGAGCCTCTCCGGGCTCAGCACTGGGAACTGCCCTGTTACATTTGCCTCCGGGGTTATGATAAAGTTTCCCCATCCCTGGCAGTGTTGGACCGGGCTTGGAGCACCCTGGGACAGTGGAAGGTGTCTCTGCCCATGGCAGGGGGTGGGAATGGGATGAGCTTTGAGGTCCCTTCCCACCCAAACCAGTCTGTGATCCTATGAAATACACAGCAAGATTTTAAACCGCCTAATTAACCGTTTAATTTAGCATTAGTAACAGTTTAGCACCATTTCTATCCGTAGATAGCAAAGCAGTGCTGTTTGCTGGCAGCAGGTGGGACCCTGTGGGCTGCCACACCATCCCCAAACAAGATCTGTGCCTCCATGGTTAGTTAAGTTCCCAGCTGAGCATTCCTTGTAGCAATTCCTGGTTATTTAGTGAGATCAGAATTACAAAATATTAAACCCTGCTAATAATTACTCTAAGTGGACATTAATTAGCATTGACTAATCATGAGATTCTCCCACTTGCTTATCCAGAGAACTTCTGCTGTTGATTGACACAGAAATGAAAGCCAGATGAATCAGTAACATTTAGAGCTTATGGAAAAGGATTGCCCGAGTCAGAAGGAATAAATTAGCTGGTAATTCCAGAAAAGTCAAATGTGAATTATGCTGTCCTGAGTCCGGCCCCTGCTGCCGCGGGCAGAGCCCAAGAGCCCCGGTACCCAGGGGCTGCAGCCAGCCCCGAGCCAGAGGAAATCAGCCCCTCGGGGGGCTGTCAGGGTCCCCCGGCAGCACGGGGGTCCCTTCCCCAGCTGGAGGATGAGCTCAGAAAGAACCACTCAAGCACTGCTAAGGGCAAAGGAGCTGGGAGCGCATCTTCAAGTCCCACTGAGTTTTTTCTTTCAGTAATTGATGTGGAGAGGACTCGAGGGCCCCTGAGCATCGCCCATGCACGCACAGGAATCGAGCCCCGTGTCCCTTCGGCTGTCGGGAGGGGTCCTGCTTTTCCAGGAGCAGAGCTCTGTGCCCGGGAAGGCGCTGCCTGAGGCTCTCCTCGGAGCCGCTGTGCCCCGCTCCTCCCAGCAGCAATAAACGATCCCCTTGCAGTTAAACTGCAACAAATGAAACAGTTAAACACCTTCCAGTGCGAGCTGCAAAACCTGAATTCCAAATCTATCCTTTCTATCTTTGTCATGATTTCAAAGTCTTCACATGATGGAGTTTGGGGTGGGGATTTTTTTCTCTCTCTTTAGCAAGCTGCAAAATGTTTCAGCACACTTGGAGCGTATCCTCCTGTTAACTTCTTATGCACACGTTTAATTTTTGTGGGGTTTTTCATTCAATCTCTGAGACTGATGCACAGGTCTCTGCAATCCTTTTCATCTTGGCTCATTGCACACTTGGAAATGGGGCTGCAACACAACATGTTATGGCAAAGTTCCCCTTTCTGCTTCAGGAATGAATTACATTGCAGGGATCTATATTTGGAGCTCTCCAGCACCGCTCTCTTTTGATGTTTTATACATTTGTCTGAGCCGCCTGTCTGCCGGTTGAGCTGGCTTGAAGTTATCAAAATTTTATCATTTTTCAAGTAGAAAAACACTTCCTCCAGCTCCCCTCTCCCTCCCCACTGCCAGCGTTGGTCTCCCAGCCCGCAGAGCCCCGGCCCCGGCCGTGCTGGGCGCTGTTCCCTCGGGATCAGCTCTCGCCTCTGTCACAGCTCGGGGAGGGCAGGTGAAAGAGCAGCTGCGGTAGGATTTGGGTGTGGGAGGGGTGGCAGCGGTGATGCTTTGAGCTCCTGACACAGCCTCATCCAGAGAGCTCCATCTCTCGCCATCACCCCGCCAGCCCTGCACCCCGCAGGAGGCAGGGTGTGCTGAAGGTGTTGGGAGGATGCTGAAAACTGCTAAATTCCTTGTGTTCTCTTCCTCTTCCACTTGTGTATTTGTTAGTTGTTTGATCCAAGTAATTTCAAGCTGCTCAGAGCAGTTCAGCCATGGGGAGTTCAAGTGGAAGCTCTCTCCTGGACGGACACAGGACACCGGACACCAGACGCCGGACACCTGAAGCTGTGGCTTTGTTCAGCCATGCTGAGCTGGGGTACAGCAGCTAATCCCAAATATTTATCCCTCCACAGTAAGCCTTGCAGCTATTTCAAATTTTTCTGGTGCCTTGAGATGGAGCCCGCACGACCTGCTTTTCTTGGTCTTCCTCTTTGGAATTGGCAGCCCTCTCCTGGAGCCTGCAGCTGCCTGGGGTTCCTGCCAGCCTTTGGCTCAGAGCTGGGGAGAAGGTGGGAAAATGTCTTCTGCTGTAAGTAAGGTCTAGCAAACTGCAGGCAAAAATGATTTTTCATTGCTTCTTAATGATGATTAGTGATTTTGATACCACTGATCACATGCATTCCCAGAACATTTGATTAATGAGACCATTTCTAGGCAGAAATAAAGAGCCTGTGGCAAAAATATGACAGGAACAATGAGATCTGTCTGTAGATCTCCCTCATAAAAGGCCCTGACTGTAAAGAAATTCCTAAAGGTTGTAAACAAAACGGTTTTCTTCCTCCCATTTCCCTTCCCCTCTCCCCCAAGCCACTTCCATCATTAGGAATGAATGCATTAACTGGAGATCTCTTGCTTTGGGGTTGCAGGCAGAGAATGCCAAAGTCCTTCTACTCATAACAAATGTGGATTTCAGAAGTAAAGGGGAGTCAGAGATCAACTCCTGCAGATCAGTGGGAGCATCTTCTACCACTGGCACGGGATGGGCTTTGAGGTCCCTTCCCACCCAAACCATTCTGGGATTCTGTGATTCCCTGAAAATCCCTGGCAGAGACCTGGCTACGGGAGGTTTCCACAACATCCCCTGGAGCTCTCGGGCACCAGCACTGCCTGAGCTGGGCACTTGCTCTGCCCCAGCCCTTCAGCTCGTGGTTCTCGAGTGAGAGTGGGCAATAAAGGTGCAATTAAGTTGAGACACAAGAAGAAAGAAGATAAATTATGGCCTTGCATTTATATAGCACATTTCATCCCAAACCATCGAGTTAAGTGATTGATATACAAATTACATTTTGAGAGATCACTCTGCTCTCTCCATGCCTGACATGCAGATATATATAATGTAATCATTATTTTTTAAAGCAAACTTACTTATTAATGCAAACCCTACAATTGGGGTGAGCTCTTCTGGGCAAAGATGAATCAGAAGTGACAAAACTCCACCATCTCATGACGAGCATGCTTAAGAATGAATGGAATAATTTAGATACTTGGATCCCTCCAACACAGCAAGTTCAAAGCCAAACAGAAAACGTCTCTCTTCTCTAAGGATTCAAAACAGAGTTTGCTAAAATGTAATTAAGCACAAAGTCCCTTGAAATCAATCACATCCAGAAACTAATACCCACCTTGCTGATTAGACAGTGGGTAAGCCAGGGGCAATTAATGCATTAGTATGAAAATTGTTAACTGTGAAAGCAACCGGTTTTGATGGGATAATTGCTCTGAGAAAGACTACTTGATGGTTAATATCAGAAAAAGTGATGTCTTTGGGAGAGGGGAAGCTACTATGTTAACAGCAGCTAATTAAAAGTGACCTAATTCTCATTAATAATCTTTTTGATTGGGTACAAACTTAAATCCGGGAGGCTAATTGGGACCATCAGCACATGTTGCCCCAGCTGATGGCAGCTGGGAAGTTTTTGGCTCTGTCTCCAGGAAAAGAGGTGCTCTTTTCCCACTCTCATGGCAGTGGGAAGGTGTTTTGGATCAGAAAGGTGAGGCTCTGGCTCCTCATTAAGTAATTTTTCATCCTGTCCCAGGGCACAGGTCCATCCCTGCCCACAGCTCCGGCAGCTCCCTGCCTTGTTCTGGGAAGAGGGGCTGTGACTGTGGTGTAGCCCTGCAAATGTGGCAGCCAAACTCTGTTCAGTACCCAGAAACCAGCCCGGGGAAACTCAATCCATCGTGTTTAACCACTTTGAGTAACGTGTGATGTTTCTAAATTTTCAAGCATGTGCTTGCTCAGTGTGGCTGAGTGGAAGTGTCAGGGAAAAATGTTTGCTTTTCATACTCCTGCAGTTAATGACCAATTTTCCACAAATCACAATAGTTTTACACCATTAGCTGGATAATTAAGCCTTTCCTAGGTGATCCTGTTTGCTCAGCACTCGCTGCAGTTTGACAGCCGCCCCGTGGCTGTCAGGCCAGAAATGATTTGTGTCGCAGAGCAGCTTCCCAAATGACGGCTGAGCTCCTCCGACAGCACCAGAGATCCCTCTCCAGGCAAGGAGGAGGCAATTCCAGCAGGAAGCACAAAGTAACCCTGACACAGAACCGACACTGGGGCTGGTGTGTGGAGTGCAGCGCTGCCCATCCCATCCCCTGGGAAACTCCGCGCTGGAGCTTCACCTCTGCCAGCTTCCAGGGGGATTCCCTTTGCTCCAGAGCAAGAATCAGCTCTGAGGGTATCACAGGCAATGCCCGAGGGTGGGAGGACACCCCACGCCTCTCAGCATCCCCAGCAGGCAGCAGGTACTTGGCCTGGCCTGCTTTGATCACAGAATCCCAGAATGGTTTGGGTGGGAAGGGACCCCAAAGCCCATCCAGAGCCACCCCTGCCATCAATATTCATTCCAGAAGGGAACAAGGGCTGCACTCGCTTACATCCCACAGAGGGGGAAAGGTGGCAATCAGTGAATTAATCACTAATTGAGCATTAGACCAGTGCCTCCATGGCTGAACAATTAATGACAGAAAAACAACCACAAATAATGTATTGACCAAAAATATCTAAATTATTTGTGTAAATTATTGGCAATAAATAATCTGACCAACCACTATGAACTCCTTTGCCCCTTTCACAGAATCACAGAATATCCTGAGCTGGGAGGGACCCACGAGGATCATCCAAATCCAGCTCCTGGCCCTGTACTGGACACCCCAAAATCCCACCCTGTGCCTGAGAGCCTTGTCCAGATGGTCAGTGCCCCCCGGGCAGGGTCAGCCCTCCCCAGGCACAGGTACCCAGGGAGCAGCACTCCACTGCTGGGCACTGAGGGTCACCCTGGGCACTGCCCGTGGGCGTTTATGCCAACAAAATACCCCAAAAGGCACTGAGCTGAGGGGCAGGGTGTGGTGCTCCTGCCCTCTGCTCCATCCCTGCAGGATCTGCTCCTCCTCATTCCCCTCCCTGCTGCCACTCCTCTCACGCTGTTCCACAACTGCCTCCTGTCACCTCTGAGAATATTCACCAGCGCTAAAGAGGAATCAGGATCTGCTGGACCTGCCTCATTGGCTTCACACCATTTCAAAGAGGATTTAAAGCAGCATAAAGTTGTTGTGGCAGTGGAGGAGCTGAGCAGGTCTTTGTATTTACATTGAGTTTTTCTGCTCGAGATAAAGCCCAACTTAAAATCCCTTAACTCTTTTTGACAACAAATTAGTTTCAGATCAAGGGCTCTTGCTCTGTCTCAAAATATGACTCTCACTTCCAAATTATTCATCGTGCTGGAAGCTGTTGCTAACAAAAAAAAAAAAAAAATAAAAGGCAATTTTGAAATGGTTTGTATAACGTCTCATTCACTTTCAGTTTTCTTAATAGAAAATTCTCTTTGTCACTTCATGCCAGAGAGTAAACTCTTCCATCACATTAATTTAGCAAGGCAGCCCAGGCTTTTGGGTAGAAACCTCTCTGTGGGCGTTTTGTGTGACCTCAAAACGCAGCAGCCCTTCCACCTGAGCTGCAGGCTGGGCAGAGCGATCCACGGCAATCCACAGCCTCAATAACAAAGCTCCCATTTAGGACAAAAGTCCCCAAAATCAGAGATATCCCAGTATCCAGGGATACTGGGACTGGTTTGGCACAGAGTGTGTTCACTTGTTTTAATTGGCTGGAGAGAGAAAAGCAGCTGCAAGCCCCAGGAGCTCCTGGTGTCCTCGGCCCGGGGTGGGCAGGATGCTCCGTGAGGATGGAACCCTGCCCTCCTCGTCCTCCTCCTCACTTCCCACTGGAGCCTTTTGCCTGGGAACAGCACCTTCCGAGAGGCTGAAGAGGGAACACTACACAGTTCAGGGAGGATAAGGATATTTTCCCCCTTCTAATTGTTTGCTGCTTGGCTAGTTATTGATTAACTTTTTTGCAGAGTTGCTATTTGTTTTTCTTTGCAATATATTGGCTCTTGAGGCTTTTAATCAACTGTAATTGATTGTGATTACCACTAGCTGCTCTCCAGCCTGCCTGGCTTATTCCACATTCTCAAAGCAGGGGTTGCCTTGCTCCACGAGTGTGGAGACTCCTGCATCCCCTGCCTGCCTCCTTCCCCCCAGCCAAGCCTGAATTTTGGGACAAGTGACATCAGCTAAAGACGTCAGCAGAAATGAAGGCATTTCTTCTAAAAATTCCCACTTGTCCTCCCCTCCTTGCAGAGCTCAAATTGTCATCCCAGCTTCCCTCTCCACTTTTCAAAGGAACCATGGAATATGGGATTAAACTTTAGGATGGAGCCTGAGTTTTGAAATGGAAGTTCCTGCTTGCTGAACGCGGACATTGCAGCAGGTGTTCTGCTTGCAGCTGGAGCAACGCTGGGACAAGTCATCTGGCTTAATGATTAATTGTATCCAGTGGAAAATTATTCCACAGGCACAACAATCAGCACTCAGTGTTTCCAAATGTTAGTTTCTTCTATAAATGGGTGTTAGCAAAAAGCAGATGGCAAAGCTAATTCACTGTCTGCTGCACTACCCTCGCCCATTGTCTTTGCCTGTTGCTGCTCTCTCTATTTACAGTTCTCCCCTCAGCTGCAGGGCCCGTGCCATGGCAGGCTGTGATTTATGGGGATTTTGTCTGCTGGTTTATTTACAAACCTCTGGTTCTGTGATTTGGCTTGAGATGGAAAGGTCCCTATGAGGCTGAGAGAAAGGGGTAAATTTTGATGTTCTCCTGAGAGCAGCAGGTTCAGCTCTTTCTACCCTGACAGATGCTGGAAAGGAGCAAACTGGAGGAGGACACTGACATCCCCCAGGGCCGGTGATATTTGGGCTTTATGGCTTCTTAACCACTTTCTTTGGCCACCTGAGCAAACAAAGGCTCATCCACCTGTTAACAGGGAGCACCTGAGTCACAGAAATCACCTGTGGTTCCCTGAGGTTCCTCCCTCCTGTGCCTTGCAATGCCCAAGAGGAAGATTGGAATGACAACAGTCCTTTTACAGCATCAAAGGGTCCTGTTTGATTTTTTTAGGTTGCTTTTGAGTGAAGAGACTTCCCCTTTGGTATCTGGCTGCCCAGATACCCTGGAGTCACCACCAACCTCCCACCACCTGTCTCTAAGGGCTTTCCCATGTGGATCTCAGCATCCACCTCCGACTACAGCTGCTGCCATTTCTCCCTGGTGTCCCTTGAGCCAGGTGTTCTCTTTGTTTACTGTTCTAGTAAGGGTTCCTTGATTAAATTACGACTTGGTTGCTTCTTCTTGTTGTTCTCCCTTGCAGACTTTTCTCCACCAGAGCATCTCCCACACAAATGTTTCTGTAATCTGAGGACAAAGTGGTCCCTGTGAGTTGTTCCTTGGCCCCTTTGGACACCGATCATTGAAAAAGCCCAAGAACCTTCACTCCCAGCTGTCAAGATGTCACAGAGATTTTGAAACATATCAACTCCTTATCAGCTGGTGAGACAAGAAATCAGCTAGCAGAAGAAATCATTCTCCAAACTAAACAATGCCAGTTTTCCTCCCTGCACAGCACCAAGAGAAGGTTCTGCTTTGAGCCGCGCCGGTGCAGCTGCTCCATTGCAGTGATCCTGTGACAGCCCATTAAAGATCATCACTGCCATCTGTTCCCTCTGCCACGGCGAGGGCTGACTTTCCTGGAGCAAGGACTCTGCCCAAGCAGCTCCAAGGAACCTCGGGCACGGCACCATCAGCCCGTGGTGGGAGCTGCTGCCCCTGGGGGAGCGCCGCCAGGATAGCCCCTCCAGGGCTGCAGAATCACCCACAGAACTCTCCCCCATTCCGTTTTCCAGGATGGTGACTGTTCTCTATTTAACACTCTGCAGTATTTCTCCTGAATGCTGTTTTGTTCCACAGGAACCTGAGATTTAATCTCTGAAAATCCTCTGGGCACCTGGTGCCTACCAGCTGCTGCTGGGTTTTAATGGGCATTTAACAGGGCCTGGGACTCGTGTGGGGATCTTTCCAGGCACTGTTCCCAGGGCAAGGCCTGACCTGTTCATTCTGAACATGCAGGTCCTGCTGCCTCGAGCATCAGGGGCTGACATCCCACCTCCCAAGCTCCTCCTGCTTTCCTCTCAAGGCACCACTCACTTGAGAGCAAACCAAAGAAGTCACAGTGGGTCAAATCAGCAACACCGAGAAATGCGTTTTCTTCTTCAAGAAAAAAATCTTGCCATTAAAAAGCAAAGCGGAGCACATCAGGGGTGTGTCAAGGAGATGTGATGAAAGAAACATGGTCACTTCATTTCTTACACAGGCACTGAATGCTGCTCTCTCATGGACTTGGAAATGTGAAAAAAACCTCAACAAACATCAAAGTTTCTGTTCAAACCTGTTCGTTTTCATACTCCAGCTGCAACTTTTCATGGTACAAAAGCATATCCTTCATGAAATTCAGATCTGAGTGCTCCTGAACATTGAACTCAAAGTCAAACTCAAAGCCTTGAAGTCCATGTGTATCACAAGGACAGAGAAATGTCTCCCATCCTCAGAGTCAATGAGTGTATCACTCTCTCTGAGGCCAAATTGCCTGTGTAGGACGTCCCTCACTACTGTAACACCAATAGAAGCCTATTTTTGTACAGCTTTAGGTCTTGGAGACAATCCAGAGGCAGCTCTTACAATCCATGCTGACTCCAGGCTGACTCACACCCTTAACTCACACATGCCATTGTCTTTATTCAGATTTCCCACTTACACTGCAGGCATCTGACATTGCTTAATTACAGCTTTATTTTCCAGCCTATATTCCTTTTGTTTCTCCCCTTTATATTTAGTACGTTTATAACGGGGTAGAGCAGGCATTAATGAAGATGTTCGGATTTCAAAAGTCTTTAGTAGCGCTGGAGAGGGATGGAAAAATTCTCCCCACAGAGAGAGCAGAGATTTTACCAACCCCTGCCTGGTGCTGCCACGTCAGAGCAGCGAGAGCCCGGCTCGGTGCCAGCAGCCAGCAGCCAGCTCAGCCCGGGGACAGCCACCACCTGGAGGAAAAGGCCATTATGGGTCCTTAAAGATGAAATGGCATAAAATTAATTTTTACATCAGAATTTGCCTCCAGCCAGGGTCTCCCCGAGGGCTTTGCCAAGGCTCTCAGAGCGCAGCTGCCCGGGGATCCAAGGCAGCCAGGGAACCAAGGCACCCCGGAGAGCCCAGCCCCAGCCCTGGGGACAGGCGCCGTGGGGACATGGGGGCATGGAGTGGCCTGGGCTGGGAGGGAACCTCTCTCCTTCCCTTGCTGGCTACACAGGCTTTGAAGCACCAAACCACAACATCCTTGGCTTCTCTTGCCTTGCAGCACCAGGAGTGGGATTGGGAGCTGTGTTCTCCCCTCTCAGCCAGCGCAGCTCCCCTGCCTGAAGCACCCTGTCCTCTGCGAGCCCCAGGCAGATGCAGATGGAAAGCCTCATCCTGCCAGATTTTATGCAAGATGTTTTATTTATACGCTCTTCCTCCCTGATTATACCCTGCTTGAAATAGAGCTACACTTTTTATTTCCACCAGTGCTCACCAGTCCTGTGTACTGGTTAATTTGCCTGCAGATGGTGAAAGAAATTAAAGGCATAAAGCTGTCCCTGGCTGAGCTGAGCAGCTGGGCCGTGGCTGGTGTCTGTGCCCAGGTAAGGTGTCACCTGGCAGCTGTACAAATGTCCCCAGGGCAGGAACAGAGTGAACAATCCCTGCTGCAGAAGAGAGGGAGGATCAGATGGCACAGAAACACCTCGGTGACAGCTCAGCTGAGCCGTGAGCCCCGGGGCTGACCAGGAGCACATCGCTCGGGATTTCCATCTTCTGGGTAAAACAATAAAGTTGGTGCTAACAGTGCCCCTCGTTCCGTGCTGGAACCCCTGCCTGGACACCTCTGTGAGCACAGGAGGGCATTGCTCAGCCTGCTCCTGGCCCGGGGGGACACGGGGAAAGCAGGGGGTCCAGCACTCCTCAGTTTATTTTACCAGATGTTATTCCCACTTTACTCTGCCTCCTTTCCTGAGGCCGCTTTGTGAAAGCGCAGAAAATGCGAGAGCTCAGAGTCGAGGGGGAAATTCAGAAAGTGCTGAATAAAACGGCGGCAGAAATCCGAGGGGAAATGGATTTAATGGTCCGAGGCTGCTCAGAGCTGCCCGAGCCCCGGGCACGGGGAATAAGGACACATTAGACCGTAACTCAGAGGAGAATTGGCCCAAAGCCGCTGCATTTAACAGATTACAGCAGATTATCCCAAATAATGATTGATTTCTTTGGAGCTGGATTTCACACGCCTGGTTTACAGCCCAACCACACAAATTGGCAGAGAGCTGACGTGGGCTGGATGAACAAGTGTGAGGGGATGCAAAGCGCTGCTAATGGGCTGTTATTCAGAGAAATTCAGGTGTACAATAGTGCAAACTTATACCGACATTTTCCTGACTTCTTCCTACACACTTGTTTCATACAGGGCTGAGAATTGGGGCGCAGAGCAGAGCTGCAGTTGCCAGAGCTGTCTGCAAGCTGTGGAGATCAACAGAAAGCTTCAAAGAATAAAATTTTGATGAAAACCAGAAACGAAAGTGTATGAAAAGGAGAATGTTCTTTCTGTTTCAAAGAAATTATGCATTTTCCAGAACATACCATTGGCATTTCTGAACCCAAATACCTACAGATTAAAAAAGAAACGCATTGAGAAATCTCCAGAAACACAGGCAGATAATAAAGATAGCCTTTACCCTTCCTTCCCTCATCTGTTTTATTTCACAAGGAGAGAGGAAAAGAAAACTGTATGGAAGGCAATTGGAAAAGTCAACACTCAGCAAAGAATTCAAATGGTGTGACCAATGTGGCTTTCAGAATAATAAATGGCTCATTTCACTTATCAACTGCACTTATTATTATTATTATTTTTTAAGACTGGCTTCAGAATCTTTATTCAGTTACTTGGATCTATTGATGTGTCTTGTGCCAAATCAATACTCTTTCCTAGAGAACATGGAGTAAAAATCCATACTCTTCCTGCTCAGCAGTAAAATCATGGGAGCTTGGAGTTGGTGTGCCCGAGTGTTTGCTCTGTGGCTCGGGTGTTAAAGCTGTCAAGTGTGGATGCTGGGTAATAAAATAAACAAATATCCCATTTCCTGCACTGATCTGCACTTGGCCCCTCTTGGCCACTGGCCTGGAGCACGGTGTGCAGAATGCAGGGGCAGAGCAGTGCCAGGAGAGGCCCCAAAGGCTCCAGGCTCAGCCAGGGGCTTCTCCTCCTGGCCCAGAAGGCACAGCTGGGAGAGAGATGGGGGCTCACGGGATGGAATATTCCAGAGGTTCCCCTGGAGCACGGGCTCTGAGGAGTGGCTGTCCCAGAGGGAATCCCTCCTGCAGCCCTGGTGTGGTTCAGCACTGTCCCCGTCACGTTCCCTCGGTGCAAGGGGAGCACAGAGCTGTGCTGCTGCTCAGTTCAGTGTGCCTCTGCTTCTCCATTCGGGTTGTGCTTGTTGTTGGGGTTTTTGTTTGGTTTTTTGCCTTTTTTTTTTTTAAGGAAAGAAAAGAGAATCTGAAGAGTTATACAGTATTTGTAGAGCACACGGAGACTCCTGTGAGAGAGTGAGAGTCCAAGAAACGAAACAGGGATGAGATAAAATTTTGGCTTATCCTTAGTTTTCCTACTTTATAACAGAATTATAGATGAACATTTTTCTGTTTGAACTTTCTTCTTGAATCCAACTGTCTTTTCTTTTCCCTGAATTCCCTCAGGACTGGCCTTTCCATTTCCATGCCTGCTTATTCCAGCCTAGGCCAGGCAGCCAGGCTGGATCTGCTTTGCTCCAGAGAAAACAGGCAGGAGCGTTTGATTTTGCTCTTGTCTGGATGCTCCTGCTCAGCTGATGAGCAGATCCCAACTCCTCTTTGAAGAGGCAGATACCAGGCTGGAGTGCTGGGAAGCTCCACACAGTTTCAATAAATGGAGTTCATCAAAGAATAGGAAACTGGATAATTAAAACGTATTAAACCTGCCCCTGTGAAATGCTGGTCCTTGGTCAGGAGAGCAGGACCCTTCATGTACCAACTTCCCCTGTTTTTTCAAGGATAAAAAATCAGAACTGCTCATGAGAGAAAAACCATTTACAAGGATTTTTTGTTTTTCTTGCATCTCCAAACCATTTTTTTTAACACAGTTGAGTTGATACGAGGCATTTTTAAGTAAGTTCTTATTAGGGAATTAGAAAAGAAAATGTTATTTGGAACAAAGTGTTCCCTTCAGTGCAAGGGTTTATCTCTCCCAGCTCTCGAACAAAAAGCTCTCTCTACTTTCAAACACACAGAGAGATTAAAGTTATTTGTTTTATATTGCCAGAGGTACTGTACAAGTGTGTATATTTGCGACTGGTTTTTGAGATCAGATTTATTACAGAGTTTAAACCAATTTACATTAAAATGAAAGCTGACCTCATTCACCCTGTTTTATGATCATTATAACAACAGCCTAATCTGGATCATTTCTTCCTTCGTGTTCACTACAAGCACTTTGAATGAGTTCGGTGCCGTGGATTTGAGTGGATTTGTACCTTCCTCTCCTTGGCTTTACTATGTCAGGTGTTTTTCTTTTTCTGCTTGTTTTTCTTCCCGTTTCATTTAGATGTGGGAATGTTAACCCCATCCTACAGGGCCCATGGAACCAAACAGCCCCTGGCCGTGGCTGCAGGATGCAAACCCCACCACCCTTCTTCCTTCCCTGCCCAGCGAACCCAGGGAGCAGGTTTTGTAAGAGCCACGTCAATAATTGATCTTAAAAGGATTTCTGCCTATCTCAGTCATGCTTTCCCTGCCACATTTACTCCAACATATGTCTGCAATCTACTGGGGCAACACAAGCGGATCAGCGTCCACATGACTGCACTTGGGAGCTAAAAATAACCTGCTGAAGTGAATACATTAAGTTCTTTATGCAAAACGCCTCGTGGTAAGTCTCTGTTTGCACTGCTGATAAAATGTGTGTTGAAATATCCATGGCCTTGATGTCTCGTATTCACAGAAAAGGGCTTTGGCAGCCAAAAATCCCACCCACCACCAAGGCTCAAATAGCAGGCGCATTAATCCGTTTAATTTCTCCATTCTCAGTTGTTTTGAAGGTCAGGTATTTGCCTACTACACCTAAACAGCTTCCAACCCCCAAAACAAAGAATAGTTAAAATTAGACAATTAGGGCTTAGAGAGAAGTGTCTCTGAGTAGTCATTCAGATCCAAGAGGAAATTTCAATTAGATCATGCTTGTTACTCCTTGGTGTTTGCTTTCTGCTAATCTCCGAGCACTCGAGCACTGAGAGCACAAAATAGCCTGTCTGTCCCTCCAAGTGGGAGCTGATGGAGGGCTGGTGAGGAGGAGCCAAACCTCCACCTCCATCTGGAGCTGAGCGCTTGCAGCAGCTACAGGAATTACAGCCAGTGCTCTTCTCTCACTGGTAGTAATTCATTATCAGCTACTAAACGATGAGGAGAAATAGTGACCCTTAGAATCACAGAATATCCTGAGCTGGAAGGGCCCCACAAGGATCAGAGGGTCCAGCCCTGCCCAGGACACCCCAGCAATCCCCGTGTCTGGGGCAGCAGCTGCCTTTGCTCCTGTCAGGAGAAACTCGGGATTACCCGGGAACCTCAGCACCAGCCCGGGGCAGAACCAGCCTCCTCCTCCCTCCATGCAGCGTTTCCAGGGACAGGAAACACAGCTCTGGCCTTTCCATTCCAGTGCAAGAGTCAGCCCTGAACTGCTGCAGCCACAGAGTAATTCTTTCACCCCAGCAGCTTTGGACAATCCATACTGTCAACATTTGCTGCTTTATCTAGTTTGATTACATCCTTTAATATTTTTCCAAAAGATCCGGTGGTTAAAACAAAGTTCACTGAGGCTGAACACTTTCCAAAGTTCAGATTTGTGGTACAAGTCCTTGAGCATTTCCTTGATTTTCCCAGTATTTGGTTTTACCTGCAATTATTGACATTTAATGGATGAGTGTTTATGGACACACTCCCACAATCACAGAATCATCAAGGCTGGAAAAGCCCTGTGAGACCTCCCAGTCCAGCCATTCCCCCAGCCCTGCCAAGGGGAAATGTGCCACAGCCACCTCTTTTAAACCCCTGTGGGGGTGGTGACTCCACCAGGGCCCTGAGCAGCTCTGCCACGGCTGGACAACTCCTTTGGTGAAGAAATTTTCCCCAATACCCAATCTAAGTCTTGTTCCCTGGGAGAAAAGATCAATCCCCCCTCTCTACAGCTCCTTTCAGGGACTTGTACAGAGCAATGTGGTCCCCAGTGTGCTCAAATATATACTTTTATTTATTCACAGTTCATAACCTTTCCCATTAATAACCTCAAAACATTTCTGTAAAGCAAAGTAGAACTATTTATGGAGGGAGGAGAGACAGCAGAGTTGGTTTGAGGACAGACTCATTTTGCTCCATTCTGAGCTCTCTCTAGCTGGAAGTTGTGCATCTGCATAACACAGCTCCATGCCATGAAAATCAAAAAGCCTGAGCCCTCTGAGTAACAAACAGTAAAAATGCATTAAAAAAAATCCGTGATAGTTTTTGCCGCAGAACAAGATACAGCTTTGGGGGTTTATGAGCTTTTCATGAAAGATGCAAAGGACTGCAAAGAACTGAACTGCCTTTCTGGGCAAAGGAAACACAACTTGGTGCTTTCATGTTGGCAGGAACTCTTCCTGAATGGGCCTTTGTGCCATTCATGGCTCCCGGAGCCGCGCCAGAGCAGCAGTGTCCCTGCAAACACACGAGCTCTGCTGTCAGAGCAGCACCAGCAGGAGCTCACTCCTTCCCCGCTGCCCAGAGCTCCCAGCAGAGCGGGCTGGAGGTGGATGCAGTGGGTTTGACATCTCTGGGTTGTGCCAGCAGGAGAAGAGAAGGAGCTCTGTGACAGAGAGAGCTGGGGTGGGGAGAAGAGGTGCGCGGGCAGAGAATAGGAACGGGCTGAGCTGGCCTGGGAGCCTTCTGGCTCGGAAAACCCTCATATTTGAAAATAACCTTTATTTTGTATAACACTTCAGGAGCAGCCTTGGTTCATTCATAAAGAAATTACTGCATGGGAGCTGATGAGGGTTGGTACCTTTCCCACTAAGACAGCTCTGCCATGGGAACTCCTCCCAGCAGGAAAACCCGACTGCCCTGGAAATGCCATCCTGTACCCGAAACCAGCGCTGAGGGGACTGGGGACAGCAGCTGCTCCCCGTGACAGAGCAACGTGCCAGCCACTCGTGCCAGCTGCCCAGAGCCCCTCAGCAGTGTCCCCCACGGGGTCACCCAGGTGACACAGGCGCCTCCCCCTAACATTTCCTGAGGTTTCAGGGCGAGAATCTTCTCTTTGGGGCTGTCAGCAAATGTGACACGCAGATACAAAGCAGCAAAGACTGCTTTTGACAGCTCACGTAAAAGAAATATGAGGGAAAATGGATTGAAATAAAATAAGGAATGAGGTGACAGAAGGGGCTTTATTTGATAGAAAGGATTTTAAAGTGGGATGTCTGATAGGCCTCGTTAATCATCATCTGCAAACAGGAAAAAGCTTTCATTTAGGATCATGGAATTGCTAAGGTTGAAAATGACCTTTAAGATCATCAAGTCCAACTGTCAGCCCAGCACCAGCACCGTGTTCACCACTAAACCGTGGCCTCAAGTGCCACATCCACACTCTTTTTGAACACTTCCAGGGATGGGGACCCCACCACTGCCCTGGGTGTTTGGTTCATGCCCCTGTTTTGTTTCTGCTCCTGCCTGAGGACTCCCCTGAGAATTGCTGGGGCAAGGCTCTGGGCACAGACCAAAGGGACACCCCTCACCCCAGAGCCAGCTCCCCCTCCTCATTCCTCCTGCCTGGTCCCAAAGAACTGATCTCTGAGTAACCTTCACTACAGAAAAACCTACAGAGTGCATTTCTAAAGCTCCCTCAACAAAACCTTACACTAATTAGCCCAAGCCTTTTGGTAGGCTCACACTGCAAAAAAAAAAAAAAAAAAAAATTCTTTCTCAATTGTTTTGAAGTGAGCAAAGGCTGGTAAATGTTCCTCATTGCTGGGGGGTCCTTATTCTGTGTGCTGGTTTAGACCACATTTGGGTTATTGCATTTTCAGATGAGCACTGTCACATTGTGGTGAGGGTAGTTCTGGCTCAGGTGCTTTGGGATCAGCTTTGGGAGTGCACAGCACCGTGTCTGTGTTCCTCAGGAAATGGTGCCACTGCCACTTCCAGCATTTCCACACAGACCTGGGGCCTCCCTCCCCCCCAGGGGAGCAGGGAACACGGGAGGTGGTGACACCAGACAGCACAAATGGGTGATTTAAAGGATTTTCCAGGCCCTGCCCTGATGCGCCCCCAGGATAGGGAGATCTGCCCTGGTCCACCCCCAGCCCCCTGGAATACCAATATCATTTTTAATCCCCACCTATTCAACAGGATCTCAGTGAGGGCTGCCTGCTGGCTGTGGCACTGGCACAAGTGCCCTGAGGTGCTTCTCTAATTCTTCTAACTGATATTTCCATAATAAGCTTTTCACTGGAGAGAGAACTCACATTAAGTAGCTTTTCTTGTCCAATATTCCTTCTCATTTTTCTTCCTTGTCTCTTACTAACATCTGTTGAACAAAACTGATAACAACAGGGGATCCATTGCAGTCATTCCAGGGCTGCACCATCAATCCCGATGCTTGGGAAGTTAAAATCAAAAATACCCTCATGTTCAAAAGGAAGGGCAAAGCTCAGTATATCTGCTTTATCACTAAGAAAGTAAATCTTTATGGAGGCTGTGATATCTGGTTACCCAGCTATGAATGTTCTGCGCTTTGCCCGTGAGTGGCTCCCTGTTTGTTTGCTGTTTACTCACACTCAGCCCACGTTATCTCGTGGCATCGCCCCTCCTCGTGTGCCTGGCACAGGGCCAGCTCTGCCCTGCCAGGAGATTGATCCTGACAGTGCACCTGGGCTCTGCCTCATTCTTGCTTTGCCTTTTAATAAACGTGTCCCCACGCTCTCCGTTTATTGCCTAGTTTATATCAAAGAGCTGACTGGGGAGCTGTGCACCCGAGTAAATCACCTCAGTTATCAAGCTCAGCTACTTGACCAAAAGGCTTTAAACGACCACAAAGTTAAAATTAAAACTCTGCACCCAGCTGTACGAAGGTACCTTAGTTTGCATCCCATAATACGTGTCCACCCCAGAGAGAGAATACACCTACATGAGCTCCTGTGCTCTTTGTATCAGCAATCCTTTAGGGGTTCTCTGGGCCAGCAGCTGCTCCAGGAGAGGGTTTTAAAGCCCTCGAAGGCTGTAACCATGTGCTCGAGTGGAGAACCCCCATCCGTGGCTGCTGATCCAGTATTGCCACCCCAGAGACTGCAGCTCCTGGATTTCCCACCCCAGGTTAAGACAGATTTGAGTAGAACATGCGAACACTTTAGACATGTGAAGAATAAATAACAATAAGGCAAGTAGTTCATCACAGATGTGTTAGCAAATAGAACAAAAAAAGGTCCTGTAATGACTGAGATAAATAAAAGCAATCCCTCAAGCCCCTGATAGTTTTTCTACTTCTCCAAAGCATTACGAGTCTCTTGTTTCTGCAAAATTAAGCCAGAGATCTAAACATCATTAGCTATATTCTAGTTTTTTTTCCTCGCTATTGCCATTTCTGGTCTAATTAGCAATCCCTCAAACAGTTTCTCTCCCCTGGCGTTTCAGATCCCTGCAGGAGCAGTGTCTCTGTTCAGCAGGGGATGCAGCTCCCATGGGGCAGAATCCTGAACACCCGACCAGGTCTGGCTGGAGCAGGACACTGCTGACCCCACAGAGGCTCTGATCCCCCCAAAATCCTGGGAGAGCCCCACAGAGCTGCCCTGGCACAGACCCGGCCAGCAGTGAGGTCACTGATGGGCTCTGGGGCAGGAACCCACCTGGGCACCGGGGACACCAGAGCTGAGCTGTTCCAGGGAGCCCCCGAGTGTGTCAGCAGCCAGAGAGCCAGGCAGGCTCTGGTACACTCAGGAAACCTCCAGAAACACCCTCGTCTGCTTGCAGTCAATATTTAGACTCTCACTAGGCATCAGCCCCTTATTCTGTTAACACTCAGAGCTGGGAGACAGGTTTGGAATTGAAACAGCCACATTTCCTGGCATCTTCTCCTCCAAATAACTGGCAAACTTATTTTTGACACATATTTGCATTTCTACAAAGCGCTCTGTTTGGATGGGTTTTCCCCATTTTAGTGCAGGGTGATGTAGCACTCAGAGTTTCCCTGTCTGGAGGCAGGGACAGGACACAGCTCTGTGAGCAGAGGGCACAGCTGCAGCAGGGAGATTTTGAGTGAAGGGGTTGAACATCACTCACTCTCTCCCCACCATCCCCTGCTCTGTTTCTCGTGCTGATTTGTGCAGGGGTGGGGCTGCAGAGTCATCACTTCTTTCCCTCCCCACCACCCTCACTGTCACAGATCACTCCCCAAAGCCTCTCTCAGTCCTGGCTGTTTGTTAATGATCACTCCATCATCCTCAGCCCGGAAACCATCCCAGCTGGCAGATATTTGGGTTTATAATTACGCTGGTGACTTCCAGACTTCGCATCTCGTGCCCCAGTGAGGGAGTGAGCCTGACACGGGTGTGGGTTCATTTCCCACTCGATGTTTGCAGACAGCTGCTGCCTTTGCCCTGGCTGAAGGACGCTGCTACCGAGGCCTCATACTCAGAAAGCTCCCAATACTTCTTAAATCCCACCACAGCCCAGTCAAATGTTTTCCTGAGTTTTAGGCCAGGCTCTGACTCAAAGTAGGCTGCACAGAGGAAAAAAAAAGGTCTTTTTGACATGTTTTGACCAATTTTACTGTTGCCACGAAGTGCTTTTTTCTTCTGACATCCAGAGGAGGAATTGTTCCGTCTCCACTCCAAAGGGATGTCATTAATTCAGGCGTCTGTGTTATAAATGTGTGTTTTGCTGATATGTTCTGTGTGTCTTTCAAAGCCAAGTCTCTCCCATCTCATAGTTCTGCAGCACAACAACTATCACAGTCTGGAGCAATGCACCATTGAGGAAAATAATTATCCAAAAAGTAATTAAATTAATTGACCAGGGAAGTGATTATGTGAGACTGTGGGGATAATTAAAATTAACACATGTTTTGATGCATTTATAGCATAAATGCTCAGGGGCACAATGTTAACTGGCCTTTTCAGCACCGTTCTTGCACCAGTGCAGCCATCCAGGCAGCCACCATCCTGCCCAGCAGTGCAAACTGCAGTCACAAATATCACCGAGTCCCAGACTGGTTTGGGTGGGAAGGGACCCTAAATCCCATCCAGTGCCACCCCTGCCATGGCAGGGACACCTTCCACTGTCCCAGGCTGCTCCAGCCCCGTCCAGCCTGGCCTTGGGCACTGCCAGGGATGGAAATACGAATATGCACTTTTTCCTTAATGAAATTCCTGTGGATGGGACCCCCACACTCAGGGCTCACAAGGAACACGACTGATATTTGCAATGTCATAAAGGCAGAAGAGAAGATCGAAGCAGAATTGTTCCCTCAGAACTCATGGAAGCTGCCAGGGAGGATGTTTGCATGCAATAGAAGAGGGGTTCTTGAGTTGTCTGGTTTTAGTTTGACTTTTAGAGCAGATAGTGAGCTGGGAAGTGCTGCCAGGGGAGGCTGTGAAGCCAGAGGATGGAAAAGGAATTAGGTGGATTCATGGACAGCAGGTCTGTAAGCAGCTACTGAAAGCAGCAGCCAGGGACTGACCCTGGTATGGAGCTCAAAGAATCGGATCTTCCCCTCCTGCCTGGTCTGGGCTGTCCCTTGCTCTGCTGGGGACAGACCTGGGGCCCTGTGCCACAGCTTCCCTGGTGCCAGGAGATGTCCCAGCGCCCCTGGGAGCGCCCTTAGGGACACCAGGGTCCCAGCTCTGGGGAGCACCACGAGGCTCGTGCTCAGATGGCTGCAGAGGCTCTGGTGTCTGCTGAAAGCAAGTTTGCTGGGATGGACATAAACTCCATAGAACAAAGATCATCTGAGCAGGAGAAAGATGGATGGACAGTCTTAATTAACTGTTTCTTGTGTCATATTCTTAATAATTTGGTTGATATTCCTGCAGTCTGTTACAAACTTCATTAAATTTACTTCCCTCAAGGGCATTTCTACCTCTTATAATCAGCCTCTCTCCTGTCAAAGATAAATTGCCTGATGGGATAAGTTGATCCTACACAAATGGAGCTTGCTTTGAACTTGTGGTGATAAGTAGCACCAGACAGGAGGTTTTTCTGTTGTTTATCTTTGTACTGATACGGCATGAAATAAAAATGGGTGTCGCTTTGCTCGCTGAGCCACATCCATCAGGCTGAGCAGAGATTAGAAAATACTACTCAACTTAAAGAAACAAAAGGAAGTAAACTGGAACACGTAAGAATAGACTTTTACTTCTTTGATGTGTGCATTTAATATTGATGTGCTGATGTGATCATTTTCAAAATTTAATCTTTTCCAGTAGATCAAAACCAAGCTCTCCAGTTTTATTCATAGAATGGTTTTGGGCTGGAAGGAACCTCAAAGCTCATCTCTGTAGTTCCTATTTTTGAGAAGTGGTTGAGAAGAGTCCCAATGTCCTACACCTGCTGCAACTTTGCAGCCTCCTAACATCTCTCTGCTTCTGCCCTCTCTTCTCCAAAGGATGGAATTCCTCCCACCCAGGGAATGCCTCCTCACATTCCTTGGAGCAGAACAAGGAGCCTCAGCAGAACTCTCCAACCCCCTGTTTTGTGATGCTGCCCCGTGCCTTTCCAAGTTCCTTTCCTGGTGTTGCTGGGTCCCCCCCAGGAACCAGCCCGAGGGGCTCCTGGCTGCTCTGGCGTGGCTGGAGAGACCAGAATCGGTTCCCTAATTACAGCAGCCACAGTGCTTAGTGCTGGTGTGGATGTAATCTCTTAATTAACGTATTTTAAAAAGCACTTAATGCCTATGATAAAAAGGCATTGAAACTTAATGCACTAGCTCAATAACAGCATAACCTACTTTCTTCCAAATAAGAAAGCAGGGAATTATGAGACATCAATGCATCATTCGCTAATGAGTTGTAATTCTGTATTAATTTACCAACTAGCTGATTAGATATGAGAGATTTACAAAATATATTAGAGATTGTGGTTCCAGAAAACCAGCTCAACATCAAGGAAAAGAAGTTATTAAATTTTTCTCTATGGTGCACCTGAAGTTGTTAATTAGTTGGCATTTAAGTAAAATTCTTTAAAAAGCAGTCTGAACTGACAGATTATAACATTGGAAGTAACACAGGCAATAGCACAAACACTCCACTGCAGTGCTCAGGAGAACAAGGATTCCTCACATTAAAGCATTGCCAGGTTTAGGTATGAGAATATTTGTATAAATTCTGTGTACTGGCCCCATATGTGTCCAAGGATCAGCTGTTACTCAAAAGTCCTATCAACACCATCCTTATTTTAAAAAATTCTACAACAACCCAATAATTTTCCAATGAAATTCAAACCACTGAGTTGGGATATTTGAGGGACTGCAGAACTGCAGATACACCATGTCAAAAGGATCTGCACAATCAGTGAAACCAGTGCCTCACACACCTTTCAGGTCAGACTCTGTACACATTTTCCTGCTTGTTTGCTCCTTAATACACCTTTTTGTCATCTCAGCCCTACCAAGGCCCAGAAAGGTATTTCCAGAGGGTGGGAAGTGCTCGGTGTGCACAGGGAGAGAACTCCCTCGTGCTGCTGAAGTTTCCTTTCTCTGTTTTAAACATTTACTGCTTTATTTTTCAGTTTCTATTTTTGGATTCCTTTAAGCACGTTGGATTTCTGTCTCTGGGAAAGGACTGTGATCACACTAAAATACTGCACATTATCTCGAGTCTGTCATAACTCAAAGACATACATCATGGAGAAGTGTCACAATGTTAATTTTGGGAATAAGATCAGTAATTTTTCTGTTACACAGCCCCTGCTTGTTTTGCCACTTGCGACACAAACTCTGGTATATTGACTATATAGAAATGCAGTCTGTAGAGGTAAAGACTCAGAGTCATCTCCCACTCTTGAAGGAAACTGATGTTAGATATTTTCAGGATCTGCCTAATTATGTTCTCTACAAAGCAAATGTGAGTTTTCAATTGTCTCTTTTGTGTCAGATGTTTTTCTTTAAAATGGCTGAGGAATTCCACACCTCTCCTGCTTTTGAAACCACCTTGAAAATTGCATGTTTTCTATGAGCCGAGTTGTGACAAAATGTTAAATGCAAGTAAGATAAAAACACCGCAAATGAATTGAACTAAATCTTAAAACAACTTGTTTAAGCAAGAAGACACAGAAATCCTCCCATGCATTTTCCCATGAAATGTGTTAATCCCAGCAGTTCCTGACAATGGTTCCAAGAGGAAAAATCAGGCAAATCCGGTGTCTTGTGAATAGGAAAGCGGAATGCTGAGAGGTCTCAGAGCAGAAAGAGCAGCAGAAAAGCAAAGATGACATTTCTCACAGTGAGAAGTGCCTTACTCTGCTGAAACTTGAAATAACCAAGAAGAAAGAACTTACATAAAAAGCTCTTGCATATCTAGAACAGCTGCAACATCAGGAGGGAAAATAGCACAAGAGACATGAGTTATTGTTGCCCTGGACTGTGAAGTATTTTTGTCCACACACCCAGAGCTGAGCCACTTCCATACATTAAATCCTAAATGAGAAATACCCACAGGAAGTACCCAGTGATCTGCTCACACCATTTGTCACTGCAGCAGGAGGAAAAAATCCCACAAAACCTCAAAACCCTCGAGACCCCTAATTCTCTGATTTCTCTCCAGCCACAGGGAAATCTGAGCTCCCACCCTGCACAGGACACGGCTCCGTGGTCGGTGCTTCTGTCCCAAAGTGCTCCCAATGCCAGTAACAGATGCTCCAGAGCTGATGAATGAAGCGAGCCAATGGCCTTGGAGTGGAGAGATGTCTCTTTGTGTGCACTGAGGTGGGGCACAAACACCAAAGTTCTCCCTGTGCCTCTTCCTGTTTCTCCACCTCCAAAGGCAAGGCTGGCTGCACATTCCCTCTGCCATTCCCCACCTTTCTCCACAGCAGCCAGGAGAAGATCTGAGCTGACAGTACCTGGATTATTTATAAGGATTCACTCCCACGGGGCTCCCCTGGATTGCAGCAAACACTTGTTATTCTGCCCTCCCATCCTGGTGGAAGCCACCCTGTGCTGGAGCAGGAGTCGCCCTCCTGCAGAACAAGGTCCTTTGGAAACAAACCCCACAGGCTCGGATTGGGAAGTGGCTCGAGGTCTGCTCTCATTCCCCTGTGGCTCCAATTCCCTTTCCAGTTCTCGCTCTAACAGACCAGCAACAGCAAGGGTGGGTGCTTCTCCATGGAATCAGAGCTCCTCAGGATGCCCCGTGCGCTCCTCTCAGGAGCAGTGTCCCTCTGCACGGAGAGCACACCCGGAGTGTGACACATCCAAGCAGGATTTCTGGCTTTTTATTGACGCTTTCTAACAGAGTTTATCGATATAATACCTCTAAAGGCAGAGCAGATGTTTAGGTGTCAGCACTGTAACCTTTCAGGGGCTGAGTTAAGGTGACTCTCACAGCTGCAGGAAATGCCAGGTGCCTCATTCGAGCCATCCCATCAGGAGGCATCCCCAGCCTGCCAACCCCAACACATTTTGGAGGCTAATCAGGGTCAAATGCGGGGGATAATTTGGTGCACGTTCCCTGGCCATTTCCTAATTCTTGCAGCTTTTCCCAAGGAGCCAGGTGCAAAGGGCAGCACCTTGGCTGAGCTGGCACTGAGGGAGCGGCGCCGTGCTCAGCAATTACAGCACTTCTCACGTTTGTTCTCAGCTGCAGACTGGAAACAGCCAGAGCCTCAGCGGGGCTGCTCCCAGCAGGGACAGCCTCTGGCAGGGCTGTGGCTGTGGCGCAAAGCTGCCTGTCCCCCACCGAGGGTCCCCAGGCACCAGAGCCCTTCCTGTGGCCAGGCCAGGGGTACAGAACCAGGGCGTGAGAGCTCCTGGGCTGGGGCCCACGGGGGGATGAAATGGCCCGTTCTGGTTTTAGAAACATCGAAATCTTTGGGAATAAAGTGTTGCACTTTGCTGCTGAGAGAAAAAGGAGCTTTTCTTTTCGAAATCAGCTCAACTTCCCTAGCGGTGAGGGAACAGAACCTGCAGCTGTGCTCCCCCGGCTTGGGGAGAACATTCCCGTCAGCCCTGACCTCACAGCACAGCACCAGCCCAGGGCTGGGATCATCTGCAAATGTCCCAGCAGGGAGAACCCTTTACAGCACCCCCTAATCTGCAAGAAACACCATAAATGCTAAAACAATAACTCTGAGCTCGTGCCCTCCCACACAGCCCTGCCCTCCCGGCGCCGTGGAGAGCCCAGCTTCTGCAGGCACAGTCAACGTAGGTGGGTTGAAAAAAGGGAAACGTGTTCTTTTCTGATAAAGAAAAGCTCCAGCAGCCACAGGAAAGATGTGAGAGTCCAGCGTGGTGGGCCCTGCAGGGCACGGAGCGCGGGGCATTGTGAAGGCAATGGATCAGGCACTATTTCAAGCTACTGATCTGTTCCCAGCTCTGGCTAATTACCTTTATTTCACCCCAAATTTCAAGTTTCATTGAATTCAGTTTAAAGACCTTTGATAAGAGAGCGAGCAGGAGGCTCAGGACTGGGGGGAGCATGGTGAGGGCTGTGTGGGGCAGAGTCCTGGGCAGAGTTGGGGCTCCCACACAAACCCCAAAGCCACGTTGGGAATGTCTCTGCCTCCCTGCCCACGCAGCCTCGCTGGCCAGGTCTGCTCTGCTCCCTGCTTGCAGCTTCTGCCTTACCCCAGCCCTGAGAAACACCATTTCATTATATCTGGGCTTTATTTTCCCTGCTGCAGAAGGGTATAAACCCAAAACATGCACGATGCTTAATATTTTCCCAAACTTTATGCATAACCATCACAGCAGACAATAATGGCCACAAATAATTCCGGTGCTTCCAAAGAAAATCAATGTCCTTATCAACAGCAAATGGTAGCTGCAGTTATGAATATTTAACATTAGAGTGTTGCCATGAGTTTAGAAATGCCTTGTATGCCCCCAACACAGCTCTGTAATAAATGCCATGGTCTTGTGGGATACTTGTTAATAAAAAGAAATCAGAAACATTAAAGCTAAGCCATCAAGTGCTGGAAGTAGTCCTGAATGCCAAATGCAATCTGTGCAACCCATCACTTTATCCCAGCCTAAGTCTGGGCCCTTCCTCACAGATTTCAAATTTATTCATTTTGTATGATAAACCATAAAATGTTCTTTGTGTTGCTGAATAAAGAGCAAGTGCAGATCACTTTAGCCAGTACTTGAGAGAACTGAATAACAGGTCAAGGCCAGGGCCAGGCCCGTTCTTGCACGTGCAAATGCTGCTCTTATTGCTGCAGTCCATCCAGGAAATCCAGAGTTTTCCGAGGTTTGCCACTGTGGGATGCTGGAGGTGATGGAGTCATCACTCAGAGCCCCAAACCCAGCACATTTGGCCAAACCCCAAAGTGAACCTGTCGTTGTTGGAAGATCCACCCCAAACTGAACCTGTCGTTGTTGGAAGATCCAAGCCCAGCCACCCCAAACTGAACCTGTCGTTGTTGGAAGATCCAAGCCCAGCCACCCCAAACTGAACCTGTCGTTGTTGGAAGATCCAAGCCCAGCCACCCCAAACTGAACCTGTCGTTGTTGGAAGATCCAAGCCCAGCCATCCCCACCCCTGGGCAGCCGTGGGGTGAGGACACAGCCCCAGCCCAGCCCCTGAGCCCCTGCTGAGCCCAGCAGCCTCCACTCCCTTCTCCCCCTCGGGGAATTTCCAGCTGCCTTTTCCCTGTGAGGAGTTCTAGAGCTGCCTGGCTGCTGCTGTCCCTCTCCTCTCTCTCACGTGCCAGCTGCACCCTGCAGGTCCCAGGCAAACAGAAACCAGCCCAGTCCCAGTAACAACACATCCAATCCCTCCTTCCCAGGCTCAGGAAACACTTTCCAGCTCATTCCAATGTATTTCCAAAAAGGATGTATTCTGGCTTTTTTTCTCCAAAATATTTTCAAATCCTTTCAAAATGTATAAAGTTATTAAGAAAATTAATATTTGAAAATGACACTATTTTGTAGCTACATCCATTACATTTAAATAACAAGCCAAAAATGGATTTTTTTCTTAGAACATTAAGTCCTGAAGTCATCCTGAGAAGTTCCAGGGCCAAAGTGTTGGCATTTGAGGGGGGACCCTGGGGTGTGCTCTGCTGCCACGTGTGCAGTGATGCAGCAGCCCCTGCTGCAGGAGGGGGTCGTGCCCATGCTGGGGTGAAAGTATTTGAATTAATTATTTTTATATTTTTCATACAAGATCCTAGATTTTTTAAGTTATACAATTTCTGGATTAGTACTCAAGCTTTTAACAGAGATCACCCAAAGCCATTTGCTGGGTAGGAAGGGATGGGAATCACTGAAGTTGAATAAATACTTGATGTTAAAGTTTCACTTAAGTAAATTACTTGTGTGCATAAATAACATGGGAGCTGTCAATAAAATCATCCTCAAATTCTGTCAAATATAAGAGTAATTATGGCTTCTGCTTGTTAGTAATAAAGTGAAACGTTAGCTGAGCTTACACAAACACCTTCTGATTTCATTGAAGATTAATGCTAATGTGCCAAATTGCCAGCCTAAACTTAATTGCTCTTTTTTATCTCCCTTAAATGATAAGAGGCAGCCACACAAGTGGTTCTGGTGACCTTGGATTTACACAGGCCTTCGGTCACAGGAAATTTACTGCTTTTGTTTCTGACTCAGTAACTTCACTGGGGGCTGCAGGATCCCAGGTGCCCTTCCAGGTTTCCATCCTGCTCCGCAGAGCTCAGCTTGAGGTTCACCTTTAATGGGATTCACCTGAACCCCCACAGGCCAAGGGAACCATTTCTCCCTCTGTGTGACAACCTAAACCCAAATTTTGTACTTCTTTAGCGACAACGTGGCTCCTTTTCCTTCCCAATTTGTCTTTTCCAACAATGTATTTGCAGAACTAAAAAATATCACCCAGCTACTTCCCATCTCCATGGCAACCTCCTGCTCCGGCTCCGATTGATAAATGCTTCCCAAAGCCTGCCACTGTAGGTTAGCTGTCGCAAAAATTATACATTATCACTCACAAAGAAGTCCATAGTGTTTAGCACATTGCCTGGGTGGACACCACAGGCTGATTTTAGCCCTTGTACACCTGAGCATCCTTCATTTATCCTGGTTTTGCAGTCAGTAATTGCAGACACAGCTCAATCCATTTCTGTGTCCAAGCTGTGACTTTGCAGGTTTTCGTTGAGGGTCACAGGCACCAAATGGCTCCACATGAGAGAAGAGAGGGGGAGAACAAGGTCCCTCCTCCAGCCCCCAGCCAGAGACAGCTGCTGTGGCACATCTGTCCAACCCCTGCTCGTCCCACCCCAAATCCTCCTCCGGGGCCCCGCCTCGGCAGGTCCAGAGCACAGGAGTGCCCTTGCTCATCCCCCGGGGCTGGAACCCGGCTGGGACTGAACAAAACCAGGGGAGAAGGGAATTTTTCCACGTTTGTGTTCTGCTGCACAAGCCCAGGGGCAGAGCTGCGCAAATGGACTGGAAATGCCTGTCCCTGTCCTTGTCCCGGCTCCTCCTTGCTGCCCCTTGTTCAGTGGGATCTGTCTCTGAGCCGCAGCCCCCAGGCTGGCCCTGCCGGAGGGGCCCCCAGGCAAAGCTCAAATGACCAATTACTGTCGCTGGCTCCTTCTAATCTGCTTTCACAGCCTGCAAAGGTTGAGTCAGTAACCTTTAAAATGCAAAGTTTATCGCGGGATGTCTGCAGCTGCACCCTCCCCATCGCTGCCTGCTGAGGAACACTGGGGCTCCTGGTCTCATCCTCTCCTGTCGGAGCTATTTTGGGACTTTCCCAGCACACAAACCAGATCCTGACCTGGGGGGAGCTGGCCGGATCCCGGCACAGGGAGCAGCCCTGGAGGGTTTGAGCCAAGCCCCTGCTCCTGGCTGGCTTTTCCCTGCAAGCCCAGCCTCAGCCAGAGCCCAGCAGGCAGAGCCCAGCAGGCAGAGCAGCCCCGCACGCCCCAGCCCAGGCAGGACACCTCGGGAGGGATGCCACAGCCCCGGAAAGCCCAGGCAGGACACCTCGGGAGGGATGCCACAGCCCCGGAAAGCACCTGGGAAGCGCCGTGGGATATTTGTGGATCCAGAGGGTAAAATTATCTCGGGCTGCCTGGGAGGTAACAGGCAATCAGTGCCTGAGACATCAGAGCAGGTCACTCCGGAAAGGATCAGATCTGGATCTGAAGGCATCCAGAGCAGGGAGTACGCTGCCAAATTTTCCCAGCAGCTAATGATCCTCAAAGTTCAAAATTTCTACCTTGTTAATTGGATTTTTCTGGCTTCAACTTAAATCTATTAGGTCTTTTTGTGACTTTCTCTGAAGAAAAAGCCTTTCAGGACCTGGAGCTCCCTCCCTGCAAAGGTACTTATCCATAGAAATTAAGTTACAAGCTTCTTTTTGATAAGATGAACAGACTGAGCTCCTTAAGTCTATCACTGTAAAATATCCTCTGCAGCCCTTAATCATTCTTTATTAATCTTTTCAGCTCGGTGGCATGGCAGCAGAAAGGTAAAATAAATAAATAAATCCGGAAACAAGCAGGAAAAGAGAAAGGAGATACAGGGATATGATCTCCCAGGATTTCACAAAGTATGTTAAAATTGTGATACAACTGTACTAGAATGTATTCCAGAGCCCTTCCCGAGGTGCAGCACTGCTGCCCTGAGTGGGAAGAGGCGCAGGGAGCTGGGGGAGCTGCCTCGTGCCAGGCTGAGATAAATGTACATCCTCTGCACTGCTTGGAGTGCCTGAGACAGCGACTTGGAGTGGGACTGATAACGTGGGCTGTCCTTTCAGTCAAGGATGTCACCATGGAATTCAGCATGTTCTTACAAAACCCCTCGCAGATGCACATCACACACCAGAGGAAGAGGCAGATCCCTATCACAGCGCTCGGGAAACTGCAGCAGGGACCACTTCAAAGATGAGTTCATAATGAACATAAACTGGGCCTGAATTCGGTGGTGCAAACCAGTCAGCCGGGATTTCTGCACATTACACTTATTAATTCGCAGATTTATCTGCAGTGTGCAAGTCAGCAAGTGCTCCCAGGGTAAAGCAGCCCCCTGAGACCCCGCTGGGGATCCCCAGGGCTCTGTGCTCACACTCAGCTCCTTCCTCTGCTCACAGCTGCTGTGCCAGACCAGAGGGGCACCAGGGTCCCCAGATTCCCTCAGGGATGGTGAGAGCAGCTCCCGTGGCCCTGGGGCACAAGCTGCTCCTTTCCCAGCCCAGGGGAACCCACAGCGGGAATGCCCTGCTATGGAAAACGTGGAGAATTCATTTTGGTACCAAAATAAAAGTCACTATTTTTGAACTGGTCCTCACAGTTCCTCCAAGAGGGAAATTTGGGATCGGCTCCATGTTCAGAGATGTCCAAGGGCTGTGCAGGTGCTGGCTGTGCCCAGGGAACACGGCACAGACAGAGAGCCAGACCCATCTGTGGTTCCCTGTGCCAGAGGGAGGAGCAGGACCCGGTGCCCCCAGGCTGTGGCTGGGACACAGCACTGGTTCCTCTGCCCCAGCACCGAGAATTAATGCTCCTTTTTGCTTCTCTGGCAGATGCAGTGTAGGAAAATATGGCCAGAGTAATTCCTATCTCCTAAAAATCCTTGCTCTTGACTCTTGATAGCCAGCACCAGCTGATACTTGCAATTCTCATTTCATTTTTAAAAACTGGTTCACTTACCTATGACAGTGACAATGACAGTGTCATTTGTCATATCAGTGACCCTTTCACTTGATTCATTCATAATTTAATTGTCAGTTCAATTTGATCAAATATGTCTGAATTGAAACCATTTACATTAAAAATAACACATCTTTCTCCTTTTATTCCCTGTATTGTGGCAGGTATTGCTCAAAAATTCAATTGATGCCAGCCAAAAGCTGTTGTTTAATTAATAAGAAAATGGCTAATAAGGGAAGCAACCATAAGCCTGGATGAAAATCCCTGATGAAAAATGGATCTGGGTAAGGACCATGAAACTCAGACATTCTCATTTCCACTTTTGCTGGATTGAGACCTGGGCCTTCATGAGGACGGTGGTAAGGGCACAGCCACGGCCGTGGGGTGGGACTCACAGCCCCCAGTCTCCAGGTGATACACACGTGTATAATACAGATATATGAGGGAGGAACAGGACTTTTCCCTGATTAATATATTGTAATTAATTCTCTGAAGAATCCTTGCTTAGGAACTTTATTAAATCCCATTAAGGCTAATGAATTGTTGTTGTTTCCTAATTATATAGTTGTTTCTAGTTTAATGAACTGTGTATTAATTGACTTATAGAATAGAGATTTTACTTTCAGGATGGAAATACGTTAAATAAGAGAAATATATTCTTGCTAATGGCATCAGTTGTCAGTTACAATCTCTTTTAATGAATCTGTTGGAAAATCCTGTCCTTTTGAATACAAATTTTGCTTATTTTGTTAGCTAAAGAGGCAACAAAAGGCCCCAAATTAAATGTGTTCTGATGTTTTATGTATAGCTGATATTTTTCCTCCTGATAATTCAATTTCTCATTGCAAAACAAGATCTCCAGGCCTCTGCAAGCAGCTGAATGCCTCTGACTTGAGTGATATCACAAAGGAAAAGCAGAGCAGTGCAGGACGGGAGCCCCAGGAGAGGTTTGATCTTCACAGGATAAATCATGGATGCTTTTCCAGCTGAAACCCGCTTGGAATGAGGCACCCGTGCTGCCAGATCTGCCAGCCCAGCCCAGGCTGAGCCCTCCAGCATCACAGGGCTGGGAGCAAACCCTCCTCAGGAGGCACATGGCACCAGCAGGCAGGACAGGCTGGGTGAGCCCGCGGTGACACTCAGCAGCTGCTCTGTCCTGTCCTGTCCTGTCCTGTCCTGTGCTCTCCTCTCCTGTCCTCTCCTGTCCTGTCCTGCCCTGTGCTCTCCTGTCCTGTCCTGTCCTGTCCTCTCCTGTCCTGTCCTGTCCT
>VWZT01008892.1:189236-200567 GCA_013397055.1 Pachycephala philippinensis
GGAGGTGCAGGGGCTGCAGGAGGTGCAGGAGGTGCAGGAGCTGCAGGGGCTGCAGGAGCTGCAGGAGCTGCAGGAGCTACAGGAGCTGCAGGAGCTGCAGGAGCCGCAGGGGCTGCAGGAGCTGCAGGAGGTGCAGGAGCTGCAGGAGCTGCAGGGGCTGCAGGAGCCGCAGGAGCTGGGCACTGCTGGCTCGGGTCAGGTCACCCCAGGGCTGCTCCCTGAGAGACCCCTGGTCCCCCCGGGGGCGATGGGGACAGCAGAACCCCGCAGTGCTGCGGGCACAGGGCTCCCCTGGGGTCCCTCCTGCCCTGTCCCCTCTCCTCCCCGCGGGTCCTGCCTTTCCCCTCTCCCTTCCCAGAGCTGATCCCCACCCTGCACCTGCAGCCCCAGGGGCAGCTCCAGCGCTGCCAGAGCCCCTGGCCCGGCTCTCCCGGAGCTCACACACCACAAACTGGTGCCCGAGGAGGTTTTCCCTGCCTCAGCCCTGCCCGAGGATGCGCTGTTGGCGTTGGCAGCCGCGCCAGCCCACTGCAGAACAACACCTCAATGCAAGATTAATGAACGGAGGGGAACATCGTCAGCGATTAAAAATAAAAGGTACAAGATGCTACTGTTGCAGGCAGGAGCCCCAGCAGCTGCATCGGGATCTATATTGTTTAATAATGCACATTAAATTATTACAGACTTTTTTAAAAGCTGACTCTGCTCTGTGTAGCACCGATGTAAATCTATTGCCAATGCGGGATAATCCTCCAACACATTTCTTTTTCTTATTTTATTCCTTCCACATATTTCAGTGTAGCCTCCCTGCACTCAGCAAAGTACCAGTTTGTGCCACAGCACCCCAGCATCCTGACATTCACCTCTAGTTTCATATCACTTGGGAAAAGCTTGGAAAAACCAGCACAAGACAAGCCCAGAGACAGAAGAGTTACCCCGAGGCCAAGGGGCGCCCGCCAGGCTCGTGTCTGCAGCCAAGGGGCACGAACGCCCTGCTCCAGCTCTGCAGACCTGGGTAATGGATTCCTCATGGGCCAAAAGAATGGGGAAATATTTTGAATCAACCTGGAAAATGTTATGTTTTCTTTCCAAACTGCAGTCACCCAATATTTGTTCATAATTTTTGTATTTTGTTGATTTTGAACCTTAGCAAAATACTGGTTTGTTTTTCAGGGGTTAGTATTAGTTTCTAAGTAAATCTTATTAATATTTAAAATGAAAAGCTATTTCAGACCTTAAAATGTAGATGTTGCGCTTAATAAACATCAATAGTAAATGTTTTGATTTTCAGAAAAATATTTTGTGTACTGAAACCCTTTTGACAAATGCAACATGAATTTACAAGCACTTGCAACTGATTCAAACCTGCATTTTTTTCACCAAATAAAACATTCAGCTGCAATGTTTTTCCCAACTCTAATGTTTGTCCTGTGCCTAGGGGTGAATTTTGCTCAGTGTGAATAACAATGCGGCACAGACAAGATCAATAAATCTCAGATTTCATTTGATTCACTGTCGTGTTCCGGGCGGGCCTGGCACAGCTGTGGCATCCCCACCCAGCACTCACAGCGTGCCTTTAATGCCACCCAACAAGGAGAAAAATGCCTTTAAAGGGAGGGTGTGCCCAGAGCGGAGCCCAGGGGGTGCTTGGGGCGCTCAGAGGGGAGAGGGGATGTGGCTGGGGTCCCCGTGTGGACCCTGGGAGCTCCGTCCCCCCTCGGCTGGGCACAGCTCCCTGTGCTGGCAGGGTGACAGAGCTGAGCTCTGCCTGCCCTCCATCCCAGGGAGAGCCCAGGTGGCTCCCAGGGACAGGACCCAGCTGGGACAGCGGCTCCCTGTGCGCTGGGGCTGGCACGGGCACCAGGGCACTGCAGATCCCCCCTGCCCCTGGCAGGGTCTGCCCCAGGGGCACAGAACCACTGACAATCCAAGATCCTCCTCCAGCCTCTGGCCAACACCGCCCTGCCCACTGAAGCACAAGGTGAAGTGCCACGTCCACCCTTTGCTGAGCACCTTGCTCCTTTCCAGCCTTGCACCTCATCCCTCTGCTGCCTTGGCTGCTCCCTGCCATCCCACCCAAAACAGTCCCAGCACTGGTTTATTTGTCTTAATATGAACTACACAGGGGTTTCATAAATCGGTGGATTTGGCATTTCTCATTTGGAGAACACTTCAGAACAAACAGATGTGAAGGGGGAGTTGCCCAGAGGTTACAGCAATAACAATAACAGGGTCAGAAAGTGATTTATGACCGTGCCTTGTGGTGCCTGAGCCCAGCAGGGAGATGCTGGTGGCACAGGGGGACACATTCCCAGCACTCTGTGACTGCAATGGAAGCAGGGTCAGAGAATTATGGGATCGGTGAGGTTGGAAAATGCCTACAAAATCATCGAGTCCAGCCTTTGACTGAGCCCCACCATGCCCAATAAATCATCAGCATCGGGCTGAGGAAAAGGGAGACGCCAAGCACCAATTTCTGCTTCACCACAGAAAGGTTTTAGGATGATGCAATGCTGTTAGAGAATGCTGAGGGACTCGTAATACGTTGGCCACGTTACAGAAGTGTTTGGGTGATGAGCTCCTGAAAGGAGAGATTAATCCACTGGAGTGAAATAATTGTGGGTTCACTCTGGTACGTGCTCTGTTCTGCATCTGATGACTAAATATCAGCATCTAATAAGAATGTTATCTTTAAATCATGTAAAGGGTAAATGCTTTTACGTGGCGCTGAAGACTGCCCACATGAGGAGGCTGAATATTTCTTTTATTGCCATGTTTATCTGTTTTTATCCGTGTTGAGTAGAAAATACTCTGCTTCAAAAATACGTTGTGGCTTCTGTGATTTCCTAAATAGATTTATAATTATCTCCAAATTGAACACACTCAGCTTCTGTCCAAGTAATTGCCAGGCACTGTCCTTCACAGGAAGTGCAGCCCTTGGCAGATTTTCACTGGGCTCTTTGGATGCAGGAAATGAGGGGGAATGAGATAAATCAGTGCAGGTTCTGTGGAGCTCTGGGTGAGGGCACACACACGGTCAGGCACTCACAGCTCTGGGTCGGGTGTTTTTTCCTCAGACCTGCAGGAAAATTTAGGGCTGCACTGGACAAGGCCGGAGCAAAGAGCGTGGGGACAAACTGCAGCTCCTCAGGGTGCACCCACATTGGCTTTTCTCCCCCACATCCCAGAAAGCCCTACAAGGTCCTGGTCCCACACTCTCCATCCTCTCCCCATGCCAACCTCCCCACCCAGCTCTGTCTGTGCCTCACTCCAGCGGCCATCCCAAGATTCCAAGAACTCATCCTTCTTAGAGCTGTGATTTATGCAAGCCTCCCCTGCAGTCTGTGGGAACAGGCACCTCCAGAGCATCATTCGAAGAACAAAGCCAAAGATTCAGGATCCTGCTGTGAGTCACCACCCCAAAGAGCCTCTTGCCCCCAGCGGGACCGAGAGCAAACGGGATCTGATGGAGGCAGGAAGGTGCCAAAGCTGACAGGATAAATCTGAGCCAGTATCTCCAGTGGGGACGTTTCCTGAGCCTCCAGGAGGATCTGGCCCTTGAACTCTCACATGGACTCAGAGGTCAGTCTGGATATCGAGATTCTCCATTCACACCAACAGAGGGGCAGGAAAAGTGAAGTGCTGGGGGAAGAAGAGCCAAAATTGCTCCCAGGTAGTTCTGGCCCTGGTGGGGAAGGGAAGAGCTGAGCTTCTTTTTTTAGATCCCACTCTGACACGATCACATCAGTGTCCTAGCCCAGGTTCACCTCATCTCTCTGTGCTTTTCTGAACTTCAACCAATTTTTTTTTTTTTATTTTTTTTTTTTTTTTTTTTTGGGATCTAAGGTTTAATCCTCCAGTGCAAATGGCTCACAGCCAGCTGTTTGCATGTCAGATTTAGGAATAATTTGTGTAATTTTTGAAACCTGGGAGGATGTTGTTAGCTTGTCCTCAAAAGAAATTGAGCAAAATAACTACAAGGTAGAACGAAATAACATAAGCAGGCTTTAATTCTGCAAAACCTAGGGAATTAAAGCTCCTCTGTTTAAATAGCACTCAGTGCTGTTAAATTAAACACACTGCCAAAGGAAAGGTTTTCTGAGAACAAATAAGAAAAGAATCACATCTAAAACAAACGAGTTTAGGTTCAGGGCTGCTGCAGAGCCCCAGTATTTCAGTGACACCCTTCAGCAGTGACATTTCTGGAGCCAGGAGTCAGCCAGCAGTGATGGCAACAGCCAATTTGTGGTTTGTTAGAGTTTACACTTGTTTACTGCCATGGAAGTAGACCAGACACTGATCTAAGAAATTGGGAGGGAAATTGTTTGAGCCAAGTGTGTCCTTGTCAAGAAAATCATTTGACTCTGGTCTTTGTGCCTCGAACTGCAGCAATAACCTGTTGTGGGAAGACTGGCACTGCTGAGAGTGAAATGGGAACGTGGAGGAGTCAGCAGCTACTGCAGCACAGCCCCACTTCAGCGTTAATTTAAAGCTCACACTGGACATCTAAGTGCCTTTTATCACAGAATATTTTAAAAGGAACAACATTTTCTGACATAAATGTCTCTGCTAATGACAAAGACCAGAAGTAGCTTGTGGCCAAAGAATAAATGTTTTTCAAAAGCTTAGCAACAGCTCACGCTCTGAATGTCATCATCCTCCTGGGAAGCCTGTTGCTGTATTCTCAGGATTAGGTGAAATTATCCCGAGTCCTGTCTGTAATTTTTTGTGGCTGTGCATCTTATCCTTCTGTCTGAAGGTCAGATGAGAATTCTCCATCCCTAGTTTTGTTCCTGAAGAGAAGCTATGAGTAGAAGTCAGGAAGTGGTAGTCATAATTATTTATTCTTAATAGCACTTTTTGTTACTATAGCACGTGTGAAAACGCTGCAATTTAAGTGGGTGCAGAGAAGGCGGCTCATTTAGCAGCCCTGGGCAGGGCTGTCAGCAGGACTGACCAGTCCCCGAGCCAAATTCTCTTCTCTTCTGCTCTGATTCTCCCCTGCAAGAGCTGCCAATGCCATATCTGGATTTCCATGGAAGGGAGTTAGAGCAGGTGCTGCTCCAGGAGGGAGACCTGAGCCGTGACTCATCCCTCTCACGGCTCTGTGTTCACAGAGAAATGTGCTGGAAGTGTGATCCCAGTCCCTGCAGCAGCCGGGGGCTCAGATCAGTGATACATACATCGGTTTAGACAACATTCCAGCACTAATTAGAACCTAAAGTCCTGCTTATTTCATTATTTCATTTTGTTGTTTAGAATTGTAAATGTTTGTTTTCCCTGCCAGCAGAATTTGTTTTTCAGACCTGTTCTCCTGCAGGGTCCCTCAGGACGAACCAAGGGAAATGTCTCGATGGCATGCAAGGCTCTGGCCTTGCTCTGCGACCTACCAGCAATTCTAAATGAACATTTTTCATGTGTCTACTAGCACTGGATTAATTAGTAAACAATCATAACCCCTCTCTTCTCCTCGGTGCTGTTGCCATGCCAAGGAAGGGCTGGAGCTGATTGCACCCAGCTGCCCGAGGAGCCCTGGGCACAAACCCTCACTGCAGCAGCAGGTCCGAGTGCCACGTGAGAGCTTCGTTATCAGCTGCGTCTAAAATCCACATTTTAGCAGGGGTTGGGATCCTACAGAGTCAGCCCCTGGCTGCAGCCCAGCGAAGCACTTAGAGCCTGTTTACTCCATGTGCATTAGCAGCCCCTTGACCGGCTGGGCCTTCAGCATCTTCATTTGAAACACGGGCTGAAGCATTTCTGAATGCCCCAAAGAGGCAGCACCTCGCAGGGCTGAGTGCTCAGGGTTAGCTCTGCCTGGCCCCGGGGCACAGCCCTGCTCGTGTCCTCTGCCATGGACCGAGACCCCCAGCCTCTGCCCCAAAATCGGCTCTCGGGAGGGACTCCTGGAAATAAGCAATCACAGGAACTCAGCGAGCAGATTTACCCCTACCTTGGCCTGCATGTTTGAGTGCTTTAGATGATTTATCTGCTCAGAGAAGGATTATTTTTGAGCCTCCCTTTGCCAAAAAACGTAAGCCTTATCACATGGAAATCAGAATCTATTCTTCGGATCAGCAGCCTGGATCACGGCTCAGGTGGAAAGCAGGTCACATAAAATCAGACCTTTCATGAATATTTATCTTGCGTTTCACTAAGCTTTACACCTGAGGGTGTGATCCTGAGCCCACTGAGTGCTGCCTGTTCCCAGTCCCTAACGCAGCCAGGGAATAAGGCACAGTCTTATTTGGATCTATAATATATGGACAATAGATAATAAATTAATGCCTTTCTTTCTGCTGCCATTTGCAATAGCAATAAAGGAGTTGTCAGATCCAAATTCTTAATTACCCATGTCACCCCTCCAGGATGATTTAACCCTGTTCCTCAGCTTCCTCAGATGAAGGCTGTATCCCAGGCAATGGGCCTTTGCAACAAATAAAATGTGGGGAAAGGTTCTTTAACACTTTGAAAACTGAGAAAAAGAGGAATTTTATCTGCCTCCACTTCTGCCATCAACAGAAATAAAGAGCTGCTTCTCTTGGTCTGAGATACTGAACCATGTCTGCAAACTCAGAGATCTCCAAACAAGAAGTGGCATAAATTGAGCCATTTCATCAAGAGCAAAGCCATCATTTGGATGGAACTCCATTCAAATGCTATTACATGGACTTATTGTTGGCCATTTCAGCATTTGCTGTATTCCCATTAAAGCTGGGTGTATTGTCCTGCTACATCATCCCAGACTGTGCCGTGTTCTGCACGTTCTTCCTTGTACACAGGGTTAGGAAATACATTATCTGGGCATTCAGCTACAACAATAAAGGTTATCTCATCTAACGGAAAAAAGGACCTGGTGAAACTCATTCCTTGGTGAGCAATATGAGTTTTCATTACAGAGGATTTCCTGGTCAGAAACATGAGCACAGTGATTTTGAAAAATCCCATTCTTTTGATTTGCCAGCTTCTCCCCTAATACAAACCCAGAGTTACCAATCATTTTGGCCCTGAAGTTTGCTATGAGCAAACCCAGCTGTATTTAACAAGACGTGCCAATATGTCCTGATTAGCCTCCCTTCTCCCTGCAATAAAGGTAACATCACTCAACACCAATAAATCTGGCATTTGGGGTGCTGTGACACATTTTCCTAACAAGCCCGACAGTTGTGTCTTTTTACATGAAGAGCAAAAACACCTCCTGCTCAGATAGATGTTTGCATAAATATCCCTTTTGAGCTCCTTGAGAGGCTTAGATGAGAGATTTTTCATTCATGAAGAGCTCCCTTCAGCTCTGGACTATCCAAAAATACTAACTGCATTTACTTTCAAGCTATCAGCTACTGCTGCTGCTGTGAGCAAGTTTAAATTAATGCATTAACAAAAGCTCCCTTTCTCTCTCAAAGGTCTGTACTGAGGATTAAGATCTGAATTCCAGGTTAGCCCTTAATGACACACAGATGCACTTTCCCTTTAGCTGGGAGACTACATCCTGCTAGAGCAAGGCAGAAATAATGATCTTACTAGATTCAATATTAAAAAAAAATCAGATTAAGCCTGAATTCTAGTTATAGAATTTGTCTGCAGGTAAAGTTATTTTTAATCTGTTCCAAGATAAAGGAATAAATTTATTTCTGCCTATTAGAATTCTCATATATAGAGAGGAGTTTGGTATGATAAATTGGTTTGGGGCTGAATCCACCTCTTGGGGTTTTTTCCTCAGCAATGAGTGGTGACCATCCACTCCTGGCCATTAGGAAATGTTGGGAAAAACCTGTCCATGTCTGGAGGTCCAGGCTCACCTGGTGGAGGAACATGGACAATCTCACTCCCAAATTTCTTCTCCCTTCCCCCACGTGCAATAATAATAAAAAGGAATGATGATAGTACAGGACTCATTCCCCAGACAATAGCTAGGCAGGCTGGATATTGCTTTATGGCTGTTGACTTGATTTAAAATGCACTCTTAAAAATGAAAGAACAACTCCTTAACTTTGCAGTAAATGTATAGTTCCCCAGACCTGATTTACTGGTTATGAGCCACCAAAAAACTGCAATTCCAATTTATTGTGTTGTTGACTGTGGCAGCAAAACCCTTGCCATCACTCGAGCTCTGGTAATCATTCCAAGCATGATAATTTAACATTGATCACTTATTTCAGGTTGGTTTGGGTTTTGTTGGGGGGTTTTTGCCATTCTTTAATTGGGCTCTCTGCTGGCAGCAGCCGGGGATGATTGCTTTGATGGTGACGGGTTAACCCACGAGTGTGAGATCAAAGCAGTGCACTTGCCTTGTCTCTGCTCACTTCGGAGCTTTTTAGCCCGGGTTGGCTCATAATTGCAAGAATTCCCAACTGGCTGGAAGCAGACCTTGCAAAAGGAACTTGCTGCAGAGCAGGTGGGAAAGAGCAACGTGTAAAGTCCTGCCTGGGCTGTCAGACACGAGAGCTCCACGGGAAATGGGCCTGGGCCATGGAGTGCCCTGGGAAGGGACAGAGGACAATCAATCAAAGCCCTGATTCGGTGTCACTCCTGCCCTTCAAGGGCCTTTTCCCTTCACTATCATGTGTGACCCTTTCTCGATTCATTAACATCAGCTGAGCAGAAAATGTTGCAGCTGCTGGGTAACTCTCACTGCTGGACCCCGTCCACGGCTCCTTCCTCTCTCCTTTTAGGAAGAAGTGGCAGAATGCAGCTGCCTGTGAGGCTTTATTTTGGGTTGGAAAATCTCCAGACACAGAAGGGGAAAAAACTGAGCACGATGTGAATCAGAGATGGCCTTGAACCAAAGCCCTTGGTTTCCAAATGCCCACAGGCAGGGCAAGGCTGCAGAGCGGGGCTGGGATGGGGACTGTCCATCAGAATCCAATTTTTGGCAGTGTTCTTCTGTCTCAAAGAAAATTTAGATTGGTCCTAGTAAAGACCATTTCCACCCCTAAAGCAGACACTGCATTTTCTGCACGAGAGACACACGAGGAAGGGGCTTGAACTCCTGATTTTGCCAGACCTGTGCCATGAAGGCACTGAACCACATATTTAATTTTAAGGTTACAGAGATCGACCCTTTCACGTAATTATATTAATGATCTTTCTTTAATCTATGCAGGTGTTGTCACCAGCTTGGAGTGAAAGCAAGGAACTGTCGGCACAATCTATGGGACATAACCAGACTACAAAGCTCCGGTGGTATGGCAAGCTGTAATTTCAGCAGCCAGGCTGTGTTCCTGCCACTGTCACTGCAGAACTTCTGCAGCACAGCCACAAAGTGAATGGGGCATTTAGATGCAGAATTTATGCACAACAGCACCCAATGCAGAGAACAAACACAATAAAAATAATACACTGTAGAGGCATAGGATATAAACATAGAAGAAAATGTAAGGGGAAAAAAAATTAAGTGAACTATATTTAATATTGATATTTAACCATGATAGTTCATCCCATAATTTCCCTGGTTACATGGCTTGTTTTAACACCAGCAGCTTCTGCTTTTCAGTAGTAGAGTGAGAAAAAGTTGCTCAAAAAGTTTTAATAAAAGCTATAATTGGGGCGGTAGAACCTAAGGAGTTATTCCTAGAAAAGAGAGAGAAGGGGAAAGGCAAAATGAGAGAGAAAAAGGGAAAGAGGGAAAGAAGAGAGAGTTAAAGAGAGAAGAGAGAGAAAGAAACAGAAAAAATGTATCGATGAAAAAAAAGTAAGAGAAGAAGGAATATTTTCACTTCAGACTATCTGCAGCAAGCTTGCTTTTGACTTTCATACTCTATTTAAAAATACAAAATTGGGAGCATTGAAAAAGAGTTCCCAAATTAGCTTTTTAATAGAGATGGGAAGTTAAAAGGGGCCGAGTCATGGGGGAAAAGCGATTCAGAATCACAGCCAGGGCAGCACCAGCAGAGAGTGAGGCCAGAGCACGCCCCAGAGAGAGAGGAGTCAGGAAGTTTTATGAAGTGGTGACACTGTAAATCACAGAAAAATCTCTTATACCAGCAAAAGCCAAATGACATTTCTGGTTCTGCTTTCTTCTGAGCATCTGCAAGAGGGAAAGAGCAAGTGGAGATACAGGGAGGGTTTAAAAGTGGAAAGCAGTTCTGAAGACATCTAATAAAGATGGATTCAGGGTGCTTTGATATGTTTAAATTCTTACAGCCCCTGAAAGTTTCTCATAGAAGTTTTAGGATTCACTTTGCACACAACTATTCATGCGTCCAGCATACAACTCTTAATATTTGTGATCTAAAGGTTATAATGCCCTGTGTTTGCATGAACTCATGAACTACTCTGCAGACACTGTAATGCAGATTACAAATGTTATTGGGGGAGATTGGGTTTGGGGAGGGTTACCCAGGACCTGATATTCAGAAATTAGTGTTATTTTTTTAATAATTGCATTGAAGTATCAAAAATTAGACCCTGAATTTGATCTATCAGGTTGAGGTTCAGTTGCATCTTAGGAAAAATTTCACCACTAAAAGTGCGGTCAAGCATTGGAACAGGTTGCCCAGGGAAGTGGTGGCGTCACCATCCCTGGAAGTGTTCCAAAAATGAGTAGATATGGCACTTTGTGATATAGTTTAGTGGGCATGATCGGATTCAGTCACAGCTTGGACTTCGTGATCTTGGAGGTCTTTCCCACCCTTACTAATTTGATGATCAGGGTCCTGGTTTCAGAGTTTCCAGAACCAGACCATTGATGTGTTGAAATACTGAGGATTTGGAGGTATTTCCCTATTTTTATTTGGGTTTTTTTTTGTTAAGAAGGTCTTGGGTTTAGAACTCTGGGAAGAAAGGCACCTGGAAAACGGCCCCTGGTCATTGCTGGCTGTACCAAGTCCCTGTTTCCCTTACTCCAGACCTCCCAACGCACAGCCCTTGCTCACAGTGATGCAGCTGAGGGAGCATCTCCTGCCCCTGACAGTGCAACCCCTGCAGCCCCCGGAACCCGCTGGGTGCGGGCCCCCGTTGCGGGGGTGCTGCGGGGGTGCTGTGGCCACCGGCCAGCCCCCGTCCTGTGCTGCCCTCTGCCCTGGGGGTCCCGCACCCCGCTCCCCGTGCCCAGCGCTCGCTCCATCCCGGGGTCCCGCACCCCGCTCCCCTCGCTCGCTCCATCCCGGGGTCCCGCACCCCGCTCCCCTCGCTCGCTCCATCCCGGGGTCCCGCACCCCGCTCCCCGCTCCCCTCGCTCCCTCCCGGGTGCCGCTCCCCGCTCCCCTCGCTCGCTCCATCCCGGGGTCCCGCACCCCGCTCCCCTCGCTCGCTCCATCCCGGGGTCCCGCCCCCCGCTCCCCTCGCTCCCTCCCGGGTGCCGCTCCCCGCTCCCCTCGCTCTCTCCATCCCGGG
>VWZT01008892.1:201280-214497 GCA_013397055.1 Pachycephala philippinensis
CCCCGCTCGCTCGTGTACGTATCGCTCTCACTTTATGGAAGTCATCAACTATCGCTGCGGCGCATCAGTCACCGCCGGGAGCTGCCCGGCAGAGCAGGGCACGGCTGGCTCGCTCTGATTTGGGCTTATGGTTATTTACTTAATGGAGATTCGACAGCAAACAGATAAATGAGCGAGGCTGCCGGCTCTCTGAGCGTACCGAGTCCAACTTCTGACCGTGGATGGAAGAGGGATGCTGAGGTGGTGTGGAGACAGGACTGGTAAGAGCTGCCAAGGAGCAGGGCAAGCCAGAACAGCAGGGCGAGGGGGAAAGGGAAAGGTGGTGGGAAGGAAGAAGGGAGAAGAAGATAGGGAAAGATGAATTTAAATCGGAATGATTTCTTTTTATTCCTGAATGTAGCCTCCTGCCCTGGCCAAGGTGTTGGCTGTAGGTTTGTGATGCTGGAGGAATAGCACAGCTCCTTGTCCAGAAGGAACCCCTGCCGCCTTGTCCCCGCCTGACCGAGAGCCAGGAGGGACACGCAGGGAGCTCCGGGAGACCAGTGAAGTTCATCCCATACTTTTCCCCCCTTCCTCTCCCCCTTGGCACATTAGCATGCAGGGTAGGCTCTGGTGTGTATTTAACGACTCCATTTAACGACTCCATCTCTGCCAGCTCACACCGCCCTTCTCCAGCCGCGCTCCACCGCCCGCCTCCCCGGACCAGCCGGGTCCAGCTCCGGCCGCGGCCGCCCCGGCCCATCCCCGGGACCCGGGGGCCGTCCCCAGCTGGGCTGGGCAGCGAGGGCAAAGCTCCGAGCGGGGCTGGAAGGGGAGGGGGCAACGCGAGGCGAGCTCAGGCGAGAGAGGCAGGGAGAGCCTCCGAATCGGCAGCGATGAGGAAGAAGCTGTTTAGTCATCTCTCTATATATACTTTCACAATGATGATCACATTTACTGATTGCTTCTGACTGCATTTAGAGAGGGAGTCAAGAGGCAGGCAGCACAGTTCACCTTTTATCCTGAGGAGTGACTGCTCCCCCTTCCTTCCCGGTCCCCAGATTCAGCCCTACTTTTGGGCGCCGGGTGTCTTTCCTTGCCAGGTAAGGCAGCGCTGCGAGCCGGCAAGATGGGGCTCTCTGGGCTCGCTGGGAGGGAGGGAGGGAGGGGAGAAGTTTGCATGCATTCATCCTAAGCCTGTTGCTTTTGCTCCTAAATCTCCCCAACAGACTGAGGGAGTGAATGTTTTGCAGAAAGTTTTATTTTCTGGTGTTGCTGTGAAGGGAAAGGAAATGTGTGACTGACAGAAGACACCGGGGCTCTGGCTGACGTATTTTGCTTTAAAGCAAAGGTCTCTTTGCTGCCTGAGCCTGACCCAACAAGGACAGGAGAGGGAAGAAGGAATGATCTCCAGGCTCTTCACTCCCATTAGCAGTTTTCATCAAGAAACTTGCAGTATGTTTATCGGTCCGATTTCGGAACAGCTCTGTCTGCTTCTAGAAAGGGAAACACTGAGATTTTTGGTTTGTCTCTGCTCTCTTGAGAGGATGAAGAGACACTGATCAGTGTGGCATTGCCGTGGGAGCTGAAGTGGTAAGAGTCCATCCTTTATTTCTTGACCCCTTAGGCGAACAGTCATAACTGTTCTCTATCAAGTTTTCCTCCAGAGCTTTCCTGGCCCAGCCTTGGCTCCCGGGGTTTTGTTCCGAGCTGGGATGAGACCGCGGTGCCCCCGGAGCGGCTGCAGCGGAGCCAGCAGTGCTCGGGAGGGACCCGATGGGGTCGGGAGTCCTGGGAGGGGGACAGGGGGCTCATGCTCAGCCTTTTCTCTCAAATCCGCTTGACTGTTTCACTGTCCCCATAGTTATCTAAAGAAAACAGATTCTTTTCTCTACAGATACTTTTTTAAATCAGGAGGCAAATTATTCTATTTTGTGTACCAGGTCTTCTAAATGTCATCAGCAGGGTGCCGGTCTGCTGTGAACCAGTTCCTTTTAAATTACACGCAGAAATTATGGTAGTTAAAATTAGAAATATGGATATAGCTAAATATATGCTTGTTAGAATTAAAGTGTGTCTGTTTTCTATGAGAGCTCCAGAGACTGTCAACAGTACATTAGATTTTGAGTCCAGACAATTGCTTTCCAGCCTAAACAGACTGGTTAGCAGTTACCAAAATCAAAGCAGGCAGAAAAGGAGGACTCTTTCTACATTCTGGAATTCTACATTCTAGATAAACTGTTTACTTCATCTTTTTTTGACTCAGCTTAGGTTGTGCAGTTCAGAATTATAAATCCAGTCTTCTCTCTCCCAATTTTCTTTCACTTCCTTCAGGGAGTGGTAGAGTTCCAAGGACTCATGGAAAAGAAAAAGCAAAACCTCTGCAACAGGGAATTTCACTACTCTTCTCACTCTTGTTCCTTCAGATAATTTATAGCTGAAAAAGACTCCTCTTTTGTGTATTTTGAGGATCAAATGGGACAGATTCAATGTAACTTTGAAAATTAGGCTGGGTGCGCTCTGTTTTCTATCCAGCTGCATCTCTTGGACCCAGAGAAACGGGAACTAAACTTCCACAGAAGAATTCCCCTTTCTTTCTCTTTTGCTTTAATCTCCTGTCCCTTTCATAGCCAAGATATTTATAGCTTCCCCACATATACTGCCAGCATGAAAGGACCCATTTTATCTTTTAAAAATTGATTTAAAAATGTGTAAGTCACTTATGAGTTACCAGTGCTTTATTGGAACAATTATATGTGAAGTATTTATAGTGCCTCAGCAGCTAATGTAGGTAACCTGGAATCTACAACCAAAGTTATAAAAGTACAGAAGAGGTTTCTAACATGGTTCCCCTGAGAAATCAGGGAAGATGAGGATCCGATGTGCTGAAACTGGTCAGGTCACCAGTCAGTCCTGGCAGAAGGACTCTGGTGATGGTGCTAAATGAAATCAAAACCCAGGGAAGACAGCGTGCCAGCAGGGAAAGCAGGAGTGAGATGCCTTTTCTTGGTTTCTCTGTTATTTGCCTGTATATATTTGGTGATTAATGAATGAAATAGTTCTTATTTTGCTGCCTCCTGTTCTTAAATGTTTCATAAAAGGTGAAAGATCCAGCACTGGTGGTAGAAGGCTGCAGTCTGAGCCACTGAGCCCCTGGAGATGCCCTTTCAGCTGAGGGCTGGGGGAGCTTTTCAAAGTCATGCAGAGAAAGTTTTCAGAGCTGAGCTGTGTCTCGCACAGACGACAGAGCCTGGTCCCCAGGGCGGCCAGTCTGGCACGACCAACGCAGTAAATTCTCTCTTTAGGGGACAGAAAAAGTGGTGCTTTGTAATACTGAACAATTCTTCAGAGGGAAATATTGTGCGATGTTTGCTCCAGTGCCATGTAGATAAGCAAAGTGTCTCCTTGGGATAAGCATCACTATGGGTTATTATATGTTCCGTAATTACAAAAGCTCTTCAGCAGCAGCAAGATGCTCGCACGAGGGATTTCAATTGTCCTTTTGATAGTAAAATTGCATAGAAAGATGCTCCACATTAAGGTGATGAATGTTAATTTGCCCCGAAGAGGAAGAGCATTTCTGTGAGCACTTTAGCCATTTTCACCACGGACTGATTCCATCATTTTTTATTCAGTATTTTGATGGCCTGTTGGAATCAATAATGCTGCAGCCTTACTGGCTGGAATGGCAGCTTTCATGTGAGTTAAAAACTTTAGAGTGAAACTGCCTACAAAGACACAATTAAGCTCTGAGGGCCTGAGTCAGTGGAATCAATGGAATTTCCATTGATAAATTGACTTTTGATAGGGCTCCTAATGCATCTTATATGATGATGACACCTTTCTTCAGATAATTTCATGGTAGAATTAGAAAAGCACTGGGGAAGTGAAAGTACATGCAAGTTAAAGCAAATTTAAAGACTGTAAGAACTCTGACCAAAGATCAAAAAGATAAAACAAATTCATGGCTAGATCAGAACACAAAAACTACTCAAACTTCAAGAGAATGTTGGCCTCCAGTGGCTGAGGATCTGGACAGCTTGGGATATTTCTCATATAAAAATCCAAGAGTGCAGTGAACATATTTTGTTTCAACCTAAGAGTCCTTCAGTTCTTCAGCTGAAGGACTTCTGCCCCTGTTAGCCAGGAAATAGGCAAAGCAGCTTCCTGCTGGAAAGAAATTCTCCAGCTTTGGAGCCTTCCTTCATTCCGATGTTCTTGGTACTTGGTAGCTTAATCCATCAGCCTTCACACCTGGGACTGAAGCTTACTGGTGCTCAGGTATTCTGAACAATGTTTCCCCAAAAATCAGAGTTTTCCTCTGGTCCAGTGGAGAGCTGCAAAACTTCCCAAGAGTAAACCCCATCTCTAAATGAAAGAGAGCAGCAGAAAACTGCTGCTGAGGCTGGGCCTAGCATTAAACATAGAAGACAAATGGTGAAAACCACAGAAAAATTTCCATTTCTTTCAACTAAAGATGTTCTCAGTGCAAGATTCAGAGCAAACTGAATTTGTTTAGGACTGGAAGTGCAGCTAAGCCCAGTCGTGGGTTCTCGTGGCGTACGATTCCACTGCAGGCTGATTTCACTGGAGTTCCCAGCTCTTTCTTGACAGCTGTAGTTAAACTGATGAGCACATGAGGCTTACACCTGGGGAATTATGGATTAGTCTTGTTTGTGAGGAAGCAAATATAAATTACTGTGTTTATGCTACTTTTAAAATGCTTTTAATGAGGAATCATTTGCTATTCAAAGTTTTAATCTATAATAATGCCATAACCCTGCTGAGCTGATTATCATGTGCCTTGTTCAACATCATTCTTCACCTGGGAGGTGAGGGCGAGCCAGAGGTTTTAAATTCTCGTGTCTGTGCTGATCCTGGACTCTTCAAGCCAACGGGGCAGGACGCCCCGCGTGACTGTGTGCTGTGTTCTCTTCTCTTCTGTGTTTTAGATGGAACTGGTCTGACTCCCAGCAGGTCCCAGGAGCATCCCAAGCCTCATCCCCAGTAACACGGCCCGGGCTCATCATGGCAGCAGGAGTAGCAGCGTGGTTGCCCTTCGCCAGGGCGGCTGCCATAGGATGGATGCCAGTGGCCAACTGTCCCATGCCGCTGGCTCCAACAGAGAAGAACAAGAGGCAGGATGAGCTGATCATCCTCAATGTGAGTGGCAGGCGCTTCCAGACCTGGAGGACTACACTGGAGAGGTACCCGGACACTCTCCTGGGCAGCACGGAGAAGGAGTTCTTCTTCAACGAAGACACCAAGGAGTACTTCTTTGACCGGGACCCCGAGGTCTTCAGGTGCATCCTCAATTTTTATAGAACTGGCAAGCTGCACTACCCCAGGTACGAGTGCATCTCTGCTTACGACGAAGAGCTCGCCTTCTACGGGATCCTCCCTGAGATCATCGGGGACTGCTGCTACGAAGAGTACAAGGACAGGAAGCGGGAGAACGCGGAGCGGCTGATGGATGACAACGACTCGGAGAACAACCAGGAGGGCTCCATGCCCTCGCTGAGCTTCAGGCAGACCATGTGGCGAGCCTTCGAGAACCCCCACACCAGCACCTTAGCCTTAGTCTTTTACTACGTCACCGGGTTCTTTATCGCCGTCTCTGTGATCACCAACGTGGTGGAAACCGTGCCCTGCGGCACCGTGCCGGGGAACAAGGAGCTGCCCTGCGGGGAGCGCTACGCCGTGGCTTTCTTCTGCCTGGACACGGCGTGCGTGATGATCTTCACCGTCGAGTACCTGCTGAGGCTCTTCGCGGCGCCCAGCCGCTACCGCTTCATCCGCAGCGTGATGAGCATCATCGACGTGGTGGCCATCATGCCCTACTACATCGGCCTGGTGATGACCAACAACGAGGATGTCAGCGGAGCCTTTGTCACGCTAAGGGTTTTTAGGGTTTTCAGGATTTTCAAGTTCTCTCGCCATTCCCAAGGCCTGAGAATCTTGGGCTACACTTTGAAGAGCTGTGCCTCCGAGCTTGGCTTTCTCCTCTTTTCCCTCACTATGGCAATCATCATCTTTGCAACTGTGATGTTTTATGCAGAGAAAGGGTCCTCGGCAAGCAAATTCACCAGTATTCCTGCTTCCTTTTGGTACACTATTGTAACCATGACAACACTGGGGTGAGTATTACTTTTCCTTTTCCTGAGCAGCAGGCAAGCATGTACTGGGAGCTTGACTTCAGCTTCTCCTCAGCATTTTCCTGGGTGCATGTTCGAGAAGGGGCTGGAAGTGTTGAGGGCTTGATTGTTCTTTGCCTTACAACTCCTGCAATTTGTGTGCGGTTGTGTAAACCAGAAAAAGCACTTACACCCACTTGGCAAATGCTCGGCACCACAGTAAATGAGTGCAGGAGGAGCAGGGCAGTGGAGTAGCGGCTCCTGATTCATTCCTGCAGGAGGGAAAAGCTGACCCGAGTGCAAGGGGCTGGGAGAGAGAGCTCTGCTCTCTCTGACATTCACTCCAGCCGTGCCTTTTACACAAAGCTGCTGATGTATCTGTTGTGTCTCGTTGCGATGTCAGTCGTTGTTTCTTCACTTGACTTGCCAGGAAGTACAGATTTGCTGAATTCAAGTGGATGTTGTGGGTCACTGTACTGAAAATACTCAGTGATGGCCAGGACATGATCTGGTTTTTACTTAATTGAGCAGGATAGGGGCTTCTTTTCTGTGTTTAGCTGTGAGTTTGAAAACCGAGTGTGCTGTGGCGGTTGCAGTAGAATTTCAAACATTCCCATGGACAGGTACAAAGATAATGAAATCAAAGCAAGGGGAATGTAGCCTGGAGGGAACTTTTCCCCCTTGTATTTCATGTCTGTCTCACGGATGTTGCGACTGAGATTGTAGATTTGCGCTTCTGCTGCTCTGAACTAAAACCCAGAATGGCCAAACCCTCACCCAGACAAGGTTATGTAGAGGAAAGTGGGCATTGCAGGCTGCTGCTTCGGGCACACACAAAGCCAGGATAGAGTGCAATCTCTTCATGCCATACGTATAGGAAGTTTAGAGTTACTTCGCAAAGAGTTTTCCCACTGGAGAGTTCACACAGTTTAATATTCAGATGTAGAAAATTCTCCTCCTTGTAATGCAGTGACCACTTTTTCTCTAAACTGCTTTTGATTTTAAACACTTCTCTGTGCCTATTATACATGAACAGGCTCACAGTAGCACTTTTAAATTATTAAAATCATAATTCAGCTGTCAGAAAGGCGCCGAATCTGGGCATATGACAACTGAAAGTCTGAATTTCTTCATTAAGTGGAAATGTAGAACCTGTTTGTCATAGTCACCTAAAGATCTCTTGTTCTTCCTTTTTAATATCTAAGCAAAGCCTGCAAGTTTATGGCAAAGCTGTTCCTTACCCTGGCCAGCATTACTGAGAAATCAAAGCTGGGCTTTGCATCCCAGCGCTGCCCCAGGCTGCAGCTCAGCCTCCCGTGCTCTGCCTGCTCCACACTGGTCAGTCCCTGCCCGTCCCCACCAGTGTCTGCCCAGCTCCAGAGGGACACCTGCCTTGGGTGGCTCCTTCACTGTCTCTGCACAAGGGGAGATGCGTGAAAATCCAGTTCTATTTTCAGATTCCTGTTTAACAATGATCACACCCATCCTTCCCTGGACACAGGCCTGCACCCGTTCACACTCGGGCTGTTACATCTTTGTGACAGGAGACCTGGGGCCAAGGGGCTGTCCTGAGCTGCTTGGGAGCAGCCCCAGCACGAGCAGAATGTGCTGGAGAGCAGCTGAGGCTCTGCTCCTGCCTGGGCAGTGCCAGGGTTTGGGTCCCTTTCCCTCTCTGGGTCCCTTTCCCTCACTTTCCGAATGCAGGGACAAACCCGAGCGCTCCCAAGGACCTCAGAGTGTTCTCAGTTTGCTGTAATCACAGAAATCACAGAGGAACAAGTGCTGGAAATGAGTTAACATGGATTTAAGAAATTAGACATTTAAACATGGCCTTGTAAGGGTTCATTGGGAAGGGACCTATAAAATGCTGCCAAAGTCGTAAAACTGAGACTTCTGGTATTACTGATTTGGGACTTTCAGCTCGTTTCCACCTTCCTGGCTCCCACCCTCCTGGAGGAGTTCAACACCCAGGGCTAACCTTCCTGGCCCCCTTCATTTCCCCAAAAATCCTTCCAGTTCTGACAAACTGGCACTTTCAGAGAATATTTCATATACACCTCTCTTCAAAAGTCATTTCAATCTGTTTGGAAGGAGCTTGTTACTAATGAGAGTCCTGGCAATTCCTCCTGCACAGACGCTGCCAGAAATGCAGCCAAGGTCTCCGAGTGCTCCCTAATCCATCAGACTTCCCCTCCTCAGTGCTGGCCACTTCACTGCTTGTATTTCAGCAGCACTCAGAGCTTTTATCGAGATCTTAAATATTTCCTGCCTTTTGCCCTTAATAATTCAGCCAGCATTTAAAACAAGAAACTATAAAGCACAAGAGTTTTTAACTCAAAACCATATATAGATGTTTGTTTTCTCCACCACTATGTTTAAATCCAGGTAAGTGGAGGTTTCCCTGAGCTGGAATCCCACAATTGCTCTGACAGAGTGCCTTAGAGGAGTGATCTGGAACGTGCAGGATAACTTTTTCTCTGTTATTAAGATTAGCTCCATTTGTATAAAACAGAAGTTTACTCACAACAAACAAACAAAGCAAGCAGGAGGAGACCATTAACCCTCCCCCTGTACTGTGCATCCGCGGCTCTCCCAGATTCCCAAGCATCTTTGGGATACAATCACATTTCCGGACTGACCCATAAATAAAAGGCAATAAAAGTGCATTTCTTCTTGGAGGTGAAGCCCGGCATCAATAAATAACCACTGCTTCTGGTGGGGTTACCATGCAAATCAGTTTAGAGAAGTTTGGGATGGCTTTGGGGCTCCTTAGGCAGTTAACAGCCCAGGGAGACAGGTACAGCTTTTCTGGAGTGGGAAACAAAGCAAAGGAATTAAATTATACTGACCCTGCATCTCCGATCCCTCTGCTGTGCTCATCAGCCCTGGTTTAACAGAGGCTGTTTTTAATTTAACATGATTTAAATTTTGCTCAGGAGGCTTTATAATGAAAGCATTATTCTTGGGTGCATCTTAAATCAATCTGAATTACTGAAACAACTATTCAAAATTAATTCAAAATCAGTTTTCCAATTCATGCAGAAACATTTTTCTCAAGAGGCCAACAGCTCCTGTCTCCTCTCTGGTCCCTCTCGAAAGCCCCAGAGCAACGAGCTCTGCCTTTGCCAGACCCTTCCCGTGTCCTGAGGGAGGTTCTGACCCCCGGGACCCTGCTCAGGACTGCAAGTGCTGCCAAGAGCAGCAGAGGAGCGGTGCCTGTCCCATCCCAGCATCCCTGTCCCTGTCCTGGCTTTTAGCTAATTCCGTATGCAATCACTGGGTTTACATCTACAGACAAATGTGTTAATTAGAGTGAATTTGGTTCCCTTGTTACTGGTGCATTGGTTTTCATGGGATCACAGAATGATCAGGGTTGGAAGGGACCCTAAAGCCCACCTCATTCCAACCCTCTGCCGTGGGCAGGGACACTTTCCACTTGCCCAGGCTGCTCCAAGGCCCATCCAATATTCAGTTTTATTCACTTTTAGGAAGCGATATGGATGGGGAAGCCTCAGGTTCTGCTGCTGCCCCTCGTGTGCAACACAAACACAAGACCTCTCTCACCCCACTAAACCCCACGCCAGTTTTGCCCGGAGAATGTGTTTTTCTAAGCTTTTTATAGGTATTTTCATTTCATCTGACAGCAGCAGTATGTTTCAGACTCCTAGGCAGTGTCTATGACCTGCAGCAGAGGCATCAAACTGTAGCTGTGAAAACCTGAGTGCCACATCCTCCTGCAGCACCACGGGCACCGAGAGGCTCCCAGGGCCCCACCTCAGCCAGGCTGCCCACAGTGGGCAACAGGGGAGGAGTCCTGGAATGGTTTGGGGTGCAAGGGACCTTAAAGCTCATCCAGTGCCACCCCTGCCATGGGCAGGGACACCTCCCACTGTCCCAGGCTGCTCCAAGCCCTGTCCAGCCTGGCCTTGGACACTGCCAGGGATCCAGGGGCAGCCACAGCTGCTCTGGGCACCCTGTGCCAGGGCCTCACACCCTCACAGGGAACAATTCCTTCCCAATATCCCATCTGACCCTGCCCTCTGGTAGTGGGAAGCCATTCCCTGTGTCCTGTCATTCCATGCCCGAGTAAAATGTCCTGCTTCAGCTCTCTTGGAGCTCCTTCAGGAGCTGGAAGGTGCTGTAAGGAGGGAATATTCCTGGAGGGAATTGTCACTGAGACCTTTGGGCCGTTTTTGTCAAGAAAGCAGCAGCACCACAGCCCAGGGAACAGAGGCTGGTGCTGGGTCTGGTTTGTCCTTAGGGATACACTGTGTGGTTTTCTCTAGCCTGGAAAGGCTGAGCTCCCCCAGCTCAGCGCCCTTGGGGCGCTCAGAGGAGAATCTCTCTGGCTGAGTGTCGCCCTCACAATCTGCAGGAACATAATGGCTTTGAGAGCACTATCCCTCTTTCAGGTTCGGCTGCACTGGTTCGGCTGCCCTCTCTTAAAAGTTTGAAATCACAGCTCAGTGCACTCGGACAACACAGGCCCATCTGTATAATGCATTTAAGGAACCAGGTTAACGCTGGAAAGTCGATAAAACAGCCCTGCTGGCCTGGTTATGTCAACAGCCTCATCTGGAGCAAGAGCTGATATTTCTTGGAGGGTTTATTAGCTGAGTGAGCAGAGAGCAGGGATTTGGGGGTAGGGTCTGGTTTGGGTCACTTTTGCCTGTGCCAAACGTGGATCAGAGAGAACAGGAGCGAACGGGTGCCTGAGCAGCCGCCCTGAAAGAAACATCAGTCTCTGTTCTGCCTGTTTCTTGGGTTTTCATGTTCCTTGGTGTTCAGCTGTGGGCAGGAGTGGGGAGGGGGTGTGAGCAGTGCAGTGGCACTGAGGGCCGTGGTGCCAGAGCGCTGCCAGCTGGGCTGAGCCCTGAGCACGTTCCAGCGAGCGCTGCCAGGCACCGTGAGAGCAGAGCTCTGATTTCTGCTCAGCAAAACCACTCAGGCTGATAGTAACCTTCATTCACCCTCCTTCACGCAGCCCGAGAGGAGTTTGCAAAGTAAGGGAAATCATAAATCATCTCTGGAGCGCTGCCATTCCCGCTCCTCTGGAAAGATTGTTGTTTGGGCCAGGAATGACGCTGTGCGTGTCAGGACTTTGGGAACTGCCATTAAACTGAATCAGGAAAAACTTCTTGAATAGAAACACCACTTTGCATATTTAACATCACCAACGGGAAGATGGATGAGATGTGGGATGTTTCCTTTGTGAAGGAAGGTGCTGGAATTTCATCACTCTCACCATTTCCCACACAGTCAACAATTCCTGTATCCACGGGCCAAAGAACTGCTGGAATTTAATACACAGAAAGTCCAATCAAACCATGAATTCATGGAGCTACACAAAGAGGTCATTTCCTTGAGCTTTCATTCTCTTCACTCCAGCTTCATCTTACACAAAACGTGTATCAATTTTCTTCTCCTAATGGATTTACAGATACTGTGTGCGAAATGTCTTTGTATCAGAAACTACAGATGGAACCTTTTCCCTTCACTATCTTGATATAAATCTCAGGCAAGCATCTCATTTTTAAGTTATTTGCATTCAGCAGAACCCCAGAAGTATTAAAATACCTTTATTCATTCTCAGAGCAAGTGAAATTCACTGGATTATTTTTTTTTCCTCTCTTAAAAAAAAATTATCCATCCTTGTGCTTTTTGTGGCTTTGGATATTTGCAATGATTGCACGTATGTGCAAACGCACCATTTTTAATGTGCAAGACAAAATAACTTGCCTTTAGGGTAACTCATTGTGTGAGAAGTGAATTATTTTGAATAAGGCTAAGAAATGGTGCTGACTAAAATTGTAACGTGACTGCTAAATTTACCAGTGGAAGCCTTGGCAGGGATGCATCTATAGCAACTGATTTACAGATTTTTTCTGATCTCCTCTTTCTTTTTTCCCCCCTTTTCTTTCTAACCTGCCTCACTGTAGAGTGCCTGAGAAATACAGATTAAAGATAACATTGCATTTTCATTGGAGATGCAGGGAAGTGATTGGTGTGCTGACTGGATCTGGGCTATTTTTAGTCTCATAAAACGATAATTTCATAACAGAGCTGACCCAGTAAAAGTAATCAGTTTACAGACATCAGCTGAAAATAATGGGCAGAGTAGCCACTGTCAGCCGGAGAGCAGGGAGGGGGGAAGTGGAAGGCCCTGCAACAAATTAGCCAAAACTAATTACATGTCTTAGCTGATTACAGCCCGTGGGTGTGTACAGGGAGAGGAGCACAGAGTGCCCCAAGCCTCTGCAGGAGCTTCATCCTGCCAACACCCACCCTCATCCTCACAGGGACATCCAGGCACCACAGCCCTGCCCAGCCTTGGCATGGGTTTAGCGTGGGGCACCAACCTGAGATAAACCCCACCTGATTTTAAGGGCAGGAAAATAACAGGAGAAGTTTTTACTGCTGTTTCTTACGGGATCTGTGCTTTCAAGAGCATGGAGTGACAGGGCAAGGGGGAATGGCTTCAAAATGCAAGAGAACAGGTCTAGATTGGGGAGAAATTCTTCCCTGTGAGGCTGAGGCCCTGGCACAGGGTGCTCAGAGCAGCTGTGGCTGCCCCTGGATCCCTGGCAGTGCCCAAGGCCAGGCTGGACAGGGCTGGGAGCAGCCTGGGACAGTGGAAGATGTCCCTGCCCATGGAGGATTAAAAACAAGATGATCTTTAAAGTCTTTTCCACCCCAAACCGATCTGCGATTCAGGGTATGGGGGTACCTGTGACCAAACCCAGCCTATGTCCAGGCTGTGTCCCAGGCGCTGCAAGGGAATCACCTCATTAAGAAAAAAGAAATACAATAAAGTGTAAGATAAACAGAGAAACTTTTCCTGAGCATGAACCAGCAGCGTTCCCTGCCAGCCATCCCACGCCCATCTCAGCCCCTCGGTGCTCACTGAACATTCACCCTCTGACCCACAGAACGGGTTCGGTTTCAGGGGAAGCAAGGAACCATTGACACTGAACACAGGTCGTGGCCTCCTGCCCCTGTCCCTGGTGCCTGCAGAGTGCACAGGAGCTGCCCCAGCTCACTCACTGCCCCAGCTCACTCACTGCCCCAGCTCACTCACTGCCCCAGCTCACTGCCCCAGCTCAC
>VWZT01008892.1:214516-231980 GCA_013397055.1 Pachycephala philippinensis
CTCACAGCCCCAGCTCACTCACAGCCCCAGCTCACTCACAGCCCCAGCTCACTCACAGCCCCAGCTCACTCACAGCCCCAGCTCACTCACTGCCCCAGCTCACTCACAGCCCCAGCTCACTCACTGCCCCAGCTCACTCACTGCCCCAGCTCACTGCCCCAGCTCACTGCCAGAGGACGGGGCAGGTTTATGGTTTATGGTTTATTTATCTTTAATGCGGCGCAAGCTCCAGGCAGCGATACCCGAACGGGGCAGCGGTGCTGGCACTGCCCCTGGACAAAGTGCGGCCACAGGAGCAGGGCCAGCCCCAGGCAGCTCCAGAGAGCCACAGGAGCAGGGCCAGCCCCAGGCAGCTCCAGAGAGCCACAGGAGCGGGGCCAGCCCCAGGCAGCTCCCGAGGCTCAGGCGAGGCTGCTGGCAGTGATACCCTGTCGTGAGCATCGCTGCTCTGTAGAAGTTGAAGAAGAAAAGAGCTGCAGTTTGGTTATTTACCCACTGCCTCCCACTCTCGCTGCTTCACCACCCAGCACAGAAATTCTTTTCTGTCAAATCCCACCACATCCATAGTGAATTTGTTAATATTTTCCTCCAGTGAAGGCAGAATGAATGTTTTTCCTGCAGACCAGAAGACAGGCAGCGTTCAGCCAAGCTCTGCCTTCTCCTGGACAGACAATGCCTGCAGAAACAGATTGTGTCTATTTAACTATTTACCACTGCTACATTAGAACACACTCAAGGGCTGTAATTCACCTCTTAAAGTTACAAGTAAGTGTGGAAGAGTTATTTTAAAATCAATATCTAACAGAATGCCATTGTTCCAACATTAAAACCTGCTGGGAAATTACTAGCAGGCATGTGGCAAGTCAAATGACTGCCTGCCAGAGGAGGAAATAATTCATTACTTCTTTTAAAGGTGCAAGCCTTTGCTGCCTTTTCATTCTGCTTCGCAGCCTCAGAAATGACGCTGGAGCATCTGGCTCTTTCTTTCCCTCATTCTTCCCTGATTTCGCTCTTTTGTTCTGCCTTTCCATTGTGGATTTTTGTTCCTTTCCACACGGGGCCGAGCGGGGTTTGGGGCTGCCAGGGCATTGTCCCCGCTGTCACTCTGGATGCCGAGTGGCAGCTCTGAGCATGAATTGCCTCTCACCTCTAAAAGCCTCTGCGAGGGGCAGCAGCGGCCCCGAGCCGGGCAGGCTCTCAGAGCCATCTCAGAGCCATATCGGAGCTGGGCAGGCTCTCAGAGCCATCTCAGAGCCATATCGGAGCTGGGCAGGCTCTCAGAGCCATCTCAGAGCCATCTCAGAACCATCTCCGAGCCATCTCAGAGCCGGGCAGGCTCTCAGAACCATCTCAGAGCCATCTCAGAGCCGGGCAGGCTCTCAGAGCCATCTCAGAGCCATATCGGAGCTGGGCAGGCTCTCAGAGCCATCTCAGAGCCATCTCAGAACCATCTCCGAGCCATCTCAGAGCCGGGCAGGCTCTCAGAACCATCTCAGAGCCATCTCAGAGCCGGGCAGGCTCTCAGATCCATCTCAGAGCCATCTCAGAGCCGGGCAGGCTCTCAGAGCCATCTCAGAGCCATCTCAGAGCCATCTCCGAGCTGGGCAGCCTCTCAGAGCCATCTCAGATCCATCTCCGAGCCATCTCCGAGCCATCCCCGAGCGCGCTGCCAGCCCCGGGCCGGGAGCGCGGAGCGGCACCGCCGGGGGAAGCTGCTGCTTCCGTCTCGGGCTGCCATCTGCAGCAGAATTCAAACACAGATCAGCTTCAGCTTTTTGCCTCCAGGACTTCGCGAAATTTGGCTGCTGTGCGTGCCCAGAAAGCCCTCGAGAAGGATTGTTTGCCTCTAAAGAGAGGAGTCCCGTGGAATGAGGCTACGGGCTCCTGGCAGCTGAGCTGGAGCAGGGCTCCTGAGGTCTCGGTGGCTCTGTACTGTGGAGCCGCCTCATAAAAAGGTCAAATAATTCAAGTAACAAGTCTTAAACACACGGAGGGAGGCAGCTGCTGTTGCTGAATGTGCTGGGGTTTGCTGAACGCTCCCACGGCAGTGACACCCCGGCACCCCCGAAGCTCCCCAGCCTCGCCCACCCTGCCGGGGCCGCTCTGAGCAGCTCCTGGTGGCCCAAACACGCACCCCAGCACTGAGGAGAGCCCTGAGCTTGGTGTTCCCCGTGCCCCTTGCTGTATTCTCGGTGTCCGTGTGACTCCCCTTTGCCATCGGACAGTCACAAACTGCTGCTGTTTTTCTCATCCTGCCTGCAGACACAGGGCTCCACATCAGATGTGAAAACAGCAGATGATAAAATCTTGAGTCACTTTCAGCCTTTAATATGCAAATGTGCAGCCTCGATAACAAGATTGCACCCCACCACCAGGCAGCCCTTTTTTTCCTTTTTTATGCTAAGGAAAACACTTCTTACTATTATTTAATTTTGCTTATTTCTCATGTAGTTAGAACCATGGAATCCCAGAATGGTTCGGGTTGGAAAAATCTCACCCATTCCCACCCCGTCCCATGGGCAGGGACACTTTCCACCATCCCAGAGCCCCATCCAAGCTGGCCTTGGCACTTCCAGGGATGGGGCCACAATCCTCAATTCCATGTCTGTATGCTCCACGTGCACTTTGGGGGTGTAACTTGGAGACAACGTGCACATTTTTCTCTACATTTGTATGATCTGGAGCACAAGGGAGCCATCCTCCTCAAATATTAATTACAGTCACTGTGGTAAGAACAAAAATAGCACTTTATTTTTCAATGGAAAAGGATTGTGCAAGCCAGCTCTTCTCACAACCTGGGCAGGAATAAGCTGTCTTCAAAGGGAAAGCTAAAGTGAGAGAAAGCTGCTCTGAGCTGCTTCCTCCTGAGTCCATCTACTTCGGGGTCTTAGTTGGGACCAGGAATGCTCTGTGGAAGCAAACCCAGCCCTCCTGTTCCTGCTGCAGTTTGGCTCCCAGTGCAGAGCACAAGGACTGATCCCTTCTGGATGAAATACCCCTGGAAGAGGCACTCCAAGAATGCCTTTTGCTGCTCTTCCTACTGATGGGCATTCAAGCACTGAGCAGAACAGGTCTGGCCTCCAGTGAATCCCCCAGGTGTGCACAGGGGATGCCTGGAACTCTGCTCCAGCTCCTGCTGACCTGCAGCTCCTGACAGTGCAGGTATAAACTTATCCTGTCCCTGCCATTGAGCTCAAAACTCATTCTCAATTACAATCCTGTTTTACTGAGGCTTTTTTGATGTTTATATCATTTCTTGGGCTTTGTCATCAATATTAATGTGGGAAAAGCTCCACTTGCTTCTTTCTGCCTCTCGTGAGGGAAGATGGGAACAGGCTCTGACACCTCTGTTACTCCACTGCATCAGAGCCTTTTTCTAGTAATCACTGTCTGAAATGAGTAGAAACAGCACCTAAATTTACCACTTTGAGCACGAATCAATGAAGCATTATTGCCAACACACATTCTTCACTGTCACACATCTCAGTTGTGCTGCTGGTTCAGGAAGATTTAAAACCCCATCTCCCACCCAGCTTTGCACCTGAGATACCCTTTTTACCAACCTCGCTCTCTTATCTCTGCATAATTAACCAAAATATGAAATTCCCAGCTTCTGCCATGGCTGTGTGTGCTTCAAACCTTCCCCCAAGACCACAGGATTGTGTGCAGATGGGCAATCACGGGCAGCTCGCAGGAGGCAATCACAACTTCTACTTGGTGCCTCTTTCGTTTTCCTGCCTACTTACATCTGCCCAACCGTCTGTTCATCAATCCTGGGAGCATCCATCACCAAACAGGATGAGTCCTACTGAGTCAGACACTCTGCTTCAGTTCATGAAATGAGCTGGCAAGATATTCTAGCCTGGCACACTCGATGCAGAAGATTTCAGCCCTCTTAGATATTTTTCTGCTAGAGAGGAATAGCAGGCCAGATTAAATAATAGAAACAGTCATTCAGCAAAGCAGCTGTTGAATGAAAACATGGGAAAGGGATGAAATTAGGCAAAAGTCATCCCTCTAGCTAAGGGTCAGGACGAGTAGTAAGCTGGGCTGAAGGGATACAAGATTTTGGGCTGCAAAGGGCTGAGCAGGATGAATTCCACCACTAATGAGCTTAGCGAATAAGCTCATTACCTAATGAGCTCTATTGAACAAGCTTGAATTCCTGCCTGGGGAAAGCCCTGCCATAGATCAAACATAGGTAAACAGCTCCATCAGTTTACACAGGGCATCTGAAGCTCAGCAGCAGACTCAGGGTCACTGGCTGAGCCTCTCCCAAGGTGTGGGTGTCAGGAAGGATCAGAGAAGCAGCAAAGAGCAGAGGCTCTTTTCCAGTTCTGTCCTTTCTGCACCAATTGCAACACAAACGAGGATGCACCGACACAACTCCTCACCACACTCATGGCCTGGCCACTTTCCTTCTCCATTTACATCAGGCTGCTCCACCCTCCTCCTAAGACACTGCAGAGCTGGGCTAGGAAACCTCCAAAGGACCTAAACTGTACCCAAAAATGTTCCTGAAATGGTTCATCTCCGTGAATCTCCATCTAAAACCCCGGCCTTGCTTTGGTGCCTGGGGAGATCTGTCAGAGCAGATGCCAATTCCGAGGGTTTGGAAAAGGCCCAAAGGAAGTCTCACATCCACACTGCCTCGTGGACAATTTATTACCCAGAAAGGCAGAGAGGAGTCTTGGAGTGCCTGTAAGGAATGGCCCATCATCCCCACACACTGCTTAGTGCAGCTTTCAATTCTCTTGTCTTGCGAAATGAAAAGGGAAAATGGGATTTCAGAAAAGAAGAGATCTACAGATGAAATTTTCATTCTGACTTCACATAGCAACGTTTGCATTTATTTTTACCATTTCTTCTTAGATTTTCGGCACACACTGAAATATTGTCTAAAGTATTCATTTCCTACAGATGTGCCACTCCAAAACCCGGCACTGTCCATCACTTGTCTGTTACCATCTGAGCAGGGCTAAAAAATGTTGGAAGAAGAAAAGGGAAGGAAAATACCTGAACTTTCCAGTAAAATATAACGACTAGTTTGGTGGGAGAAAAAGATTTTGAGTAGAATACGGGTGTTCAGCGTTTAAAAATATATATCTTTAAAGCTCAGCACGCATGCCCTGAAGTGCACAGCCCAGGGTAAACAAACGCAGGCAGCTCGTTGTACGTGTCAGGATATATTCACATGATTGCAGCAGGAAAGTCTGGCACCAAATGTACTGTGAACTGAAAATGAATTTCAGCAGCTTTTATGATTCATTTTTTGTCAGAAACAAAGGCTGTGGCTGGAGCCGCTCGTGTGCCGTGTCCAGGGGCTCCTGCAGCACAGACCCTGCTCACGGGAAAGGCTGTGGCTGTGTGTCCTTCCAGGGGGGTTCTGGCAGCTTGGACACCCCTTGGGATGTCATCTGTGGAACTCATTTCCACTGGTGCTGCCCACTCTGGTCCCGAGGCACAGGGGAGTCACTCTGTGACAACCGTGAGTCACAGCAGGGAAAACAAGAGCTGCTGGCAGGGAAACGCCTTGGAACGGGCCAGGGAGGGGCCTGGGAGACACGTTAGGCACTGGTTTTATGGGAAAGTGTCACGGCAGGAGATGCCTCCTGGGGACGGGTCCTTCAGAGCCCCATCCCATCACTCCTGTTTGCCAGGGCTTCCCCGGGGCCCCGGGAGAGGAGCTGATCCCCAGCCCCCTGCACCAGCTGCACTCCCCTCAAGGCTTAAGAAAACTGTTGGGTAGAATTTCTGTGCCATTAATAACTGCTTCCCTGGCAATATCAAAACAGAGTGGGCAGCCAGCACATCCACCACCTAGAGCACTTGACTGTACAGTAAATGAAATCCACCTGTTAAATCCCCACAAACTGAGAGAAAGGGCATTTATCCCAACATCCCTGGATGCTGAGCGCTTTGTTTGCAAGGTGAAACGCTCAGGGTGAAAACAATTGGTGCTTAAAAGCAAGTCAGACAAGGATTTCACAGAATCACAGAATATCCTGAGCGGGAAGGGACCCTGAGGAACATCAAGTCTGACTCATGGCCCTGCACCCATGACAGGAGGGCAGGAACGAGAGGAGATTTTCAGATCTCTTCCAACCCAAACCATTCCACGATTCTGTGAGTTCCCAGCCCTCTGGAATGAATCAGGTAAATGTGCACAGTCAGCTGTCCCTCCCATCCACAGCTGGGTTGCTGCAGTTACAGTTCTGCCCCCAGCACACAGCTCGGAGTGGCCAGAGAGAGAAGGGGCCGTGCTCACCCAGCGAGTGGGACAGGAACCAGCTCCAGTGGCTTCCTTCCAAACGTGTGCAATCTAAATGGAATATCAGAGAACTCCACCTCCTCTCTCAGATGAAAGGGGAGAATGGTGAAAAAAATCCCAAGGCATTTTAGATGGCAGAATGGAAGAGGTTCCACAGGTCTGAGTTTTCCGGCTTTGCAGGGAACATGATTTAGCAAAATGCAAACAGGAGTAGTTTCTCTCCCAGACGCTGATTTATTATTTAATACTAAATACTATAAATAACAAGTCTGCAGAATCATCCAGCCAAGGAAGGGAGGGATGCATGTGCAGAGCCCCACACGTCTCAGCAGGCTGTGGCAGGAGGCTGTCAGGAGGCACAGGGGCTGCTCCACACCTGCCACCAGCTCCCGGGAGTTCTGTCACGGCGCTGCCCTTCCCTCAGATCCAGCTTCACCCATGAATTATTGCTTTTAACAGATTATAGTTACACTTCCAGCCAGAAGGGAAGCCAGTTCATCTGTGCACAGGGCTGTGTTCTGAGTTCAAGGCAGACTCTGCCGTGGCCCAGGCAGTTGGGCATTCCTCAGTATTTTACCCAGCAACTTGTTCAAGTGGGATAGATGCACTGTGTGACAAGTGCTGCCACACAGGATGGAAACTGCTAAATAACAGCAAAATCAGCTCGTTTAAGTTACAATATAATGTAAGGCTTGGGCTTTTACTATATAATCCATTTTAAAGTACTCTTAGATATGCTGCTCTACGGTAAAATTGGATTTTTAGCAAAAATATAGCCCAAATGCTCAGCATAACAAATAGTAATCACAGCAGTCAGTTTGCCATCGAAGATGCAATGCATCCTCTAGATCTTTTTTTTCCACTTATCTTTTAAATGCAATTTTCTGTCCCGCTCTGTTGAAGACCAGGTTAAATCAATGAAATAAAAATAGTGTTGTAATATTATATCCTGTGGCAAAAGACTAACATTGCCTCTAGTCAGGAGCTGTAAAAGTGATAAACCCAAACCAGATTTCATGGAGCTCTGTGGTTTTTGAATGTCTTTCTCTCTGCTTGTCAGTGGAACAAGGCACTGAACTCCTCTGACACCATCCCTGACTTGCAGTTGTTCCAGATCCCTCGTCCACAAAAAAACCCCTTTATCAAGAGCAGCCACATCTACAGGTACAGAATAGTGATTTCAAGGCTTTTTAATTGCACTTGCATCAATTTCAGAAGAGTTTGTTGGTTTTCTTAAATAATCTGACCTTCCACAAGACAGAGCATCTGCGTTCCCTCAGGCTGTTCCCACGCAGGGCGAGCTGCTCCCAGGCCCAGGGGAATGGACAACAGGCACTCAAAAATAGGGATTACAGCAACGATTAATATGCAATCCTGAAGTCCCACAACAGTGAATGCATCCATAACCCTACAGGGATTCACTTGGGAGTAAATCAGACCCAGAGGATATGAAAAGGCTCCTTGAGGATTAGGTGTAAGATGTGAAAAGCAATCGCACCGCCAGATATGGTAAAACATAACCATAAAAGAAAGCACTGAAAGCCTGAGTGATTTGGCGTTGAAGCACAGGGAGTTTTAAATGCTACCATTCAGATATGGTACAAAATTATATCCCTCTTGCAAACAACCTTCCAGTACTGAGTGGTAGGAAAAAACCACAGACCGGAGGAAAGGCACAGCAGAGGGACAGGTCTCCTCTGCTCAGTACATCTTTTCCAAACTCTTTTCCTTTCTCGGTATTCAAACTTGTACACAATTCAAGAGGAGCTCATCGTGTGCTGCTAGAACAGGGGAAACAACAGGGCCTGTGTGTGCTTTGCTTGTCATTCATTTCTGAGAGGTATCACATGTGGGGACTTTACAGCAAAACCATCATCGTTTCTCAGTACACAGACAAAAAGTTGCTCCTGATGTGCTGATACACTCCAAGTTTGATCTGTGGCTGGTCAGCCCTCAAGAGGAATTCAGCCCCTCTTGGAGGCACCTGTGCTGGGCTGGGGGATGTGAATGGAACAGTGGGAATCCTGCTCTGAGGAGACACCTGGAACATGTCACACGTCACACCCCACACCCCACCAGGAGCGGTAGGAAATGAAGCCTAAATTTCCAGAGATTTGGCTGATGAAGAGATTGCATTCAGCTGTCAGGGAAAGGCCTTTTCCTTCTCCCCACGTGCCCCCCGTGGCCACAGATCACTCACAGCAGCGTGGCAGGAGGGCTCTCTGAACCGAAGGGATATTGGCTTTTTGCCCACCGTGAGTAATGGGCTTTGTCAGGAATGATCTATTTAAAAACCAAGCACTGCCCAGGGTTGTCTTTCAGACACACAACCGTTCTTGGGGCATCCCTGCGGGGCCCTGGGCCCCACTGAGCTGCCCGGGGCTGCCCTCGCCTCGTGGCCACCACCACGGACCTGATCCTCGTGGCCAGCCCTGCACATTGCCCTGCATCAGCATTCCCAGGGACACGGGGAAAGGGGACAGGGAGAGCACGAGAGGTTAAGGATGAACTGCTTATTTCCTTCCCCAAATCCTGTCACTGCAGGGAGAGCATCTCTCCTGCTCCCTCCTCATCCCTCCTGTCCCCAGCTCAGGAACAGGAGCTGCCCAGCAGGGAGGGGCAGGGCAGCACAGCTCAAAACCACTTTTCTTCTGTCCCACTCCGGTGTTCGTGCCAGTGCAAGCTCAGGGGGTTAACTCCTAAGCCTAAAAGACTCTTTTTCAGGGAGTTAGGGAAGAAAAGAGCTGCTAGAGAAAGAAAAGAGCTTCCAAGGGCTGGGTATGTCTGCTGCCTGTCCTGCTGCTTCTTTTCATTATATGCATCCTCCCAAAATGTAATTTTTTCCCTCCGAGACACACAGGGATTTTGTGGTTCTGTTTTGGGGCTGGTTTAGAGGGGAAGTGCCTGTGCTGAGCGTGGTGGGGGACCCGAGCATGGAGCTGCCTCCAGCAGCTGCCAGGGCTGTGACCTGGGACAGCTCCACAGCCGCTGTCAGAGGCGATTTCGGGGACGGGAGATGATTTCAGAGACTGATGTCCTCCCAGCTCACTATTGACACATGGGATGGGTAAATGAGATTTGCTTTGGCATCTCATTCACTTCTCAATCCATCTTCTCTAGTACTTTTCCCCCTCCAGCTGTACATGGAAAGGTCAATCAGTTTAATTACAGATGTGAGACACATCAGCACCATTTGCAGCCCAAAATGTGCTCGTGCAGCTGCGACTCTTGCACGCTCCTACTGACTTTGCACCAGAGGTAACAGCAACAGGTTCCTTTGCAGCCAAGAAACCTCTCCACGTATCGCTGGACTGATAACAAAAGGAATAAATAACTCAAGAGAAGTGAATTTTAATGACATTTCTGTACCAAGTCTGTCAGAGTACGCTACAACCATTTATTCAAGTTCACTGCCTCCCTAGATAAATGCTGACATCTCTATTTTGCAGGTGTAAAATCCAAGTCAGAGAAAGACTGAACTTCTCCTACATAACCCACACAATAAAGAATTCCCTGCTGCCGCTTTGGGGCAGCAGCACATTTCTCAGAGGAGCAGGGGAAACTGTGCACTCCCTCAGCCCAGCACCTCCACCAGAACCACGGCCTGAGGCAGCTTTGATCAAACCATTCTCTGTTTCTATAAAGACCTTGATGTCCACAGACGGTGACCAGAATGGGTCACCTCCTGCAGACAGGCAAGGGGTGGCACTGAGGTTTTCTGATGTGTGTTCAGAGAATCAGTCTGGCACCTTTCCACCTGTAATTTTCTTGCTCATCGCCAGAACATCTGTAAATTCTGCTGCCCAGGTGGGTCATTTTGACACCGCTCATTTCGGTTCTGTTCTCCCACATTCACGACCCTTTGAAGAGCAGAGGCACAAATCCATTAAGGAGCTGTTTATTAGGGTCGACTGAGACTGGTGGGTTGTTTCTATCCCTTTAGAGAAACCCACAAAATTCTACAGGGGTCAAAACAAACACACGAATCCACAACCAGCAGTTGCCTCAGCCTTTCAAAAGGACTTTGTAGCGTTCCAGGAACTCGCACTGCAATATAAACTTCACTTTGAAATAAAGGACACTTTGTGATTTTTAATTGCCTCCTAACCTTTCAGTAATTGGGCTTTATGCAGTGAGCAACATCACAATAATAGGTCTGCAACCTCTGTGCAGAATGCAAATGGGCCACAATGAGGGGAGAGCACCTGAGCGTGCCAAGCCCCAGCCACAGCGGGAGCTCATGGTCTCGCCCACCACAACAGAGACTTCCTAATTATCCAGTGGCCTTTGTTTCACTGGCATTACTTTCAAAACAAGCAACATCCAAAGAGCATTCCCGACACACCACAAATTTTGGCATTTGCTCATTGGAGAGGCACAGAACAGCTCTACAAAGTGATGTCTTTCGGCAGCTCTGAAAAGTCACATTTGAAATTTATTTCCATAATAATGAGTCTAGTGAACAATTTTGTCAGAAAGATTTATTTGCATACCTCACATTTATGTTTTCATGTAATTTCTGAACTTCCCATAAACAAGGGGCTCTGTGGCAATAAAAGCAATAATCCCAAGGGCAGGAATTTGCTGATGGCCTCGGCTCCATCTGTGCCACGGCACCCGAGGGGCCGATCCTGCAGAGCCCAGCACAGCCCCGGCCGTGTCTGCAGCTCACCTGCCAGAGCTCCAGGAGCCTTTGGACAACGCTCCCGGGCACAGGGGGGGATTGTTGGCGTGTCTGTGCAGGGCCTGGACTGGGATTTGGGTGATCCTTGTGGGTCCTTCAGCTCGGGACATTCTGTGGCTCTATTCTCTGATTGCATGAACCCAGCTATAGGAACACAATTCCTCTCCCTTCCCGGCCATCCCATCCTGCTCCTTCCCATGGATGCTCCCTGCAGCAGCTCCTTGCTGGAGCCCCCCGGGATGGGGAGCCCCCGGACCCCAGCCCCACCAAGCCCTGCTCTGCACAGGGGCTGCAGGAACACCCAGCCCCGAGCCCATCCCGTGCACAGCACAGCTTCAGCTCACGGATTTCGGGGGTGAGGGTCCCCAGGGCTCCAGGAGAGCCCAGGTGAGGCTCCCCACAGAGGGCTCCGGGCAGTGCCAGGGCTCTGGCTCCCAGAGCAGCACCTGAGACCTCTCCCTCCTCTCCTCTCCCCGCAGCGCCTGGCTGGAAACATTTCCCAGCAGAAACCTGGTGTCTCTTGGGGCTCACCGTGCCATTTGTTCTAATTCTTGTTGACATTTCATTTCACACGCTATTAAATGACCCCCTTCAGAAGGATGAAACAGAAATTTGCTTTAGAAGAGGGAAAAAAAATAATGTGTGCTTTAGGACAAAACAAGCTCCTGATTTATTTTCCTGATAAAGTTAGCACAGCTGGTGCAAAGCAGGCAGCCAGCCTCACCCAGTGCTGCTGGGGTGGCCATAATTCTGTATTTGGGGACTGTGGCAGCAAAGTCTCTAATGCCACAGCACACGCGTCTGTGATTATTGTCATTTTCACACCATCAAACTGCTCCTACCCAAACTAATGCCTCCCTTTGTTTGTGAGCAGTCGCAGAGCTCTGTAAATAACCGGGTTGGTGCCTGCAATTACACCGGGCTGGGTAATGGAAGGACAAGTGTGAGGGAACTCCTATGAATCATTTTTTATGTGAGCAATTTAGCAGTGACACATTCTATCAATCACAGCTGTGCGGGGTCTGGGGGGTAAGCAGATCTCCTGACACTTTTTATACCTTGCTTTGAGCACTACAAAATGACCTCAGGAGATGGAACAGGGCACTAAAGGTGGCTGTGAATGTTTCCATGGGGCAGGGATGGAGAGCTGGTGGGGTCCTGGCGGTCTGGGGACACGTGGGGACACAGACTCCAAGAGCACCAGAGCCAGAAAACCCCAGGAGCTGGTGTAAGCAGAGCTGGAAAATGCAAGAAGGGCTCCTACAGAAACAGCTTCCTCTCCTTTCCATGGGCTTTAGCTCCCAACGTGCTGCATTTATCTTTTATGGTGATTAAAGCTCAGCAAAGTCATTAATACTGAGACTTCCCTCACTATATCACGTTCAGAAATAGACTTTTTTTACTTGTTTAAAGAAAATCACCCCCTTTTCCCCTCCCAAACCGGCTTTCCCAGGGGCAGTGCAAGGCTGAAAGCCTCGTGAAGGAGCCCATTTGTTTATGGCCAATCAACAATTTAATGAGTGCTGGAAAAATACAATTGATGGGGATAAACAAAGACCATCATTGGCAGAAATCCCACAAGATGATGATGGGATGCACAGAAGCAGCTGGCAGGGGATGTCCCACAGCATCAGCCTGGGGGGATGGGGGGTGTGCTGTCCCCACCCACACCCGGGCAGAGGGACAGAAGGACAGGGACAGCCCGACTGGCCAGGCTGGACTCTCGCTTCTCCAGCTGCCAAAAATCCCTAAACACTGACCTTGGGAAAACTTGAAAAACGAAGGAATGTTGAGGATGATGTGAACTTCGGCTTTCTCAATTTTTAAACTAGGATTATGTCATATAATAGCCTTAAAGATATTCCCCAAGGCCAGTCACTTTTACAGTGAATAATATCTAATCACCCATTTCTTCACATATAATATACTACTGCCTTCTAAATTTGCCAATCTAATTAGCCCTTTCCCCTAACACTCAGTATGATTAAATCTGTATTAAAACTTTCTGTGCAGCACAAGAGCAGACACACCTGAGCATTTTCTAAATTTAGCAGAGGACAATATTTAATGGGTTATTTTTAATGGATGCTGGAATTGCTGCATAAATGAATTCTGATTTGAATTTCTCCAGCCTCCTTATTTTTTCCTCAACTCCCTCAAATTGTGTATCAAGCAGATTAGAAAGAAGAATGGAGAAACCTACCTGGAGCCATCTATCAAGGATCTTTCAGAACTAAATTAACAATGAGCACTTTATGCAAAGAAAGGAGGAAAAAACTGGGTTTCTTTATACTTCAGCTTCATCATTTTCTGAGATGTGTCAGACCAGAGACATCTGGACTCATCTCACAGTTTCTGTGTGTTTTAGACAGGGACAACTTCAGGGCTGGAAGCAATTCCTGAGGGTTTTCGTTACTTGCACATAACTTTGGTCTGAATTTTAGGAAGTTTTGCAAGAAGCTGGGGTGGTCAGAAGGCGATGGAGTTGTGGAGCAATGGCCTGATCCCCAGAGCCCCCGAGGGCTGCAGGAGCCCGGGGCAGGAGGAGCACAGCCAATGCTCCCCAGGAGCAGCAGCGGCTCGGGGCTGGCTCCTGAGCTCAGCAGGGAATTTAAAGTGTTCAGGCAAAGCAGGAAGGATGGGAGACCTGACAACATCAGCTCCGAGGGAAAAAAAGCTGAAAATCTGTAATGGGATCTCTTCCAAATCCTTTCACTGCCGTTCCTCAGGCAGGTAGCTGGGAAACCATCCCGTGCTGCCTTCGGAGAGCTCCACAAAAGCCTTTGTGTGCCTCTAATGGGAGTATTTTGTGTTGCCAGTACAGGAATTTATCTGAATCGTGTTGTGAGGGTTGAAAGTCGGTTCTTGGCCCATTTAACTCTACAGCCCCTCTTCCCCTGGAGTCCCCTGGCAGAAGGATGAGCAGATAACCAGAGCATCTCCGTAAGGACAAAGCGTCCCCGCAGGAGACAATGAGGTTGTTTCTTACAAGGATTTGAATGACTTCAATTACCCAGTCCCATTCAGGGGAGGGCGAGGCTTGGGATTACTTGGGAGCGATCAATTGTGCCTGATTGGTTATATTCAATAAAACGGGATGGGAGAATCTATTTTTGTTCCCTTCAGGCAATACAAGCTCAAGGCTTGTAAAACCTCTGTGCCCCCTTCAGGGCTGTCACTCCGGCAAAGCCAAGGCACGAGCTGGAGAAAGGAGAAACCAATACTGGAATATTTCAGCTGCTTGCTCCTGAGAGAGCAGATTGTCCTCCCTGAGTTCCAGGGCTGGCACCTCCCTCTGCAGGTGAGGAACCGAGGCACAGGGGGAAGGGCTCTGGGAGTGGGAATCAGTTCTGCTCCTCTTACAAAGGCAAAGATGCTCCAGGCCAGGCTGGACGGGGCTGGAGCAGCCCGGGACAGGGGAGGTGTCCCTGCCCAGGGCAGGGGTGGCACTGGACGGGCTCTGAGGTCCCTCCCAGCCCAAGCCACTCCTGACCCCTGGCTCTCGGGCAGTGCCAGGCTGGCTCTGGCTCCCAGGCAGGGGCAGCAGCAGAGCAGGAGATGCCACGAACCCAGCCCTGGCCAAAGGATGGATCTGTTCCCAAAGTGGAGTCACTCTGTGAGCAAGACCCAGCCAAGCTCAGGTTTGACCCCCAGACAAATGAAGTTCTCAGGACTAATTAAAATGCACTTTTTCTTTCTCTCCTCTCTGCTGGTCAATAAGATAAACACAGGCCAGAGGAACACAAAGAACAGGCTCTGTGCACTCCGGGCTCTCAAAGATGCTTTACAGCATTAGACAGCAAACACAAAAGCCGAGCTGATGCTTTTTATTTCTGGGTAAACGTGTGTCCCTCTGGGGTTACTTTTGGCATGAAGAAAAGAAATGTATTTCTGCCTAAACATTTCAGAATGGCCAGAGGACTTAAGGCAGGTCCTCATTAAAAGATTTGTGATCCTGTGTCTGGAAAACATGCAGAAAAATGGGTATGCCTCAAAAAACTACAACACATTAATTTTTTTTTTTTAAATAATCCACCCCTGTTTAGCCAGACCTCCAACTTACATTTAATTTGAAGCACAGATACAAAATCAGACTGGTTTAAAATTCTACCCTGAATAGAAACTCTTTGCTGATTTGAGGCCATAGCTATGATCTTACTCTTATCTCCAGGACTTGTTGCTGACTTTTGGAACTCCAGCAAATCTCTGGACCTCTTACTGGCTCAAAACTTATTAAAATTCCTAAAAGTGTTCCCTAAGAAAATATTATTTCCATATCTGATCAAAATCCTAACAACCTAAGCCAGAACACCCCGGTAAACTAAACCCAGACAATACTTTCAGATGTCTTTCTTCATTAGCCCTCAAATCTCCTTTGGGGAGGTTGGAGAGCTGTTCTTTTGGAGTGAAACACGGGATTTGGGGAGCTGGGGTTGCTCTGCTCATGGGAACGAGGCGCCAGCTCTCTGCATGCTGCATCCACCAGGCACTTCAGCACATCTTCCCCTCGGAGGGTCTTAAACCCTGCTGCCCTGAGCAGAGCCCATCCCCAGGCAGGCCGTGGGACAGCCCAGCTCAGCACCAGCCCAACCAAGCTCTAGCTCCAGCCCAGCCCAGCTGAGCTCTGTCTGAGCTCTGGCTCCAGCCCAGCCCAGCTGAGCTCTGGCTCCAGCCCAGCTCCAGCCCTGCCCCAGGCCTCGCCGCAGCCTCCCCAGGAGCCAGGCACAGGAAGCTGCTCTCAGTAATATCTGCCCTCCCCAAGGAAATCAAAGTGCTCCTGTTGGAGGCAGTTTCTGCAATGGAGAATGAGGGATGCTGCATTATCAGTGAAGTATAAGATATTGTGAAATATGGCTGTGCTTTTGCAGCTCCTGACCAAGCTGAAGCTCTCTCTTAGCTCAGGGAAACCTCCCAGTCTGCTCCTACGTTTGCTTTGCAAAGAAAAGGAGGACATAAAAAAAATAATGAAAAAGGCCCTTTTCCCCCTTTACTTAAGTATCACCTGAAGGTTTAAATGTAGTAATTAAAAGTCCCTCTATGCTTCTGCATGAATTTTTAAATATAGTCATTAAAAATAAAATAAACCCTTAGCATGATCTGCCTTACATAACTTCCTCCACAATTCAAAAATAACTTGTACAACTTTCTAGTACTCAGTGTGCATCACAGCAATTAGAGAGAGGCAGGTAACACCGAGCTCCCCCAGCCCTCACCCAGATCTGCCAGAGCTTCATCCCTGGAGAACAGGATCCCACAGGGAAGGGTGGGGCAGCTTTCTGGGAGAGACCCCAAACCCCAGCCCAGAGCTCCCCCCTGGCCCCAGCCGGGCACACGGAGCTGGGATTGCTCCTGGTCCCATCACCCAGCAGGCCCAGGGCTGGCGAGGGGCAGCTGCAGCTGCACATCTGGATTTTGGGATTCCCTCCCCTCCTGCAAGGCTGGAAAGAGCTGCTTCTGTCTGGGGCTGGGAGCAGCAGAGCTCTGCACCACAGCCGGGCTCCTGCCCGACTGAGCTACCAGGGAACCCTAAATCTTGTGTTATTCTGGTCCAACAGATATTAAAGTCAGGGGAAAAGCTCATTAAAACCCCAAGAGTATAAATACAGAACAGAGCTCTGTGTTTGTGCTGGAATCACACAACACATTAATAGTGCTCTGTAAAACCTCCCTGCCTCGACCCACCCAGCTCTGAATCCTCTGCTCTGAACCAGGGCAGGACACAGTCTGAAGGCTCTTCTGCTCCAGATAAAGTTCCTGAGAAATTCTCTGGAGCAGCCAAAAAGCTGGAAGCCACTAGGAATTGCAGAGTGGGAAGGAATGACCATGTGAGGATGATAAACGTGTTGGAAAATAAGGAGAGCAAGGATATAGATCAACACAGGTCCATAAATCACGGCTCACATGATGAATTTGTTATGCCAGCTCTGCCTGTTGAACTGTTAAAGCAATGCTAAAATATGATTGAGGCACATGTGAGAAACTCTAGGCAAGTCTCCCAGGCCTTCATCCCTGTGAATTATTACAGCTGTACTCACCTAAGTTTACATTAAATTAGGATACAGCCAGTTTTAGCTACAGAGAGAATTATCACTGAGCATACATCAGGCAGAGCATCATTAGGGAGTCGGGCACGCAGTCATTCTCATTTCCCAGCTGGATTCCACCCCAACTTTATCCACTACTCCAAGCTTTCTTCTCCCAAACGTGCACACACCTGCCTTGGGCGTGCGAGGGAAATCCGGGTGAGCTCCGTGTGGAGCTGAATGTGGCGGCGGGGCAGGAGCGGGGAGCTGGGGGAGCTCGGGGTCCCCCCGGGGGGAGGAACAGCATCCCTGGATCCGGGTGAGCTCCGTCCGGAGCTGAAGGAGCGGCGGGGCAGGAGCGGGGAGCAGCCCGCAGCGGGCACGGAGCGGGGCAGGGCAGAGGGACAGGGGTGGGCACCTCGGGATCCCCCCGGGGGAGGAACAGCATCCCTGGGCAGCCCAGCCCCGTCCCGCCGATGGAGGCGG
>VWZT01008892.1:232210-260448 GCA_013397055.1 Pachycephala philippinensis
CAGGCTCCGGGGATGTTTCCCCCCGGCTCCCGGCCGGAGCAGCCCCCGGCCCCGCTGCTGTCCCCAGGCCGGTTTGCTGTGTCACTGCGGGGCTATTTATAGAGCCACGGTGTATCCAGGGAACTGGGGGATGTTGACTAGTATTCGCCTATGAATAAAACATGGATATTTTCCTGGCTGGAGGAGCTCAGAGCTGCTTTAGATTTAATGTTTCGCTCTCCGGTCGGACTCGCTGCTGAGGCAGTTACTCGTGCTTCAGACACAAAGTGGGATTTGAGACTGGGACCGGGAGAAGACCTCACAGAAAACAAACACATTTGTCAGGCAGCATCAGGCCTGGCAGACACTGCGTTGTTGTAGGTTTAAGTCAGAGATTAGGAGGGAATTCTTGGCTGTGAGGGGGGGAGGCCCTGGCACAGGGTGCCCAGAGCAGCTGTGGCTGCCCCTGGATCCCTGGCAGTGCCCAAGGCCAGGCTGGACACTGGGGCTGGAGCAGCCTGGGACAGTGGAAGGTGTCCCTGCCATGGCAGGGGTGGGATGAGCTGAGCTTTAAGGTCCAACCAACCCCAAACCAGTCTGGGATTCTATAGAGTTAAGGGTGTTAAACCAATAATTTATCACCTACACCAGCTCCAGGGGTAGGCAGAGAGAACAAGCAGGAGATTCACCAGCCTGGGCACAGCATCTCCTTTTGCTGATCAGCACAAACACGCATCCTGTTACCTGCAAAGTTCCACATCTGACCCGATCTCTCTCTCTCTCCCGTTAAAAATTAATGCCAAGTTTCCTACAGTGACAGCCGAGACGTGGAAAGGCAAAAGGAAGGTCAGTTGGGTGGCTGTATTTCTCCATACAGCTTTGAAGTAGGTCAGGTAATATAGGACTTGGCATCACTCTCAAAGTAATCATAACTGGAATTAAATTTAGATTTCAATAATGAAGGCACTTGGAAAAGTCAAAACTCCAGGCCCGTTTTCGTGGCCCCCCTTTCCTCCCTGCAGGAGCCACCCACAGCTCTGAGTCCCCTCAAAGGAGCAGGAACACACAGATCGTGCCAATTCACCCAGGAGAGTCTTTAACATTTTGCCAGTATTTTTGTCAGCTTCCCTGGACAAATTGTCCCTTGGGTATGCAGAACACTTTCATGGCAACTTTCACTGTCAAATTTCAGTTTATTTATAACAAACATAACCTTACAAGTGCCTCTGCCAGATGAATAAACACCAGCAGCCTGTGCTGCTGCAGCTTGGGAAGGGAGAGAACTGCCCAGCTCTGCTCCCGAGTGACACAACAACCCAGAGAAAGCTCAGGTTCTCCTGATATTTAAATCTTCATTACTCAGAAAATTTCCTTCTCAGGTTCAGAAAAGCTTAGGTTTAATGCATACCTGTCATGGCTCACTAAATTGCTCGGTTTCAGTTGGATTCACAAGAAAAATAACAAAACAGTGCAAGAAGTTCATTTCCCAGTGTTTCAACCCATCCTATATCAGAAAACCTGAGAGAAGAAAGCCCGACCTAATGAGATTACCCAGGTTACTATTTCAGGGCTAACTGCACTTGGGAAGAACAGAAAGAAAAGCCCATTACTGACTGATAAATAAAATAAAACTCATTTTCCAATGTATTCTGTAAATCAAAACACTCAAAGAACCTCTAACGCTATATTAAAGCCGAGAAAAACGCAACATGAAATCAATGTTAAAGGCCATCTCAACATCCTTTTATCTAACCAAAATTGTAAACACACTGCTCCATTCCCAAAGCACAAAATCCATTTACACTTTGCATACTTGAAAAGAAGTCTAATGCATTTTGAAAACCACAGACTTAACTGCATGTTTCTCCCATTTAATACAACGCAGCTTAATAAGATTTGCAGGAGGCACAAAAGGCAAATTGAGCCCTGTAGCCGAACACACAACCTCGGGCTCCCAGCAGAGAGGCAGACCCGGTGATGGGGAAAATGTAACAGCAGAAGGGATCAAAGCAGGATAAAGGATGACCAGAAAAAAGAGGGAAAAGTCAGGGAGCACAGACTCAGCACTCAACTTCTTGCAGTACTTCCATGAACACTTAGCAGCTGATTTGCAGCAGTGACAGAGAAACCAGTTCCCAGAAGGACTTTATTTCCGTGGATAACTGCGTTCCAGAGCTGCCCAGGTCAGTTTAGCTTTGGGGAGCACACCCAGGCAGCAAAGCTCAGGAAAAGGCAGCGTTGGCTGCACAAAGCAGCGCTGCTCCCCAGCAGCACGGGCACGGAGAACTGATCCATCCTCAGGGAGACTCCCATCCCTCCCTCCTGCTCTGGCCACTGTCTAGCAGCAGGGCAGCACTTCTACCCAAACATTGCAGGCTTAAATTTCTGAATATGGTAAGAGAAAAGACCACACAGGCACGAGCTTAGACAGACAGGTCTGGAAACATCCAAGACCTGCCGCTGTTTGAAGTCATCCCTGGAACTGGCCATGACTATCCATGGACACATCCCTCACAATTATCCAGTGGCTTTTGATCTCTTCACTGCCATCTGGGTGTCCTGCAAGGGCTGCAGAAGCACTGAGCAGTGAGTTTGTCATCTTAAAATCCTCCCCAAACTCTGTGCCCCGTTCCCAGCACTCACACTCCTGCAGCCCCTGTGAAGCCCCTGACACTGAAGCACAAACCCAGGTAACATTTTTCCCTCTGCTTAAAATTGGAGAGGCAGACATTAAGCTTGGTTTAAAGTGGCATGTACACAGCAGAAAGCTGAGAGCTTATCCACAAGTGGTCTGAGGCATGGCACAAACTCAAATGACTCAACACAACAGATGCTCTTTATACCTGTCTGACTCTCTGCACAACGAGTGCTTTGATCCAAAAGCTTTTATGGCAAAGCTCGAGCCAAAGCTCGCTGGGGAAAACAGAGTCCTGTTGACTCGAGGAAGCCCTGGCTCAGGCTGTCAGATGGAGGAGCTGAGCATTGCTTTTGGGATCAGGAATGTAAAATGTGCACGCTCAAAATTAAAAATATCCCTCCTGTGCAGTCACTGTGATAACTTATGTTAATTCTCCCCCCAAAAAATACCTCCTAGCACTGGGCTGGGAGCAGAGGATCCCCCAGGAAATCTCTGCATGCTCTGGCCCTCCCTGGACATCCCATGTTGCCACGACAACCCACAAGGAACGAGCCCTGCTCGGGCTGCACAGAGCATCAGTGCCCGAGGAAAGGGGAAGGGGTCGAGCGGGCTGGGAGCAGATTTGCATGAAAAAAATCAGTCAGTGACTTTGGAGGGAGCAACGAAATTACCAGGGATAACATTTGTCCTTTTTTCCATTGCTGCAGTGTGCCACACTCCCTGGTTCTGACACAGAGTTCTGAACTGTGCAAATAAATCCATAAAAACCTGGAAACTGAGGAAAGAAACCTGGTGGGGCTCCTGCACTTTGGCTTTTCAGCCTCCCGAGCATTTCCTTCTCTCACCCATCTCCATCCTGTATCCAGCAGGTGTTTCCATGGCAACACCATGCAAAGCCATCCTTCCCTCTGACATGGGAGAAGTGTTGAATGGCTGAAAATAATTGGCTTGGGAAAACCTGGAAATTCAACTAAAAATAGGAAAGGCAATAATGGAAGGTGAAGGTGGGAAACTGCCCAGGGGCTTCAAAGCCTTGCAGAGCTCTCAGTACAGCCAAGTGCAATTCGTGTTTCTCTTTCCCTCTGGTGAGAGGGAAGAAGGATCTTTGTTTTCCTGTAAGATGTGGAGCATCTCTGGCAGTTCTGTCCCTTCATTCAAGCCTCCTCTCAGCAGTAATTCTCCTAATTCTATTTTATCACATCGAAGTGATTCTGAGGGACCCAGAGAGCAAGGAACAAGCAGCAGAGCCCCAGATTCCCCCCTAAGGAATGGCTGCACTTGAAAGCTTATAACTCTTCCAGTAAATCAGTGTAATTTGTGCTCTGATGTCCTGCACGGCTTTACAAGTGACAAATCAATCATTATCCAAACATCCTTTGATAATCAGTGTGGTTCCATTAATTATGATAAATGCTTTCAGCAGCTACACTATGTGGATGCAATGCATAATTGCTTGGGAATCGTATTACCCTACTTTTCTACTCACGTCCTCAAGTACAAAGTCTCTCAGAAAGTGCCACACTCCAGCAGCTGAACGCAGAGTTTACACAATCCACCCTTACGAGTGTTTAATTGGAGCAAATGCAGAGTCCATTAGTATTGCTGTTATTAAATATTAAGTAATATTCCCTGAAAAAGACCCATTACAGCTTTACAAATTACAAACATGCAGGAGGAGTGTCTGAGTCTCCTGACCCTGGGGATTAATTGCAGCAGTTGTTGCACAGCAACACGGCCCAGGCGATCAGGACCTCACCTAATGAGTAACACTGCATCCAATTGGAATTGCAGGGAAATTTACCCTGGCAGAATGCAATTACCCAGTTCCAGATCCGACTGGGCTGCAGTGCTGCTGTGTGCTGGAAACTGCATCTGGAACGAGTGGGAAAGGGCAGTGGATGAGGAACGTGCAATTCCCATTGGTCTTAAAGACACGAGAGGGGAGGGGGCTGAGAGGCTTCGAATCCAAGTGACAAATTCAACAAACAGAGCAATGGATGCATCCCCACAGGATTAACTTAACCCGGGGCCTCAGTGCACAGCACTTCCCTGGCAGCAGGAGTTCAGTGCCTTTCCTGAAACAACCAACATTTCTATCAAACCCAGGTGCTGTTGTCAAAATAAGGCAACGTGAATTTAGAAAAGGTTATAATTCTTTCGAATTCACAGAGAAACAGCCCTGCTAGCAGGTTTTCCACTTGCTCAGGGTCTCTTTTTTAGGAGCAATTCCCATTTGTCACTGTGAGTGACAGGATGCTGAACTGGACAGATTTTTGGAGCGGCTGCTCACGAGGGTGCCTGTGTTTGTATTCCCCCCCGTCCTAATGATCACAAGGAGTCGGATGCTGGATTTACATCTATCATCAGGGAGCTTTAAGGGAGTTTTCCAGGGGATTTTGGTAAAGCAGAACAGCAACATTAATTGTCTGGGAAACCAAAGGCACATGTTTGAGTGCTGGTGCAGCATCTGTGTTATTCCTGCAGGAACTGTTGCAGGAGAAAGGATTTCAAGGTCAGTTTTAAGCTAGAAAGGTCTTGTTTGTTGGAAAAGTGAAAAGAAGGGGGCATGGAATAAATATTTGGATAGACTAAAGGATGCAGAAAGGAAGGGCAGTGTGCAGGAGCTGGGCCTGGGGAAGGCAGCAGGGCAGCTCCTTGGGGAGGCAGAGATGATGGAGCAGCTTCACTGGGACCGGGAGATTTCAGCATCCTGGAAATCAAAGAGGCAAAAAGGTGCAGGAAGCGGAGGAACTGGGATTGAGAGCCCAGCACCAGCCAGCGCCCAGCAGGAGCCTCCCAAGGAAACTCGTGCTGTGCTCAGCCCAGAGCGGAGCGAGCAGAACAGCCCCGGGGCAGCCCGAGGCCCTGGAGGGGAGCACAGCGCCATCACCAAAAGAGCAATATTTAAAGCATGAAGATAAGCAACAATTCTGCTTAAATGAATGCTTAGAGAGGATTTTCACCCAGAATTTGACTTTTAAAGACACCGTTTTTGTGAAAATAGTGAGTTTAAATTCTGAGTCTAAACATCCTATTCCCAATGCTTTGCTCTTCAAGACATCCCTTTCGCAGGGTCAAGGATCCTTGTTTGATCCAAGGAAGGGATTTGCAGGGGGATACAGAAATACTCATATTCATGTTTCCAGAACAAAACAAACCACCACTTCGGAATAAAGGAGCCTGAGTAGACTCGAGCCCGAGGAGGCTCCTGAGGCACCTCCAGGAGATTCCTTCAGCTTCCTTTCACTTTACCCTTCAGGCTTTGACCAGAGCCTTTTCTTTTCTTCTCTACACGAGTTCTCCCAAGGAATTTGTGTTCTCAGGTCCCCAGTGATCCGCCAGCCCCCGTGGTCTGTCCCTACCTGTCCCTTTCCTGCCTCCAGGGATGTGCCTCAGCACAGTTCCAAGAGTTGTGTCGCTTTTTAGCAAAGAGAGGTTTAACCCTGTATTTTCATCAATTTTTCCTAAACCTCTTGGCATTAGAAGTTCTCAAAATAAACCCCCACATATTTGGTGTGGTTTTGGAGTCTAATTTAGAAATGGTTTGAGAAGAGCTTTTCTTTCCTTTTTAGCCTTTATATCAGTCATTTTATCTGATATATGATAAGCTCAGATGAGTTTAAACTGATTCATCCTATTTTGTAATGTTTAAATGTACTTTGCTGAAGCTCCATCATAATGTCACACACTTTTAAAATGAATAATTCATCCTGCCCACCTTTTCTGAAATGCCAAAAGGATACTGTGCCTTTCCAGAGAGAAGCAAATACCTTCACTAAAGAGTACACAAGGAAACAATATAATTTGAGAGCAAATACCAACGCCAGCTGCAGCACTGCAAATCTCAATACGGTGACTCCTGAGGGACAGCACCTGAGAGCCCTGCAGGGAGGGAGAAGGAGCTTTTCCAGGGAGGGGTCAGCCCTGCCAGGGCGCCGAGGGCTCTGAGGGGACTCGAGAAGAACCAGGCAGAGATGAGGCTCTCCCAGCTCACGCCTGTCACGGGGCTGTGCAAGGACTGGCTTTGGTTTTATCCCCGCGCTGGCACCGGCTCAGGGAGAGCTCTGTCACTTCTATATTTAGCTGGGGATTATGTATCTCTCTAATAGCCAGGTAGAGGTTTGTCAGTTTGGAACCCAGCAGGGATCAGGTTAAGACTCTGCAATGAATGGCACTTTGCGAGGAACCAGTGTTTGCCAACCGGAATAAACCCAGGTGTGATGAGACCTGGAGAAGTGCAGGTGATGGAGCAGAGCTTGTCCCGGCTGGAGAACAGAGAGTTCTCTGCTGCCAGGGCTCACAGCTGGGCTGGGGGTGCTCAGCCTGGAGAGGAGAAGGCTCCAGGGAGACCTCAGTGCCCACAGGGGCTCCAGGAGAGCTGGAGAGGGGCTTTGGGCAAGGGAAGGAGGGACAGGACACGGGGCAGTGGCCCCTGCTTTGGTCACAGCCACTCATCCGCCCAGCAGGAACTGAGGGGGTTTTCTTAGAAAATGTCAAATAAATAATTTTGCCCCAGGTTAGCACTGAGGGAAAGGCAAGAGGAGGGAGCAGGGCCGTGTTCCAGGACTGCCTGGCTCGAGCAGCCCCGGGTGCCTCTCAGGAGCAGATTCCAGCACCACAGAACCCTCCTCAACGCCATAAACCCAATACTTGCAGCCCGAGGTTTGAGGGCCTAAATCTTCATTTGTGTTTCATAAATATTTGATGCGAGGTTATTTTTACTGAATCATGGAGAAGGCACGAGATGAACTCTTCATGGAGATACTAAAGGCATCTGATCACTTTGCTGAGTGTTTGCAGCACCCCTGGGAGCACTGGGTGTGATCGCTCAGCGCTTCAGACACACCAGGAGCAGCAAGGCAGGGACAGACCTGGATCCCACAGCCCTGCATCACACAGCCCTGCATCCCACAGCCCTGCATCACACAGACCTGCATCACACAGCCCTGCATCACACAGCCCTGCATCCCACAGCCCTGCATCACACAGACCTGGATCCCACAGCCCTGCATCCCACAGCCCTGCATCACACAGCCCTGCATCACACAGACCTGGATCCCACAGCCCTGTATCACACAGCCCTATATCACACAGCCCTGCATCACACAGCCCTGCATCCCACAGCCCTGTATCACACAGCCCTGCATCACACAGCCCTGCATCACACAGCCCTATATCACACAGCCCTATATCACACAGCCCTGCTCGTGTGCAGGCTTCCAGCAGGCCAGAGCCAGCTCTCCAAACACCTTATGAGCCTGGAAGAAATAAAAATCAAAGCAAACTAAAAAACCCCATAAGACTCTGTAGTCATTTTCCACCAAGAGGCCCATGCTGCTCATCAAACATTGAAGAGCAGTCTGTGAATATCTGTAAAAATGACCTCATTGTCATCCTTCAAATCTTCCCTTAAAGCCTCGGAGCTCGGTGGTGCTTGCAAAAGGGCACCAGCTGAGTCCGGAGCCCTGTGGCCGTGTTTGCACGTTCAGCCCCTGGTTTCACCCCCAGCTAACTCCTTGGATGGGGCTGAATCACAGAATGCCTGTGCTGGCCGAGCCCTGCCTGCTCCCCCAGGCTCCTTCCAAAGGAACTCGTGCAGGGAAAGGGAACAAAGAGCCAGATCCTTCTCCCTCGCAGGGGACTGTGCTGGTTCTGACCCAACAGGGACACCTTCTGCTGTCCCAGGGTGCTCCAAGCCCTGTCCAGTCTGGCCTGGGACACTCCCAGGGATGGGGATCCTCTCTGGGCAGTGAAGGCTCAGCCCTGTTCAGCAGGGGGCTCTTGTAAACGATGGGAGGCAGAAATTCCTGTGGATCCAAGGAGCTCCTCAGTGCTCTGCACGCCGCTGTTCCAGGTGGCAGGTCTGCTCTAGGCCTGCTCTAAGTGAAAAATGAGCTGTCTCATCCCTCTGAGGGCCAAGACACCCTTGGGAGGAAAATTGAATCTCCTGCAGCTCCTTTGGGAACACAGCCCTGCTCCACAGCATCCTGTCGTCTCCGTGCTTGTCTGGGCCACTTAGGAGGCAAGCGCTGGGGACCTGACTTCTGTCCAGAAGTGAAATCTAAAAGGGACCATATGGTGGAGATTTAAGCATTTGGCTTCTGGTTGAGCTTGGGAAGAAGAGACAGTAGCGAAGTTTGGATGCCAGTGAAAGCTCAAGGTCCAGCCACAGAAAATCCATTCCTGGGGAATGAGACTTATTTAATGTAACTAAATTACCTTTCCCTGGCTTCACATTCATTGGAGGAAATGGTGTGTGACATTTATCTCTATCTCTGTCTATATGATTGCACAATGTTCTCCTAAACCCGAGCATCTGATCAATGTGGAGATGTCCCTTTCCTATAAAACCCCTCCCTCACAGGCCAGCACTGGAATTTATAGCTGGATATAAGAGAAATTTATTCGTTTTGGATGTCCTGCCAGAGCCTGGGCACCCAAAGGCCCCGTGGGAGAAGCAAGGCAGAATGCACCGGCAAATAAACAGAAGGTGGCCATGGGAGATCAGGAATTCATTAACAGCTTTTAGGGCCAGAAGGGAAATTGTGATCGCCCTGGGGTTGGCAGCGAGAGGCCAAACACCCACGTACTGCAGGTGTGTCATAACCAGAATGAGCTCACGATTGCTCTGCCGACTTCTGAAAATCCGTCAGGTTTTATATAGAGTTCAGCCCCCTTTTCACCATCATTTTCTGGGTGACTCAAGTGACTCCTTTTCTCCATACAAGGCTTCTAGGGATCTTTCCCACTGTTTCCCAGAGATTTCTCTGCTCCAAAAGCCTCCCAGCCCAGGAGGAGAGGATTTAGTAGTGGAAGGGCTTCACTGTGCAAATGAAAATTAGGGGCCCACGGTCTGGCTCCTGAACTGTCCTGGCCTCTGCTCCTGATGCAGCAAAGCCAATCAGCATTGATTTAAGCAGTGCTTACAGTAAAGGAGGCACTTAAGTGCTTTCCTGCATGATGGCTGGGACACTGAGGGCCTTGATGGATCCAGCCCAGCACTTCCCTGTGGCAGTTAAGTTACTTTTGTTTCATTTTGTTATAATTCTGTCACTTTATGAAGAATATCAAGCTTTATCTCTTACTGGCTGTCTGCAAAACGAAGCCAAATAAAACTCCTTAATGAGGTCTCAGTGCAGAAATCTTCCCACAATCCATGTTTTTGGCCCCTTTGACCTCACATGCCCGTAGAAAATGACCCTTCCCACACCTCAGGGCTGTGCTCTGCTAACACTGAGTTTTACATTGCATTCTTATTCCCTGGGACATGACTTAGAGCTGAACCACAGTAAGGGCAAAAGGTCTGAAAAAATCCAGTTACAGCTGCTTTATAAGCAATGATTCCATTTAAGAACTACAAAGTCCCATTCAAGGGAGAATGAAAGATCCCCTCCATAGGAACATGTGAATTTACAAAGGGGGACACAGTTTTCCTGACTCATGGGAGGATTTACTATCTCTGTTCCTCTTATCACACCAGTGTAAAGCTCCTCTGTTGCTAATGGTTTCAAACTAAATTTTTGGGGTACAAATGTGCAGAAAATGATCCCGAGTGCCAAAGCAGGGGTGTGACTGTGTGAGCTCGAGGCTCTCCAGCTCTGAGCCTACGTGACCACAGGGTCTCTGTGCCTCAGTGAAGGTTGTGAGTCATCCAGCTGCTGCTGGAGTAAGTTAATAAAAGAGAGAGGGCAAACATCCTGTTTTGTTCTTAATTCCTATCATTGACTAAGATGCAGCCTAATTAACCAACCCTCTCCCTGTAGGACAGTCCATCACCACCTCCATTTGTGAAACACACAGAGTCACTGAATGTTCTGAGCTGGGAGGGACCCCCAGGGACCGTCCAGTGCAGCCCCTGACCCTGCACAGACACCCCAAAATCCCACCCTGGGCATCCCTGGGAGCTCTGGCAGCCTCGGGGCCGGGACCATTCCCTGGGGTCCTGTCCGTGGTCACAGAGAGCAGAGATCAGAGCCTGCCCCCTGCTTCCCCAGTGCCATTAAATTCTGTTCTTTACACGAAAAACACAATGACATTTATACAAAGTCATCACAGTAACTGACCCTACTGTCAGTGGTCTGGACAGAAGTGGCACAGACGTAGTGGGGCAGAGTCTGGAACACCCCTCAGCTCTCCAGCTCTGTCCCCCTCCCTCAGCCATACGAGGTATGGAGACCGTGTGTGGAGCAGAGCTAATTCTTGCTGAATCATTCCAAGGCCTTTTTCCTGCTTCTCAATTACTCTCCACCCAGCTGCTGTGCTGCCACAAGCATGAGCACAGAGCATCTCTCAACCAAACCATGGAGCAGGCAGATCCTCATCAGTGCAGTGCTGTCAGGCCTCCCCTGGTGACATCCTCTGCTCTGTGACCCTGCTGGCACACGTGTGAGGGAACAGCTCCGAGCCTCCCCCTGCATCCCCCTGGCTGCTCACAGATTTCATGGAACCTGGAATGGTTTGGGTTGGAAGGGACCTGACAGCCCATCCCATCCCACCCCTGCCATGGCAGGGACACCTCCCACTGCCCCAGGGTGCTCCAGCCCCGTCCAGCCTGGCCTTGGGCACTGCCAGGGGTGGGGAGCCCAAAATCTCTCCTCAAGCGTTTACGAAACTCATCTCAAACACTCCCCTCAGCAGCCTGGGTGCAGGAAGCACCTGGAAAGGTGTGCACTCAAGGGGAACATCTCAGCTGCCACTGCAGGGTGTCAAGTGCTTTATCTGCTGTCCCTTCTCCTCCCACTGCCAAGTGGGTGCTGGGAACTGGGACTGGGACTGGGCACCTGCCAGCCCCACCCTGCCAGGGACACCAGGGAGAAGGGGAAAGAAGGAAAAAAGCCTCACAGCAACCAAAGTGAGAGAGAAGGGGAGATTGTTGTGCTTGATAGCTAATGAATAATCATCCCAAATTCCCTGCTGCACCCTAATCCCTGCTGAGTCACTGGGTCCCTGTCGATACCCTGGGCTGGGTGACTCCTCTCGGAGCCTGCCAGGGAATTTTGCCATATGGCAACAAGGAGATTTGATTAGTTGACTGTTTCCTATTTGTTTTAATTAGTAGTTTATTAGCCATATGTTAAATTGCACATTTCAACCACTCAGCAGTGCTGTTGGAAGTCAGAATGGATCTGGATGGGGTTCCTGTTGTCTCCTGAGCCACGTGGGGATTTGCTTTGGGTGTGAAGTCACCTGGCGGCAGGGCAGGACTCTCTCCCTCATCTCCCCCTACCCCATGGCATCCGATTTCACCTCTCCTGGTTGTGTTTGATCTCAGCTGCCCCCTCTGCCAGCAGCAGGCACGGGAGCAGGTCAGGCCTCTGCCTCCCAGAGCCACTGTCACCCCAGCGGATGCCGGTGGCATTCCCGGGCTCTGCTGGCAGAGGAGCAGGGACCTCCCGGGAGAAGCTCCCTCCCCAGGGAGTGATTTGGCGCTGCTGTCTGAGTGGCAGATTAACAGGAGCCTGAAGCCTCTGTGCTAATCACACTGCGGTGTGTGCACCTCTTTGTTCCTGCATTCCCATCAATCAGCCATATAAAAGTTAATGGGAAATAGATAAAGAAGGTCATAAACAGCAACAGCAGAGATTCATTTTAAACCTCACTACAATATCCACAAGGACCTGAGAGCAATTTTCCCCCAGCACAGGCTTTTATTGCAGATTCTGGCACCGAGGGCTGCTGCTGCTGTGTGTTCCACCAGCACACAGCTCCTTCTAAGAACAGCTCTTAAACAAATCCCAGACCCCATCCCGCTTCCTGCCGGGAAGCCACTGGAAAGGTGCTCGCAGCAGGTGACTAAAAACACCATCAGGAAGTTCTGGGCACCTCAGGAAACATCCCACAGCCTTTCACCACTGTCACACCAGATGTCAAAGTAATTGCACAGAAACAGCTTTCCATTAGGGTTTCTTGATTCCCGTGCAGTTTAGAAATGCAGATTCCTGGGTGTTGGGGTTCATTTTGTATCCCTTTGTTTCCCATCACCTCAGGGTCTAAAATGCAGTAACTTCACTCTCTCCAGTGCTGTGTTTAATCAACAGCATACTGTTGTTACTCCCGTCCCCTCTCATGCACTTGCTCCTCGTGTGGGCTCACATCAATTTTTAGATTGTAATGACTGACACATTTTAAAATACATTTCAGTGCACGTTTACACTGGCCCCAGGCAAGGATCTGCAGGTGCAGATGGGAACAGCTTGGCCCTCTGTCCCTCACCCTGCAGAGGCCAAGCTGTGGGCAGTGAGCCCATCCTGAGATGGGAGCAGGGGAGACTCCAGCACCCCTGAGCAGCTCCTGGGGCACTGGAGCTGCCTCCTCCTCCTCCCAGCAAGTCTCAGAGCCACAGAATGGAACCATTCTAAGGTTGGGAAAGCGCTCCCAGCTTACCCAGCCTCTGACCGAGTCGCAGCATGCCCACGAGACCACAGGACAAAGAGCCCACGGCAGCACCTGCAGCCCAGCAGAGCACCCAGGTGCCTTCAGGAGCCTAGGGCTGAGCACAAAGCCCTGGCTTTACTGAACAACCCCGGGCAGAGCAGCACTGCTGCTTTCCTTGGCTCAGTAAGAGCTTCTTGAGCACCCCTGTCCCACTGCTCTCGAAGCAATCAGTGCATCAGCAGACTGAAATTCTCAGCGTTTAGAGAAGCAGACTCCCCCAAACCCCGCTCTGCTGATGGTCTCTCCCCACAAAATGCATCCCAGCCATCCCACACATCTGCTTTGCAGCACAGAGCCAGCAGTGACACTCCTCCTGCAGCTCGAGATGCTCAGCTGTGTACAGAGGCACAGAGAGACAACTCCCTCCAAGAAGGGATGAGGAGCTTCGTGTTTACTCAGCCTGGTGTACGAGAGATGATAATGTCACTGCTCGTTAGTAAACACTGACAAATGTGACAAAACGTGGAGCTAATCCTTGGAGCCTGCTGGAACCAAATATTCTGTCTGATTTGGTAACAAGTACAGATAGAAACGTGCTCCCTGGCCTCCGTGTAGTCATATTAAATATTTAAAGTTACTTACTGAATACACACAGGGTCTGAACGTGCAGCTGCTCATTGGAACAGGCAGGTTCTGGGGAAGAAGATGGGAAGGCAGCCACGCCAGCAGCCCCGGCTGGGTGTGAACCACTGGAAGCCACCCTTCAGCTGGAAAGTGAGACAAATGAGACTGCATTAGAGCATCAGATAAGAAACGATGTTCCCTTTATTAAAAAATAGCAGTACATTCTTTACATTTAGCATAAAATCTGCTGTAATTACCTAGCAGTTGGAAAGCAATTTGCAACAGGCTTTATTGTTCAGCATCTGTACCAGATTCTCAGGGAAACATCCACCAGGGAATAAAGGAAAATGAGAAGTGCCACAGTAACTACAACACTCAAACGCTCGCACAATGGAAATTTCAGGGAGGCTTAAACGAGCTCAGTGCAATTCTACTTCTGTGTTTCTGGTTTTGTTTTGTTACTTAAAGGGCTCTGGGTTTGACTGCAGCTTCTCCCTGCCCTGTGTACACACACCCACCAGGATGCCACAATCCACACAGAACCCGTGGGGCTGTGTTACAAAAGAAATATAATTGTCAAAAGAAAAACCAGGTCTGTTGAAGCCACAGAACAAGAAACATTCTGGCAGTACCACTGCCAGGACTTCGCTATTTATCAAGCACACACCTCTTTGGGTTAAATCTCTACAATAAAGGGAAAAGGTAGCAGCTGATGGCCTGCAAAGTCACCACAGCATCCCAGAATAACAGGGGAGAAAACTGGAGCTCACACACGGTTTTGGGGATGAAGGAAGGTGCATTTTACTCCTGCTTAGCCTGGAATAAATCCGGCCTCACTTCTCCACAAGTGAGACAGTCAGGAGAGCTGTGATGGAAATAAATCACTTTGAGTTTGTACCAGTTTGAAAAAAAAGGCAGAAAGAGTTCCAGCTCTGCATCTCCCTGAGGCAGGAGTGCACACACAGAGCCTGGCTGGAGCTGTGTCTCAGGTGTTCAAACCTGGGCCAGGCAGGGAGGCACCACGAGCCCGATGCTCTCCAAGCAACTTCCCAGGGGACCTCCCCCATCACACAGTGAGAACCAGGAATTTATCAGATGCCTGTTTATTCCTTCTTTCTTTCCTTTCTCCCTGATTAAATAACATTCCCCCGATTTAATTTCAGACCATCAAATAAGACAGGAATGTGTCTTTGCAAGGAAATGTATATTTTGTTCTGTTCCAGCCTAAAGCTAGACAGCAAAAATAAACCCATCTCTTTTGGGTACAAGGAGTAAGCAAGAGCGCTTGGAATTCAGGAAAATTAACCTATGTCTTGCTCCCATGCAGAGTTTCAGAACTGTGCCTTGTTTGCTGCCCTGCATCCCCCTGCCTGCTGGGGCTGGGAGCCCTGGAGCCCCAGGCAGGTTTTATTCTCTCAAATGCCCAGGATCAGACGTGCACATCTTTAAGCTCCACAGGCTGAACTCCACTCAGCGTGATTGCGTGGGTCCCAGGGAGGGCAGAGCTGATGTGGGTGTTTGCAGGACCTTGCAATTTGCTTTAACTCGCTGCCTTGGGATGGGAGGCGGTCCCACGCCGAGGAGGTTGATGGCTGTGTCCTCTCTCACATCAGAGCAAAGCACACTCCAATAGGGAAATCAAAGCTGTATTATTAGGCAAAATAATTCCCTCGTTCAGGAGAAAAAAGGAGAAATTCAACTGATGTTCAAAGCAATGGAATGGTCTGTGAGTGGAAGGAGGCAGGGTAGATGTGATGATGACAAGAGGGATGAGGCTCTGCGCTCCATGGGTTGGTAGGAAAGCCAGGAATAATAAAGAGCAAGGAGAATCAGACAGACATTTACAAAAATCCTAGACTTCATTCAATGAATTATTTAAGACCTATTTCTGATCTGGCACAGGAGGTCACTCGATCTCCGGAAGGGAGCAACGGGAGCCCCGTCACTGCTGCCATCCGAAACTCCAGTGAACAGAGAGCCAGGAGACACAGGGCACAGAGCCCTCATCCTGTGCTCCACTGCTTGACCTCAGGAGGCTTCTCCTCCTTCCAGGATCATGGAATCATGGAATCCCGGAATGGTTTGGGTTGGAAGGGCCCTCAAAGCCCATCCCATCCCACCCCTGCCATGGCAGGGACACCTTCCTCTGTCCCAGGGTGCTCCAGCCCCGTCCAGCCTGGCCTTGGGCACTGCCAGGGGTCCAGACTTTGTCTTTATTACAGCCTTGTCAGAGAGCTGGAAAAAGGGATGGAAATGCGAGCTGAAAGTGATGAACTGAATCACATGAAGGTTAATGACTTGGCCAAGGTCTCACACAGAATTCCACAGCAGTAATTTGGGAACACCAGTGTCCCAGCCCAGTTCTACAGCCCTCAGATCATCCTTCCTGCCTTGCTTCAGCGAGCACAGACAGATTGATGGAAGACACCTCTCCCCCCACACACCCCGAGAGCTCCCACAGAGCTCCAGCAAGGGCCCAAATCCCAGGATCTGAGGGAGGGCAGTGCATTTGTAGAGAATGGAAGGTGTATTTCAGGAGCAAGGTTAACACCTGCAGCCCAGTTTCCAGGTCTTTTGGGTGAGGAGAGATTGTCCCTCACCTTTCCTGAAGCCATGGAGGTGTTTATTCATTCTCTTTCCAGCCTCTCTTTGCCTCCCTGTCCTACAAACATCCTTGACCACGGAGCTTGTTGTCAGGAAGTGATCTAAAAACTCGCACTTGGCTTGCCTTGTTCAGCACATTCCCCGTGGCTGCGGCTGCCCAGAAATAGCCAGAGTGCCAAAGGTGATCCTTCCTGGGCAGTGTGAGGTGTGGACACACAGCCAGAGCCCGGGCAGGGCTCAGGAGCAGAGCTGCTCCCACTCTCACTCAATGGCAGCAATTTCGCATCTCTGGGAAGAGGGGAAAAAGCTTCAAGCATGAGATTATTACATTTTGTACATTACACCCTGATAGAAGCTAAAAATAGACTCTGACGGTTGCTAAGTGCGTTTCAAATGGCTTTCCTTGGAGGTAAAAATGGGATTTATTTGAAAAAGCAGAAGGTGGGATTTATAACATCACGTCTTGGGGAAGAGCTGAACAGAAAATCGCCAGTTGTGGGAAGGGAAGGAGCAGGGACTTGGCCATTCCTTTTCTCCCTGGGAGAGGAGGCAGGAGGGGCTGACTGGCAGTGTTTGGGGCTCCCAGTGCACCCCATGGGGAGCACACCTGGGAACTCCTGCACTCCTCAGCCCCTCCCTTCACCCGAAACCTCAGGGCTCCTCCTGGTCCTGCCACACCAAGAACAGACTGCAAATAGCTCCACTGGCTCCAGGAGTTCCACTTAGGAGAGGGGAAGGGAAGCACAGAGCCCCACATGAGCCAGTTTCCCTTTTCCTACCCCTGCCTGGCGGGTTTGGGGCTCTGGGGCAGGGAACTTTCGGCTTTAGCCAAGAATGGGGTCGGAGCTGAGGTGAGCCTGACCCTGGTGCTCCCTGCCAGGTGACCCTCAGCACTCCCAGGGTGGGAACAGCGCTGCAGCTTCCACTGGACCAGCTCCAGCCCATAATTCCTTCCTGGCTGTCCCCTTGGTGTCACGGGCTCCGTGTGGCAGGGCACCAGGGAAGCAGAGCCAGGCTGGGCACTGCAGCTGGGGCAGCCCGGGCAGGTGAAGCCTCCTGGCCTTTGCTCAGGGTCTGAAACACAGAACCATCTCAGAACACTGCCATTCTCATTAGAGCACTGCAGTTATCATTTTCTAATTAAGAAAATGAACTGTTATTATAAAGATTAAGAGTTGTAATTGAAAGACATCTGATGTCAGAACAATTTTTGAGACACACTCCAGGTATTAAGAGAGCCATTTCCTGCAGTAGGACTGAGCACTTGTTAACAAACCTACTTGGAGGAAAATAGCCTCGAGATAATTGGAATTACAGCCATGCAAATAGCACGAACACACTGTTGCAAAGGTTTGATGCTGCTGAAGCTCGTGCAGAAACAGCCACAGGCAGACAGGGAGAGATGAGGTGGGGAACGACAATAACCAGAAGTTTGAGCATCCCAAGCACACTTTGGAGCACAAGATTTCTCTGAGACCTCACAGCTCCCAGAAATGAGAATTACTATCCAAGGGGGATTAAAACGAGGAGAAAACTAAAATAATGGTTCAAAGAAAACAGGTGTTAAATTAACAGTTACTTATGCATTGAAGTGGGAGCACGTGTACTGAAGGAAAAAGGAAAAGATTAGCAACCTCATTTATTTTCCCAAATAACTTTTCCATTACAAACTCACTGTGTCCTTATCAAGACAATTTGAAAAAAAAAAAAAAAAGCCCATTATCGTGGCTGAGAAAGAAAGGCTATTTTTAATCAATTCTGTCAAGAGAGATAAACTTAGACACGTTTTTGGCACGTGATGTCAGCCCCAGCTCTGGGTGGCTGCTGGAGTGGCCACGAGAGGTCAGTGCCCCAGAGGGACCCTGGGCTCCTCTGTGCCACCTCTCCAACAGTGCCAGGGCTGAGGTTCAGGGTGGCACCCGTGGCTAACAGGAGAATGTTCTATATTTTACAGGAATTTTACAGGAGGCCAGTGTGCATGTGAAAGAGCAGCTTGAGATAATTTTGGGGGGAGCTGGGTGCACAAACAGCACCTGCCTGTGCAGGACTGGCTGCTCTCCCGTTGTGGCAATTGGAGAAGGGTTTGCAGAGTGCCCGGGGGGCTTTTTCTGCTCAGGAACTTGCCCTGTGCCAGAGTCAGGGTGGAGCATTCCCTTCTCGGGTCCCTCCACCCTCACTGCGACTTGAGTTCAATCCCCCTCCCACTGGATCCAAAATACAAAGGGAAAAGATAGAGAAAAATCTATTGCAACAAAATGAATTTGCCTCTAAACCTTCCATTATCAGATCAGATTTATAAAAGAAAAGCAGGCAATTAAACCCAACTGAATGTTTCACAAACAAAATCACCCAGGTTCAGAATTTGCTTTAAAATGACAAAACCCAGGAAATTACAAACTTGTGAGTGACAATTTATCCCAAGCACCTCTGCACGGAGGTTATTAATGACCCACTTTGCCAGCAGCTTCCTTAACTGTAATGCACTTTTCCTCTTTAGCTGTAGAATTTGGGACATTTTTTATCAAGCAGCAGATAAATCTCAATCACGAGGAAGGTTAGAACGTGTAGAGGGAAAGCAGTGATGTTTCTGTGACGTGCTGGGTAATAACCTGTGACAGGTCCCTCTCCACTGGCCTCCAAAGGCACCAGGAAAACCTCATTTCAGCAGAGCCCAGGTAGCCTGAGAAACGTCTACTGTTATTTACTTTTTTTATTTAAAACGAAAAGCACTGTTACTTTTCATTCCTGACAGAATTCTCCATTTCCTATGCAAGTCAGCAAATGATAAAATAGCAGAATATTCACCAGTGTCAAACAGAGGATTTCAGCAATAAGCCTCAGTGCAATGTGAAATATTGTAACAATTATTCCTTGTGATCAGGATGTTAATCTTCCTTTTTCAAATCAAATCTGAGGTTATCCAGTATGATCTTGCCAGATCTTCTCAAAAATTTCCTGTTTTGTGAGTCGCTGTGTTCACTGTGATCCAAAACCAGTGACATCATTTAGCTCAGAGCCTCCCGTTTCCACTCTGTGCAGCTTTTAGACTGAATGAAATCTAAATCTGTGGGTGTCTAAAGATGCCTGAGCAATATGCATACATATATAAATATGGATTTGTGTCTATATGAATATATACGAGACAACATCTAGAATCATACAATGGTTTGGGTTGGAAGGGCCCTTAAAGCTCATCTCATCCCACCCCCTGCCACAGCAGAGACACCTTCTAAATAGACAATAAATGCAAACTGCAGTTTAAAATGCCACGGAACACATCCCCAGCTCCAGTTCCTCACACTGCAGATACTTGGGAGACAGTGACAAGACTCCTGAGTAAGCCCAACGCAGTGAGAAAAATGAAAATGTTTAAAACATGTCCAGAAATAAATACAAATGAAGAGTATTTTTACTGCTAACACCTTATGCATCTGGATTTAAGAGTCTGGATAATGTGATGAATTATTAACATGCTAATGTAAATGTAATCAAATCTCCTGACTCGAGTGTACGGAGATCACCACAGGGAAATAAATAATGAAATGTTTAATCTTCTCTGCTCTCAAGTACCTGTTCTGCTGCTGGGGTGTGATGGGGGGGACAGGAGGCTCCTTCTGCCACGGCTCAAGGTGGGAAGTGGAGAAACAGAGAGAGAAACCAACGAGCTCAGGCTTGGTTTCCCGGACTGCAAACACTTCCCAGCGCCACAGAGAGCACAGAATGTGCCAGTGGTGTCCCTGGAGCCTGGAGCCACCCTGCTCCACACCCCCATCCCATTATCCCATCCCATCCCATCCCATTATCCCATCCCATCCCAGATAACAGAGCAGCAATTCGTGTGTCCCTGTCTGTGCCTGGTACCACCTGCACCCACTTCAGGTCATTTCAGCTCCTTTCAATGGCTACAAAAAGCAGCAAATATTCGGTTTCTTTTATGACCCGTTTCACCCCACTTCAGAAGTTTTGGCACAGAAATAGCATTAAAGAGCTCAATAGAACTTGCTATCACAATATCCCTTTAATCCCATAAGCAGCAGGGAGCAGATCCCGACCCCGGCCGTGCCGGAGGGGAGTGTCCAGGGCCAGCCCTCGGGGAAAGGATGCTGGGCAGCAGCTCCTGTGGCACAGAGCATTTCCCGAGGTGCCACCACCCCACGGGAGCTCCTGTCAGGGCCCTCTGTGCATCCTGAGAGCTTCAGAGCCACCCCAAGCCCAGCAATCCTGCTCAGGGCAGGAAAGGCAAGGAAAACTCTGTTTATGGCAGAACTGTGGAGAAGTTTTCCCCTGAACTTTGAGCACTGCCAGACACTGGTGACTCTCATCACACAGACAATGAATGGAGGAAGGAGGCAGCTGGAGAGAACCCAAAAGATTTCACATCTCTCAGTAAATCCCTGCATGAAGTGGCAGCACGCGACTCCTGTGTTGTTCTCCGTCACGTCAGCACTGTGTGGTGCTTGCCAGGCTCGGGGGGAAGGAGCTGGGAGCTCTCACAGCCCCAGAATTACCCTGTGAGACCATTCCTGGGCACGGAGTGTGCTCCTGCACCCTCCTCTCAGCCCTCCGATGCTGGTTAGAGGCAGCATTTTCTCACCTCAGGCAGGGCTCAGGGGCTGATGTGACAATGTCTGCGAAGAGCTGTGAGGCAGCTGTGTGGAGTGCTGGCATTATGATTAATTCCACAGGCTCCTGTGGATTATAATGAGCATGAAACCGAGCCCCAGCCCGGAGGACACGTGGCACTGTGCTGCAGTTATCACTGTGGGGTGGGAGCCTGGCAGCAGCAGCTCCTGCCCAGCCGGGGCTGCGCTGGCTCCTCTGGGACACCCACAGCTCCTCACGGGAAGGGCACACCACGGGAGCTGAAGGACAGAGAGCACAGGGGATCCCTCTGCTCTCTGGTGGGGGGAAGATGGGGATTTGCCCGAGGTCACACAAGAACTCACGAGAGCATCAAATGAAATGCAGGAGCACAGGCACCAACCTCACCCCCCAGAGCCCCCACGGCCCCCCAGANAGGGCAGCACGCAGGGCACCACAGCAGTGACTCTGCTCTCTGTGTCTCACTGAGGGAGGCTCTGGCAAGGGGATATCAGAAGGGGCTGCTCAGCCACAGAGGGATCTCCAGCCCTTGGGAAACTCTTCCTTGAGAATAATACCTTACAGCAGGCTGTCAGCTTTCCTCTGACACCGAGCAAAATTCTTTTGCTAACACTTAACACTCTTCGTGCAGGAATGCAGTAAGTGCAGGCTTTGACTTGGAAGTCTGGGTTTGCATTTTTGGGGTTATTTGTTTGTTTAATTAAGATAAAGATGTTCAAGGCCAGGTTGAACGAGCTCCTGAGAGATCTGTGAGCGGCATCCCTGCCCAGGCAGGGGATTGGAACCAGAGGAGTGTAAGGTCCCTTCCAACACAAACCATTCTGTGCTTCTGTGCTGTGTGAGATTAATTTTATGCAATCCACCTCTCTGGCTGAGAAACAGCTTTTCTACAACCACCCCTGTGGTCACAGGTACTGCTGCCTCTGTGTGTGCCCTTCACGGCAAAATCAAATTGCAACGATCATAAAGATTAGAAGCTTATGAAAACACACAGAGACAGAAATACAGTGTTTCCAACATCCCCCAGTAATCCCCCACTCCTGCCTGGCTGCAGACTCAGTGAAACGTAGCCAGGACACACATTCTCATCAGCACTGCTTCCCTCCTCGGAAGGACAGAGATTTGGTACACCTCACAAGGGAGGTGCAGCAGAGCTTTAAATAACCACTTACAAACTTTCCTTCCACAGAAAATTACAAGTCAGTTAATGCCAAGAAATCCCAGGCTAAGATTGATAAAATAGGACTGCCTTCTGCACTCGTGTGAAAGGAATTAAGGAGTCGTGAAAGTTTTTGGCACAGCAGCCAGGAGGAGAGGGAATTCTCACTTCTGCTTTTACTGGAACTGTTTCCAAAGCAAGAGCTGTGGTTGGGTCCTGGGATAAGGCACGGCTTGCTCAGGGTCACAGGAACTGCATCCAAAGCAGAATTCAGCACAGGAACTTCAGAGCCAAAGCCTTCACCTGAAGTCCTGTGGGAAGGGAATTTTCCTGCTGGGTTACAGCAAGGCTGGAGGCAGCAGGACGTCAGGGTTCAAATCAGGTACCCACAGCCTGGTAAGACATTTCACCTCTCTCTGGCCAGTTAATTTAAAACAGGATTAATAATTCCAGCATGATTAGAATTTTATGAAGCTTAATTAATTAAAGGTCATAAAACACAACGAGACCAGCATATGACAGAGACCAGATAAATTCAGACTCTTGGTGTGGAAGCCCCGCCGTGTTTGAGAGGTGTAAGCAGCTCTGCAGGGCTGCAGTGGGGCTGGGAGCTCAGCCAGGAGCTGAGAACCCCCAAAATAATCCACAGGGGAGAGGAGGAAACCCACAAAGCCAAAGTGTGGATTCCCAGTGGGAATGAGCACAGAACAGGGACCAGTCTGACTCCTGAGGAGTCACCCAGCGCCACGTGGGGATGTGGCACTGGGGACAGGGGTCAGTGGTGAGCAGTGCTGGGTTAATGGTTGGATTTCATGGTTTTACAGGGCTTTTCCAACCTTAATGAGCCCACGATTCTGTGAGTGTCCGGGCACAAGGAGCTGTGCACACCCAGGCCTGAGTGTGCACACACATCATTCCCTTGGAAGGAACTCGCTGTTCTCCGGGACCTTTAATTACTAAAAAATTCAGCAAATCCCCTTAAATATGCCAAATTAGGGTGGGCAGAAGGGGCTGTTCGGGATTGAAGTAGGATAAAGAGAATAAAATGCAAATCTCCCTGCAGTTTATACTTATGACTAATACCTATCACAACAGATTCATTTGGGAACACGCCTGTGACGTTAAACTTGTCAATCCTCCCCAGGTCTCTGAGCCTCTGCTTGGGGACGAGCCTGTGCAGCTCCCACAGCTCTGCCCAGCAGAGCCTCAGGAGATGCTGCCTCTCCCCAGCTTGGGATCCTGCTGCTGGCAGTCAGAGAATCGTGGAATCCTTTAGGCTGGAAAAGACCTTTGAGGTCACCCAGTCCAAGTATCAGCCCAGTGCCACTGTCACCACTAAACCGTGTCCTCAAGTGCCACATCCAGATGTTTTTTGAACACTTCCAGGGATGGGGACTCCACCACTGCCCAGAGCAGACTGTTCCAATGCTTGATAACCCCTTCTGTGAAGAAATTTTCCTTAATATCCAATCTAAGCTTCCCCTGGTGCAACTTGAGGCACGAGGTCCTGCTCTGCTCCATAGAGGAGCTCCCAACTCCTATTTAAAGAAGCTCGTTGGTTGGGAAAGGCTCCAAACCTCTTAACAGACCACTTCTGTCTCAGTGAAATTATCAGGAAGGATAAGAGTGCGATTTGTGACTATAAAAACCAGCCTGCATTTGAATAAAGCCAAGCCAAATCCATGGATGTCTGGATTCCCTTCCCCAGGCCAGGTAGCAGTGGTCATTTGGGCATCTGCTTCGCTACCAACCCCCTAAAAAAAGCTCCAATCCTGTGAATCTCTCTAAGTACATTAGACAGAGAATGAAAACCGCATTGAGATTAGATTTCCATCTCTCAACATCTACGCACACGACAGTGGGATTAGTGAATGAACAGACCACTGAAGGAAGGAGGAGGATTAACAATGGAAAATAAAAAAGGTCGATAATCAGTGGCAGCTCTTTGGAAAAGAGACTTAGGACAAATGGCACAGGCGGCTTCAATTTATCGACTTGGGCGAACGAGAGCAGCAGAATATGGAAATGAAAGAACAATCTTCCCTTAATCTGCGGGGGCCGGGGCCGGGAGCCGGGGCAGGACATCATCACCCTAACGAGGGGAGCTCTCTGCAGCAGCCTCTGACAGCTCCAATCAGCCCAGGGCCCGCCAGGCTTAGAATCCAATTTCAGCTCCAGCTATTATTGCAGAAGTTTTAATCTCCATTCTTATGCAAACAATTGGAGGGAATGATGGATAGATAAATAAAGGAACAAATGAATAAAAGTCAGGCTGACGCACGGGAACAGTTTCTGGTTGGGATGAGCAGCACACGCCTGTGTGAGCCTGTGAATGGCAGTCGTGGGGAGATGAACATGACAGAGGTCACCCCCCTGCTCTGGCTGGCTTTAGATCAGCTCCAAATTTGATATTCCAGACACAGCAACACGGAGGCAACGACTGCTGTAACAGTGAGAACAAATGTAGGGGGAAAAGAATTTAAAAAGAGCTGTTCTTCATTTATGTCCAGACAAAGGAGATCTGACCTATGAAGTCAAAATCCATGAGGGAGATGAATACGTGGCTGGTTTGACCAGAGCCAGGCAATGCAATATAAAACCACACTCACTGTACAGAATCCCAGGATCATTGGGTTGGAAAATCCCTCCAGGATCACCGAGTCCGACCTGTGACCCACCCCGACCTTGTCCCCAGCCCAGAGCGCTCAGTGCCACATCCAGGTGTTCCTCGGACACCTCCAGGGATGGGATTCCAAACCTCCCTGGGCAGTTCCAGTGCCTGAGCACCCTTTCCAGGCAGAAATTCTTCCAGAAATTCACCCCGGCACTTGCCTGGGCTCCAGCACAGACCCACAAGAGATGTTTATAGATGTTTTAATTTTTTTTAATACGCATTTATGAGTTTGTGGGTGCTCAATTCCTGCAGCAAATGGGACTGCAATACTTCTATGTGCTACAGAACCAAGTGCTTTGCTTTGCTTCCAGTCTGAGGTTGTTGGGTGAAGCAAAAGCAGTTTGGAGACTCACTGGTCTCAGGGCTTCTTGTCTGGGGAGATTTGGAGAGAGAAGGAGATTCCCACCACAGCTCCTGCACTGGAGGAGTGGCTGAGAGGAGCGAGGGAGAAGTTCACCTCACTCCAAAGTCACTGAGGAGGGACTAAAATCCCATGTCCGTGTTCAGTCTCCCATCTCCTAAACCTGTATTTCGGAGAGCAAAACTTCTGCACAGACTCACCTGAACTCTGCTGGAAGGAGATCCACCTTCCCCCACTCCCCAAATACCCACTGAACTCCCCCTAAACTGCCACAACATTGATAAAATAGAAATTGCTGGGTTTGCTCAGCTCATGGGAGGTGCTGCCAGGCTGTCAAACTGGTACCTTTACTGACATTAAATCATTTCCCTGCACCAAAAGGAAATTAAAGATTATTTTATGCTATTAGCTTTTAGTCCATTTACAACTTTCTGCATTAATATTAAGATATACAATCTCATTTTTGTCCAGGCTGTAAAAACTACATGAATACAAGAGATTTGAAAATTATCTAAGAACTGTGCCCTCTGAGCAGCTCCCTCAGAAGGTGAACTATGAGGTCCTGGCCTCCCATTTGGAGCCTACTCGAAAACACATTTGCTGCTTGTTAGCAGAGTAACAGATGAGACAGAGGGGAGTTAAACATAGCCAAGGTGTGAAAACTAATTACAGGCTGCTGCATGGGGCTGGGAATAAGGAAAGCCAGTGTTAAGTGCCTGCCCTAAGAGGTGATATCCATCTCTACTGAGGGAGAAACAAGGCAGAGCTGAACCTGGTTTTATCTCAGGGAGTTGATCTGCATCTCGTTCTGTATCTCCAGGTGAGCAGTGTTCACACAGACTGCTCTCAGATAAACCTCACTGTCCTCAAAGTCGCCCTTTTTGGAGGCAGAACACACAGCCAGCTCCAGCAAGAGCTGCTGAAAATATGAGCTCAAATAATAACTAACAAAGCCCCACCAATTTACAATCAGGAGTGAAGTTCCCCCACTCTTCAAACCATGTGAAGCCAAAAACCACATTAATCTGAAGCCTTGAACCTTTTGAATAGTTATGAGAGAGAGGAAGGAGCACTGCCCGTGGCTGCTGCACACCCAGGAGCAGCCTGGCAGGATTTCCTCGGGAACCAGGGAAAAAACATCTGTGGGAAACAGGTTCCAACTGCCCCGGAGCTGCTCCTTGCTTCTCCTGCTGGATCTCCTGTCGTATTTCCCTTGTGCTGTGGCTGAGGCAGCATCTGTGGCTCTGTCTGAGTGAAATCCAGATGGAATCAGAGTCAGGGGGGTTTGCCACATCGACAGAGGCAGCTTCTCCTCACCTGGGATTGTGCTCATTGTCCACCTCTGGGATCCCTGGCACTCAGCACTGCTCTTGCACAGATAACAGCCAATGATGGAGTATTATGGGCCCTAATACTCTCATTTTCCACATTATTTACTGATAGCGTCAAAATTTTGTTGTTGTGAACCTTGTGCACCTTGGTTCAAATCCACACTGGGAACGGGAGCGAGGCTGTGTCAGGCAGGAATATTGCACAGCAATTTTCCATCTATTTTAAACCTGCACAAATAACTGCACAAACTGCAGGGGAATGCAGGATCATTCCCTCTGGGGCTGGATTTCTTTCCCTGAGCCACTCCTCTGGTTCCTCAGAGGCAAAGCTCTGCTGTAGGAACTGTGCACCAAAGACCAGAAATAGAAGAAAATTGGGTGTTTTTCTTTCTTTTGAACACCCCAACCTCAGCAGCATTTCAGTGATGAGAAAACCACTTCTGCCATGGAAGTGCAGTGGTTTAGCACCAGTAATTCCATCAGTCAGAGGTTGTGACTTGTGCATTTTTGGAGTTCATGGTTGATTCTTTATGCATGCACAAGAGCTAATTGCATCCAAGAGAGCTCCGTGCCTGTTGGTCTGGAGGTGTATTGCCATATGTTTGGTGTATACTTAATTAACACAGTGCAGCTGCGCTGCTTTCCATCTGTATTACAGATCAGATTCCTGTTACATATCTAGGCAGGAGTCCCACTATTCATATTTATTAAAATAATTGCCCCAAGATTTAGGTGGTTGGAAATACTCAGTCAAGCAGCCCAGCATTGCTTTGCAGAAGGAAAATTATCCAGCCAGGAAGCCAAAGGGAGTAGGATGAGGAGTTCAGGGGCTGCCGTGTGCAGGCAGAGCTCAGCCCTGCAGACAGAGGTTAAAACAGAGCCCGCTGAGCATTTCTTCCAGGGACTGGTGCTCCAGCTCTGAAGCTTATTGAAGTGTGACTTGCTGGTATATTCATATTCACCATCAGATTCACGGCTTTTTTTAGCTCCCCGCAATCTTTTTCTCTTGGCATCGGAAATTTAATTTTAAAATTCGATTTGTGTAACGCACGCCTTGGTCTGGAGTATCTGTCTCTGAAGCACCTGTGTTCAAAATTCATCTGCCTGTGAAAATCATTACAGGTGTAGGAGCTGAGTAAAGGTGCAAACTGCACATATGGATTTCAGTCAAGTTTCACTGCCAGGATCTCTTTTCCTGCTGTACAAAACCAGCTTGCACAAAAATACACCAAAAATACACCGAGGTACAAGAACAGAGCAAAAGCAGAACACAAAACACAAATTAAGTGTGACCCAATGGCGATGTTTAGATCCAGGACCTAATTACAACCTTTCAGAAGACAAATCCAAGGACCCAGAGGTGTGGTTTGGGTTTGATAAGGAGAGGACATTTAGCTTTTTATGTGAATGTTCTTGTCTTGTCCAGCCCTGCGCCGAGGAAGCAATCTGACTAATTACAGCCCAAATCTGTGCAATTATAGACAGCAACGCATGGCTGGGAAATAATCAAATTTACTTTTCTTATCCATTCATAAAGTCATCAATATAATTGTGCAGAGCTGGTCAGGACCTGCATGTAGGAAGGTGAAGATTTCCAATTACCTGGAGAGCACAAAGGGCAGGGGCCAGCAGCCAGAGCTGCTCTCACACCACAGGGCTGGGATGTGCTGCCTGTCCCCAAACAAACGGGGCTCTGCCCCATGGCTGGGCTCTGCCCCATTGCTGGGCTCTGCCCCATGGCTGGGCTCTGCCCCACGGCTGGGCTCTGCCCCACGGCTGGGATGTGCTGCCTGTCCCCAAACAAACGGGGCTCTGCCCCATGGCTGGGCTCTGCCCCATTGCTGGGCTCTGCCCCATGGCTGGGCTCTGCCCCACGGCTGGGCTCTGCCCCA